>JAGHMJ010005788.1:37500-50000 GCA_018749465.1 Paracanthobrama guichenoti | reverse complement strand
GTAGTTTTTGTGTGATTCGGATCCCGGGTCAGACGTAACAACCCAGCGTTTGGGTAGTTTTTGTGTTATTCGGATCCCGGGTCAGGCGTAACAACCCAGCATTTGGGTAGTTTTTGTGTGATTCGGATCCCGGGTCAGACGTAACAACCCAGCGTTTCGGTAGTTTTTGTGTTACCCAGATCCCGGGTCAGACGTAATAACCCAGTTTTTGTGTTACCCAGATCCCGGGTCAGACGTAACAACCCAGCGTTTGGGTAGTTTTTGTGTTATTCGGATCCCGGGTCAGACGTAACAACCCAGCGTTTGGGTAGTTTTTGTGTTATTCGTATCCCGGGTCAGACATAACAACCCAGCGTTTGGGTAGTTTTTGTGTTATTCGGATCCCGGGTCAGACGTAACAACCCAGCGTTTGGGTAGTTTTTGTGTTATTCGGATCCCGGGTCAGACGTACCAACCCAGCGTTTGGGTTATTTTTGTGTTATTCGGATCTCGGGTCAGACGTAACAACCCAGCGTTTGGGTAGTTTTTGTTTTATTCGGATCCCGGGTCAGAAGTAACAACCCAGCGTTTGGGTAGTTTTTGTGTTATTCGGATCCCGGGTCAGGCGTAACAACCCAGCACTTGGGTAGTTTTTGTGTGATTCGGATCCCGGGTCAGACGTAATAACCCAGCGTTTGGGTAGTTTTTGTGTTATTCGGATCCCGGGTCAGACGTAATAACCCAGCGTTTGGGTAGTTTTTGTGTTATTCGGATCCCGGGTCAGAAGTAACAACCCAGCGTTTGGGTAGTTTTTGTGTTATTCGGATCCCGGGTCAGACGTAACAACCCAGCGTTTGGGTAGTTTTTGTGTTATTCGGATCCCGGGTCAGACCTAACAACCCAGCGTTTGGGTAGTTTTTGTGTGATTCAGATCCCGGGTCAGACGTAACAACCCAGCATTTGGGTAGTTTTTGTGTTACCCAGATCCCAGGTCAGGCGTAACAACACAGCGTTTGGGTTATTTTTGGTGTTACCCACCTCATGGGTCAAAAACGCAGGGCGGCGGTCTGAAGGTAGAAGTTCCACCTTTGAACATGAACAAGCCTTGGGACGAGATCCAGTGCCGTTACAGTGGAAACGGAACAACAGAGACTGCTCGATTACACTCATTTTTACTTCTAAAATCTGTTAAACAAGCTTAAATGTTGGCAATATGTATTAAAAAATATATAAAATATGATATACTGTAAAATGTGATTGAAAATAGAGGATTTATCATGTAAGCCGGTGGTTGTGTCAAGTATTTTTTTAAAGTTTAGAGGATTTAAGTTATTCCGTAGACATTAATTAATGTATGAAGGGGGAAAAAAGGTAGTATTATAGTACAAATTAATCAACTATGCTGGGTTAAATAATCAACCCAATTAACCCAACACATTAATTGGGTTGAATTAACGTGTTAACCAGGGTTGAAAATGACCCAAATGTTTTTTAGTGTAGGATTTATTCTTAGAAATCATGTGTTTGGTTGCTGTTACCTTCATGGCAGTACTTTGTGGCATTTCAGGTGCTTTGTCATTTTAAAACACACAATTGTTCTCAAAGCTCAATCTTTGGAGAATGGACATTTTCTTCCTCGTTTGACTGGCAAATGAGTTTCCTCTTAACACACAAGGCTTTTTCTTAACCAACCACAAACTCCACCCAGAAATACAAGCCGACATCGACAGCATGTTAGACTGCAGAATTTCCATCTAGCTTCCACTCAACCTATACAACAGAAATCAGCATTAACAGTTTATAACTTGTAAAGCTTTCAGGATAGACTCTAGATGTGATTTTTAACTTAAGAGTTAAAAAAAAAAAAACACAGTGAAGGACTATATTACCCATAATCCCACTGTCAGAGAAGGCACTGTTGCAATGGAAACATCAATCACAGAGCTTCATCAGCCACTGCCCACTTCCACAAAAGAGCTTTTATGCTCTCAATCTACTTATATACACTCTATTTCCAAAAGTTTTGGGACCCCTGCCTTTACAAGCACATGAACGTTAATGACATCCCATTCTTAATCCGTAGGGTTTAATATGGAGTCGGCCCACCCTTTGCAGCTCTAACAGCTTCAACTCTTCTGGGAAGGCTTTCCACAAGGTTTAGGAGTGTGTTTATGGGAATTTTTGACCATTCTTCTAGAAGCGCATTTGTGAGGTCAGGCACTGATGTTGGACGAGAAGGCCTGGCTCGCAGTCTCCGCTCTAATTCATCCCAAAGGTGTTCTATCGGGATGAGGTCAGGACTCTGTGCAGGCCAGTCAAGTTCCTCCACTGCAAACTCGCTCATCCATGTCTTTATGGACTGACGCTTTGTGCACTGGTGTTGGAACAGGAAGGGGCCGTCCCCAAACTGTTCCCACAAAGTTGGGAGCATGAAATTGTCCAAAATGACAATGCAGTCAGGCAAGTCCCGTTCTCCTGGCAACCACCAAACCCAGACTCGTCCATGGTATTGCCAGACAGAGAAGCGTGATTGGTCACTTCAGAGAACACGTCTCCACTACTCTAGAGTCCAGTGGCAGCATGCTTTACTCCACTGCATCCCACGCTTTGCATTGCACTTGGTGATGTAAGGCTTGGATGAGCTGCTCGGCCATGGAAACCCATTCCAACTTGTAGCTATTGACCCTCAGCATGCGCTGACCCCGCTCTGTGTTTTTACGTGGCCTACCACTTCGTGGCTGAGTTGCTGTTGCTCCCCTATATAGTGCACTATCTGAATCGTTCCCTATCCCCTATATAGTGCACTGTCTGATTGTTCCCTATCCCCTATATAGTGCACTGTCTGAATCGTTCCCTATCCCCTATATAGTGCACTGTCTGATTGTTCCCTATCCCCTATATAGTGCACTGTCTGAATCGTTCCCTATCCCCTATATAGTGCACTGTCTGATTGTTCCCTATCCCCTATATAGTGCACTGTCTGATCGCCCGCATCCCCTATATAGTGCACTGTCTGAATCGTTCCCTATCCCCTATATAGTGCACCGTCTGATCGTTCCCTATATAGTGCACTGTCTGAATAGTTCCCTATCCCCTATATAGTGCACCGTCTGATCGTTCCCTATATAGTGCACTGTCTGAATCGTTCGCTATCCCTTATATAGTGCACCGTCTGATCGTTCCCTATATAGTGCACTGTCTGATCGTTCCCTATCACCTATATAGTGCACTGTCTGATCGTTCCCTATCCCCTATATAGTGCACTGTCTGATCGTTCCCTATATAGTGCACTGTCTGAATCGTTCCCTATATAGTGCACTGTCTGATCGTTCCCTATCACCTATATAGTGCACTGTCTGATTGTTCCCTATCCCCTATATGGTGCACTGTCTGATCGTTCCCTATATAGTGCACTGTCTGAATCGTTCCTTATCCCCTATCCCCTATATAGTGCACTGTCTGATCGTTCCCTATCCCCTATATAGTGCACCATCTGAATCGTTTCCCTATCCCCTATATAGTGCACCGTCTGAATCGTTTCCTATGCCCTATATAGTGCACTGTCTGATCGTCCCCTATCCCCTATATAGTGCACCGTCTGAATCGTTTCCTATGCCCTATATAGTGCACTGTCTGATCGTTCCCTATCCCCTATATAGTGCACCGTCTGAATCGTTCCCTATCCCCTATATAGTACACCATCTGAATTGTTTCCTATGCCCTATATAGTGCACCGTCTGAATCATTTCCTATGCCCTATATAGTGCACTGTCTGATCGTTCCCTATCCCCTATATAGTACACCATCTGAATTGTTTCCTATGCGCTATATAGTGCACCGTCTGAATCGTTTCCTATGCCCTATATAATGCACTGTCTGAATCGTTTCCTATGCCCTATATAATGCACTGTCTGAATCGTTCCCTATATAGTGCACTGTCTGAATCGTTTCCTATGCCCTATATAGTGCACTGTCTGATCGTTCCCTATCCCCTATATAGTGCACCATATGAATCGTTCCCTATCCCCTATATAGTGCACTGTCTGAATCGTTCCCTATCCCCTATATAGTGCACTGTCTGATCGTTCCCTATCCCCTATATAGTGCACTGTCTGAATCGTTTCCTATGCCCTATATAGTGCACTGTCTGATCGTTCTCTATCCCCTATATAGTGCACGGTCTGAATCGTTCCCTATCCCCTATATAGTGCACTGTCTGAATCGTTCCTCTATCCCTATATAGTGCACTGTCTGATCGTTCCCTATCCCCTATATAGTGCACTGTCTGAATCGTTCCCTATATAGTGCACTGTCTGAATCGTTTCCTATGCCCTATATAGTGCACTGTCTGATCGTTCCCTATCCCCTATATAGTACACCATCTGAATTGTTTCCTATGCCCTATATAGTGCACCGTCTGAATCGTTTCCTATGCCCTATATAGTGCACTGTCTGATCGTTCCCTATGCCCTATATAGTGCACTGTCTGATCGTTCCCTATCCCCTATATAGTGCACCGTCTGAATCGTTTCCTATGCCCTATATAATGCACTGTCTGATCGTTCCCTATCCCCTATATAGTGCACTGTCTGAATCGTTTCCTATGCCCTATATAGTGCACTGTCTGATCGTTCCCTATCCCCTATATAGTGCACCGTCTGAATCGTTTCCTATGCCCTATATAATGCACTGTCTGATCGTTCCCTATCCCCTATATAGTGCACTGTCTGATCGTTCCCTATCCCCTATATAGTGCACTGTCTGAATCGTTTCCTATGCCCTATATAGTGCACTGTCTGAATCGTTCCCTATCCCCTATATGGTGATGGGGCGGGGCTTCAGATTCTAGAGAGCATTTGATTGGACAGAAAATCTGATGAGAAGCTTAAGTGCAGAGTGATGTCATCAAAATCACTGATTGAAGTGAGAGATTGTAAGTTTTGAACACTTATATCTTTTTAGTGTTTTGGAGCAACACTAGTTTATAGAGCTAACACATTCATAAACACTTTTGATTTCATGGGGACTTTAAGGGAAAACCTCAAGGTGCTTTATGCAGCCTTCTCTTCAACTGTTTACAGTGTTTATCTAGAGCTCTGCACTTTGTACTATTATTTTAGTGATTTAATGAGCTTTTTATTGACTGAAGATCTGTGCTTACGCAATCTCTCTGCTTACTTCACTCAGAAAGGCCTATCGCTGATCAATTGTCTTGATAAACTTAAAAGATACGGATGTCTCTGCTCTGTCTGCGCTCCCTTCAAACACATTCTACACAGCCAGCAAAAATAATCCTAGTCCTGTGTGTGTATTTGCCTGCCTCGCAGGCATACATTCTCTTCTCACTATTAGTCAGCGTGTGTTCGCATGTTATGATAACGTCTCTCACTCTGGTCAAACCAGTGAGAACATGAGCATGAATTCCTCAGCTCCAGTAGATTTGACTCACTAAACTCTTTAGCCTTGAGGCTCAAATCTGCTGTTTCTCCTTCATTACCATGTTTTTCTTGAATAGAAATTATATTTTGCTTTTTTTTTTTTTGCTTTTTTCAATCCAACCTTTTCACTTTTGGGCAACTTTTTATTTGTGATTCACATTAGATTTTCCGGTAACATTAGTTAATAACTACATTACACTAAAAAATGCCGGGTTAAAAACAACCCAAGTTAGGCTGAAAATGGACAAACCCAGCGATTGGGTTGTTTTAACTCAGCGGTTGGGTTAAATGTTTGCCCTGTTGTGTTGTTTTATTTAAATCAACTATTGTTTAAAAATTACTTAAAACGAATGAACCCAAAGTACAAACCCGATTCCAAAAGAGTTGGGTCACTGTACAAACTGTGAATAAAAACAGAATGCAATGATGTGGAAGTTTCAAATTTCAATATTTTATTCAGAATACAACATAGATGACATATCAAATGTTTAAACTGAGAAAATGTATCATTTTAAGGGAAAAATAAGTTGATTTTAAATTTCATGGCATCAACACATCTCAAAAAAGTTGGGACAAGGCCATGTTTCCCACTGTGTGGCATCCCCTCTTCTTTTTCTAACAGTCTGCAAACGTCTGGGGACTGAGGAGACAAGCTGCTCAAGTTTAGGAATAGGAATGTTGTCCCATTCTTGTCTAATACAGGCTTCTAGTTGCTCAACTGTCTTAGGTCTTCTTTGTGGCATCTTCCTCTTTATGATGCTCAAATGTTTTCTATGGTGAAAGATCTGGACTGCAGGCTGGCCATTTCAGTGCCCGGATCCTTCTTCTACGCAGCCATGTTGTAATTGATGCAGTATGTGGTCTGGCATTGCCATGTTGGAAAATGCAAGGTCTTCCCTGAAAGAGACGACGTCTGGATGGGAGCATATGTTGTTCTAGAACTTGGATATCCCTTTCAGCATTGATGGTGCCTTTCCAGATGTGTAAGCTGCCCATGCCACACGCACTCATGAACCCCATCCCATCAGAGATGCAGGCTTCTGAACTGAGCGCTGACAACAACTTGGGTTGTCCTTGTGCTCTTTAGTCCGGATGACATGGCGTCCCAGTTTTCCAAAAAGAACTTCAAATTTTGATTGGTCTGACCACAGAACAGTTTTCCACTTTGCCACAGTCCATTTTAAATGAGCCTTGGCCCAGAGAAAACGCCTGCGCTTCTGGATCATGTTTAGATATGGCTTCTTTTTTTGACCTGTAGAGTTTTAGCGGCAGCGGCGAATGGCACGGTGGATTGTGTTCACCGACAATGCTTTCTGGAAGTATTCCTGAGCCCATGTTGTGATTTCCATTACAGTAGCATTCCTGTATGTGATGCAGTGCCGTCTAAGGGCCGGAGATCACGGGCATCCAGTATGGTTTTCCGGCCTTGACCCTTACGCACAGAGATTGTTCCAGATTCTCTGAATCTTTGGATGATATTATGCACTGTAGATGATGAGAACTTCAAACTCTTTGCAGTTTTTCTCTGAGAAACTCCTTTCTGATATTGCTCCAGTATGTTTGGCCGCAGCATTGGGGGAATTGGTGATCCTCTGCCCATCTTGACTTCTGAGAGACACTGCCACTCTGAGAGGCTCTTTTATACCCAATCATGTGCCAATTGACCTAATAAGTTGCAGATTGGTCCTCCAGCTGTTCCTTATATGCACATTTCATTTTTCCGGCCTCTTATTGCTCCCTGTCCCAACTTTTTTGTAATGTGTAGCTCTCATGAAATCCAAAATGAGCCGATATTTGGCATGACATTTCAAAATGTCTCACTTTCAACATTTGATATGTTATCTATATTCTATTGTGAATAAAATATAAGTTTATGAAATTTGTAAATTATTACATTCTTTTTTATTCACAATTTGTACAGTGTCCCAACTTTTTTGGAATCGGGTTTGTATGTTGGAAATAAACATTTATTCATATGTTTATTGTTTACTGTTGCCTCTAGTAATTTTGTCCGATTTTTAATTTCCAACCTATTTTGGGTTCATTTTAAGCCAGCCATACAGTAATTTTTAAACAATAGTTGAGTTAAATAAAACTGCCCAGCACGTTGGGCAAACATTTAACCCAGTCTCTGGGTCAAAACAACCCATTCGCTGGTTCAAAACAACCCATTCGCTGGTTCAAAACAACCCAATCGCTGGTTCAAAACAACCCAGTCGCTGGTTCAAAACAACCCAGTCGCTGGTTCAAAACAACCCAGTCGCTGGTTCAAAACAACCCAGTCGCTGGGTCAAAACAACCCATTCGCTGGTTCAAAACAACCCAATCGCTGGTTCAAAACAACCCAATCGCTGGGTCAAAACAACCCAGTCGCTGGGTCAAAACAACCCATTCGCTGGGTCAAAACAACCCATTCGCTGGGTCACAACAACCCATTCGCTGGGTCAAAACAACCCAGTCTCTGGGTCAAAACAACCCAGCCGCTGGGTTAAAACAACCCAATCGCTGGGCATTTTAGAGTGTGTAACGTTAGTTAGTTAACATGAACTAACAATGAACAATAGCGTTTATTGATATTAGTATATGTTTATTTCAACATTTACTGACACATTTTAAAAATCAATGTATTCGTGAATTAACTTAGTAAAAATATATAATGCTGGGTTGTTTGAACCCAAATTTGGGTCAAATATGGACAAACCCAACCGTTGGGTTGAAAATGCAATTTAAAAATGACCCAAAATTGGGTTAAAACATTAACATTACATCAACAGTGCATTAACTAACCAACGTTATTGAAGATTAATGAATGCTTTTAAATATATATTGCTCATTGTCTGTTGAAAAATAAAACGTTTGTCCATATTTGACCTAAATTTGGGTTAACCCAGCATTTTTTACTAATGTTAACAAATGGGACATTTTTGTAAAGTGCCGATTTTCCTGAATGAAACACTTGTGCAGTCAATGTCACGTATATATAATATAATTGCTATTTATGTGTTTTGAATCTGGTGAAATATGTTTCCCTTGACTTGTCACTCGGGGTGAAACGTTACAGCTCCGCTCCCGCCTCATTCTCTTGCATGGCACAATCTGATTGGTTACTCCGGCGGTCACTTCTCTGTGTCGTCTGGACTGCTCTGATAGGCCAACGTGAGAAGAGAGATGATCTCCACCGCAGCATCTTCTCACAGTCAGATACAGTACTGGAATGAAACTCAGTTCAGCTCATTCACACCGGCTGTCTCTGTAACTCTTCCTGTCATATCATGCAGCTTGCAGATTCACAAACAGGATGTTGTGGTCGCGCTCTGCTGCATGCTGCTGCCTCCTTTTTCTGTCGCTCTGCAGACGGCCAAACGCCGGCCTAACCTACGACAAACTCCAGATCAGCTCAAACTTTTAAACTTTTACTCAGATTTAACTCAAAATCAAAAATGAACTTCTGTGAATCATGTCAGTCTGAGCTCCTTCAGCACACAAGCTCAAGTTTGCTATCTGAGAATCATGAGCCTGTTTGGCAAGTCTTTAAGGGGAAACAAAAAAGGGATTCTTGTCATTTCCTCCCCTTCTTGCTTTCTCAATCCAGAATGCTTGAAGACTCTTATAGCAGCTCTTTTTGTCCAGTTCTTAGTGACCATGTCTGTCATAACACTACGCAAAGTACGCAATTACGACCACATGCCTTAATTCACACAACAGGGAATGTTTTCAGAACGTTCTGGCAAGGTTGTCTCAAAGTTATTAATAGTAATCAAACGTTTGTTCAAAGTTATCTGGTCTTTAATAATGTTCTCAAAACATTAGCACAAGAAAACAATTTATCCTTCTGAAACTATTTAGTTGGGTATGCATCTAACATTTTTTAAATGTTACACTCTAATGCAATCCAGGAGCTTTGCTGCTGTACCACGGACAAATAGCGGCGCAATGATATCACGCAGCGCCTGAAAATAGTCCCCAGCACACACTGCAAGCAGGCTGTCATGTTGGTTATGTTGAAGGGAGTTCGCCTATTTTCAGGCGCTGCGTAATATCATTGCGCCGCTGCACCCATGGTACGGCAGTAAAGCTCCTTGATTATTATGCAGGAATGAGAGTATAGTTCCTAGCCATATCGGTCTAGAAAATCACAACTTTTCATTTTCCGTCGGTCTTAGTACACAATGTAATTACAGAAGAGTCCAGTTTTAAATGGGGAAAAAATATCAAAACTCTTTGGTCATTTTTTTGAGTGCGATGCTAACGGTCTAATCAGATTCAATGATCTATGCTAAACTAAGCTATGCTAAAAGTGCTACCGCCAGACCCGGAGATCGGCTGAATGGATTCGAAAACGGTAAAACTCACCTGTTTAACTGTTGAAACGGTTGGAAAATGAGCCATATTTTCAAAAAACTTTTGCACTTTTATGATGGATGGATGGATGCACTTTTATGATGATGGATGCACTTTTATGATGGATGGATGCACTTTTATGATGGACAGATGCACTTTTATGATGATAGATGCTCTTATGATGATGGATGCACTTTTATGATGGATGGATGCACTTTTATGATGATGGATGCACTTTTATGATGGATGGATGCACTTTTATGATGGATAGGTGCACTTTTATGATGATGGATGCACTTTTATAATGGATGATGCACTTTTATGATGGATAGGTGCACTTTTATGATGATAGATGCACTTATATGATGGATGGATGCACTTTTATGATGATGGATGCACTTTTATGATGGATGGATGGATGCACTTTTATGATGGATAGGTGCACTTTTATGATGATAGATGCACTTTTATGATGGATAGGTGCACTTTTATGATGGATGGATGCACTTTTATGATGATGGATGCATTTTTATAATGGATGATGCTCTTTTATGATGGATAGATGCTCTTTTATGATGGATGGATGCACTTTTATGATTGATAGATGCTCTTTTATGATGGACAGATGCACTTTTATGATGGATGGATGCTCTTTTATGATGATGGATGCTCTTTTATGATGGACGGATGCACTTTTATGATGGATGGATGCACTTTTATGATGGATGGATGCTCTTTTATGATGGACAGATGCACTTTTATGATGATAGATGCTCTTTTATGATGGATAGATGCACTTTTATGATGGACAGATGCACTTTTATGATGGATGCGCTTTTATGATGATGGATGCGCTTTTATGATGATAGATGCTCTTTTATGATGATAGATGCTCTTTTATGATGATAGATGCTCTTTTATGATGGACAGATGCACTTTTATGATGATAGATGCTCTTATGATGGATAGATGCACTTTTATGATGGATGGATGCTCTTTTATGATGGATAGATGCACTTTTATGATGATGGATGCACTTTTATGATGGATGGATGCTCTTTTATGATGGATAGATGCACTTTTATGATGATGGATGCACTTTTATGATGGATGGATGCTCTTTTATGATGATGGATGCACTTTTATGATGGATGGATGCTCTTTTATGATGGATGGATGCTCTTTTATGATGGACAGATGCACTTTTATGATGGACAGATGCACTTTTATGATGGATGGATGCGCTTTTATGATTGATAGATGCTCTTTTATGATGATAGATGCTCTTTTATGATGGACAGATGCACTTTTATGATGATAGATGCTCTTATGATGATAGATGCACTTTTATGATGATAGATGCTCTTTTATGATGATAGATGCTCTTTTATGATGGACAGATGCACTTTTATGATGGACAGATGCACTTTTATGATGATGGACATGATGATAGATGCTCTTTTATGATGATGGATGGATGGCGCTTTTTGATGATATGATGAGATGCTCTTTTATGATGGATGGATGCTCTTTTATGATGGACAGATGCACTTTTATGATGATGGATGCTCTTTTATGATGGATGGATGCACTTTTATGATGGATGGATGCTCTTTTATGATGGATGGATGCACTTTTATGATGGATGGATGCTCTTTTATGATGGCACTTTTTATGATGGATGGATGCTCTTTTATGATGGACAGATGCACTTTTATGATGGACAGATGCACTTTTATGATGGATGGACAGATGCTTTTATGATGATAGATGCTCTTTTATGATGATAGATGCTCTTATGATGGATAGATGCACTTTTATGATGGATGGATGCTCTTTTATGATGGACAGATGCACTTTTATGATGGACAGATGCACTTTTATGATGGATGGATGCGCTTTTATGATTGATAGATGCTCTTTTATGATGGATAGATGCTCTTTTATGATTTATGATGATAGATGCTCTTTTATGATGATAGATGCTCTTTTATGATGGATAGATGCACTTTTATGATGGATGGATGCTCTTTTATGATGGACAGATGCACTTTTATGATGGACAGATGCACTTTTATGATGGATGGATGCGCTTTTATGATTGATAGATGCTCTTTTATGATGGATGGATGCTCTTTATGATGCACTTTTATGATGATGGACAGATGCACTTTTATGATGATAGATGCTCTTTTATGATGGACAGATGCACTTTTATGATGATAGATGCTCTTATGATGGATAGATGCACTTTTATGATGGATGGATGCACTTTTATGATGGATGGATGCACTTTTATGATGGATGGATGCACTTTTATGATGATAGATGCACTTTTTTATGATGGATGGATGCTTTTATGATGGATGGATGCTCTTTTATGATGGATGATGCTCTTTTATGATGATGGATGCACTTTTATGATGATGGATGCACTTTTATGATGGATGGATGCTCTTTTATGATGGACAGATGCACTTTTATGATGATAGATGCTCTTATGATGGACAGATGCACTTTTATGATGATAGATGCTCTTATGATGGATAGATGCACTTTTATGATGGATAGATGCACTTTTATGATGGATGGATGCACTTTTATGATGATAGATGCACTTTTATGATGGATGGATGCTCTTTTATGATGGATAGGTGCACTTTTATGATGATGGATGCACTTTTATGATGGATGGATGCTCTTTTATGATGATGGATGCACTTTTATGATGATGGATGCACT
>JAGHMJ010005788.1:17500-22500 GCA_018749465.1 Paracanthobrama guichenoti | reverse complement strand
CCTTTAAGGTACTGATACGCTCTCTTAAAGCACTGATATGTTCCTTTAAGGTACTGATACGCCTTTAAAGCACTGATATGTTCCTTTAAGGTACTGATACGCTCTCTTAAAGCACTGATATGTTCCTTTAAGGTACTGATACGCTCTCTTAAAGCACTGATATGTTCCTTTAAGGTACTGATACAGCTCTCTTAAAGCCTTTAAGATACGCTTCTCTTACTGATATGTTCCTTTAAGGTACTGCTCTTTAAAGCACTGATATGTTCCTTTAAGGTACTGATACGCCTCTTAAAGCACTGATATGTTCCTTTAAGGTACTGATACGCTCTCTTAAAGCACTGATGTTCCTTTAAGGTACTGATACGCCTCTTAAAGCACTGATATGTTCCTTACGTACTGATACTTTAATCTCTCTTAAAGCGCTGATGTGTTCCTTTAAGGTACTGATACACTCTTAAAGCGCTGATGTGTTCCTTTAAGGTCACGCACTCTTAAAGCGCTGCTCTCTTAAAGCACTGATGCACCTTTTGTTCTCTTAAAGCACTGATATGTTCCTTTAAGGTACTGATACGCTCTCTTAAAGCACTGATGTGTTCCTTTAAGGTACTGATACGCTCTCTTAAAGCGCTGATGTGCACCTTTAAAAGGTACTGATCGCACTCTTAAAGCGCTGATGTGCACCTTTAAGGTACTGATACGCACTCTTAAAGCGCTGATATGGTCCTTTAAGGTACTGATACGCTCTCTTAAAGCACTGATGTGTTCCTTTAAGGTACTGATACGCTCTCTTTAAAGCACTGATGTGCACCTTTAAGGTACTGATACGCACTCTTAAAGCGCTGATGTGCACCTTTAAGGTACTGATACGCACTCTTAAAGCGCTGATATGTTCCTTTAAGGTACTACGATAAAGCGCTGATGTGCACCTTTAAGGTACTGATACGCACTCTTAAAGCGCTGATGTGTTCCTTTAAGGTACTGCACTCTTAAAGCGCTGGCGTGTTCCTTTAAGGTACTGATCGCACTCTTAAAGCGCTGGCGTGTTCCTTTAAGGTACTGATACGCTCTCTTAAAGCGCTGACGTGTTCCTTTAAGGTACTGATACGCACTCTTAAAGCGCTGACGTGTTCCTTTAAGGTACTGATACGCACTCTTAAAGCGCTGACGTGAACCTTTAAGGTACTGATCGCTCTCTCACGCACTCTTAAAGCGCTGGCGTGTTCCTTTAAGGTACTGATACGCTCTCTTAAAGCGCTGACGTGTTCCTTTAAGGTACTGATACGCACTCTTAAAGCGCTGACGTGTTCCTTTAAGGTACTGATACGCACTCTTAAAGCGCTGACGTGTTCCTTTAAGGTACTGATACGCACTCTTAAAGCGCTGACGTGTTCCTTTAAGGTACTGATACGCTCTCTTAAAGCGCTGACGTGTTCCTTTAAGGTACTGATACGCTCTCTTAAAGCGCTGATGTGTTCCTTTAAGGTACTGATACGCACTCTTAAAGCGCTGATGTGTTCCTTTAAGGTACTGATACGCACTCTTAAAGCGCTGATGTGTTCCTTTAAGGTACTGATACGCTCTCTTAAAGCGCTGATGTGCACCTTTAAGGTACTGATACGCACTCTTAAAGCACTGATATGTTCCTTTAAGGTACTGATACGCTCTCTTAAAGCACTGATGTGTTCCTTTAAGGTACTGATACGCTCTCTTTAAAGCACTGATGTGCACCTTTAAGGTACTGATACGCACTCTTAAAGCGCTGATGTGCACCTTTAAGTTGTACTGATCGCACTCTTAAAGCGCTGATGTGCACCTTTAAGGTACTGATACGCACTCTTAAAGCGCTGATATGTTCCTTTAAGGTACTGATACGCTCTCTTAAAGCGCTGATGTGCACCTTTAAGGTACTGATACGCACTCTTAAAGCGCTGATGCTCCTTTGTACTTATCGCACTCTTAAAGCGCTAATGTTCCTTTAAGGTACTGATACGCACTCTTAAAGCGCTGATGTGTTCCTTTAAGGTACTGATCGCTCTCTTAAAGCACTGATGTGCACCTTTTTAACGCACTCTTAAAGCGCTGATGTGCACCTTTAAGGTACTGATCACTCTTAAAGCACTGATATGTTCCTTTGTACTGATACGCTCTCTTAAAGCGCTGATGTGCACCTTTAAGGTACTGATACGCACTCTTAAAGCGCTGATGTGCTCCTTTAAGGTACTGATACGCACTCTTAAAGCGCTGACGTGTTCCTTTAAGGTACTGATACGCACTCTTAAAGCGCTGACGTGTTCCTTTAAGGTACTGATACGCACTCTTAAAGCGCTGGCGTGTTCTTTAAGGTACTGATACGTGAACCTTTAAGGTACTGATCGCACTCTTAAAGCGCTGATGTGTTCCTTTAAGGTACTGATACGCACTCTTAAAGCACTGACGTGTTCCTTTAAGGTACTGATACGCACTCTTAAAGCGCTGACGTGTTCCTTTAAGGTACTGATACGCACTCTTAAAGCGCTGACGTGTTCCTTTAAGGTACTGATACGCACTGATGTGTTCCTTTAAGGTACTGATACGCACTCTTAAAGCGCTGATGTGAACCTTTAAGGTACTGATACGCACTCTTAAAGCGCTGATGTGTTCCTTTAAGGTACTGATACGCTCTCTTAAAGCGCTGACGTGTTCCTTTAAGGTACTGATACGCACTCTTAAAGCGCTGACGTGTTCCTTTAAGGTACTGATACGCACTCTTAAAGCGCTGGCGTGAACCTTTAAGGTACTGATACGCTCTCTTAAAGCGCTGGCGTGTTCCTTTAAGGTACTGATTCGCTTCTTAAAGCGCTGGCGTGTTCCTAAGGTACTGATACGCACTCTTAAAGCACGTGTTGTACTGTGCACTCTTAAAGCGCCGTGTTCCTTTAAGGTACTGATACGCTCTCTTAAAGCGCTGACGTGTTCTTTAAGGTACTGATCGCTCTTAAAGCGCTGGCGTGTTCCTTTAAGGTACTGATCGCACTCTTAAAGCGCTGCGTGTTCTTAAAGGTACTGATACGCTCTCTTAAAGCGCTGACGTGTTCCTTTAAGGTACTGATACGCACTCTTAAAGCACTGACGTGTACCTTTAAGGTACTGATACGCACTCTTAAAGCGCTGACGTGTACCTTTAAGGTACTGATACGCACTCTTAAAGCGCTGACGTGTTCCTTTAAGGTACTGATACGCTCTCTTGCAGTACTGATATGTACATTTATGGTACTAATACGTACTATTTAGGGGTAAGTAATGTACAAAGATGTACCTTTTCACTTTTGTACCTTAGGGTACCGCCCCAGTGACAGCACTGTACCTTTTTTTCTGAGAGTGTGCATATGAAGTTGTGCTGTGACGACCTCTAGACAAGCAGGCCTATTGTTCACAGGTGGTTCGGTCATGCAACCATGTTACTATTTTTGCATGCTAATTTTCACTGGTGTTCCCAGCTTTCATAATATATTGACTGAATTTTGTGGTATACAACCAGAGGAATAAACCTGACATTTATAGTTACAAACTGCATTCTATTTAGCATTTTTTTAAATAATAGCACTTATAGCACACACTCGTTAAGAAGTATGCACTCCATTCCAGGGTAAGTGACCGCTAATCTAAACATGGCAAGATTGATCTGGGAGAAATGTCAAACATTGGCACTACAACTACATTAGCCGCTTAATTTAATGCTGTGTGTACGTATTCTGGTGTTGTCCTGTATATAAAGGCTGACGTGGTTCTGACTAGCTATATACACCGAACAGGCTTAACATTATGTCCTAGACCCCTGAAGGTGTGCTGTGGCATCTGGCACCAAGAATATATTCTGACACCTTTCTATCAGAACCAGCATTAACTTCTTGAGCAGTTTGAGCTCCAGTAGCTCGTCTGTTTGATCGGACCACACGGGCCAGCCTTCGCTCCCCACGTGCATCAATGAGCCTTGGCCGCCCATGACCTGGTGGCGGTTCACCACTGTTCCTTCCTTGGAGCACTTTTGATAGATCCTGACCACTGCAGACCGGGAACACCCCACAAGAGCTGCAGTTTTGGAGATGCTCTGACCCAGTCGTCTAGCCATCACAATCTGGCCCTTGTCAAACTCGCTCAAATCCTTACGCTTGCCCATTTTTCCTGCTTCTAACACATCAACTTTGAGGACAAAATGTTCACTTGCTGCCTAATATATCCCACCCACTAACAGGAGCCGTGAGGAAGAGATCATCAGTGTTATTCACCTCACCGGTCATAATGTTATGCCTGATCTGTGTATATTATACATCGTAAAATAGTGCCTGGGTAAAGTGTCTTTCGCGATCAAAATTTAGTTTATAAACGAGTGATTGCATGTATATTTGATGACATTGTTGTAATATAAAACATCCGCGCTGTGGGCGTGTCCTCGAGCATTCGCGCTCTGTAAATGTGTGGTGTTTTTAGACGCTCCCTAAGGTTTTTCCCATATACGGGGACGTTGTTGAGAGACCGTCTATAAATTGCGCTGCTGTTACCGGAGCGCGCACTCACACTCTGTCAAACGCGGAGACTGACACCGACCCGAGTCGCTCTCAGGTAAGAACGCAAAACCGTTTAGTTCACCGGACCGGTGTGTGTTTTATGCGTGTTTTCCTGACACTTTGCTTCGCGGTATCAAACGGACGCGTGCGCGAGATCTGCTGAAGTGCGCTGAAGTTTGTTGCTTCCTGACTGGAGCAGCTGACCTGAGATCAGCTCTGGTGACCGAACTCTCGTTTGCGGCCTGTCGGTACCTCACGCGTTTTCTGATCCGGGCTCAGTAGATCTCTTTCGTATAAAACTACACCGCCAGAGAGCCGGATGAGTGAATAAGTTCGCTGTTAGGATATATATCGTGATCTGTGGAGGGCGAGTTTGTCAAACCGGAGCAGATTTAACACCTCAAACCTCCGGAGGTAACGTTAAATCTAATGACCTTCACGCTTCCGGTGGCGTTT
>JAGHMJ010005788.1:0-10000 GCA_018749465.1 Paracanthobrama guichenoti | reverse complement strand
CTCACACATGCTGCGCACAGACTCTCTCTCTCACACAGCGCCACGCTGCACAGACTCACTCACACACACGCACAGACTCACAGCACACGCTCAGACTCTCTCGCTGCGCACAGACTCTCTCTCTCACACACACACACACTCTCTCTCTCACACTGCACACGTCCTGCGCACAGACTCTTTCACACACACACACTTATCACACAGACACTCTCTCACTGCGCACAGACTCTCTCACACACACGCACACGCACAGACTCTCTCACGCGCACGCACTGCTCTCAGACTCTCTCTCACGCCGCAGCGCGCGGCTCAGACTCTCTCACCGCCACGCCGCGCGGCGCAGACTCTCTCTCTCTCGCCGCTTGTAGCGCAGACTCTCTCTCATGCCACGCGCTCAGACTCTCTCTCGCCTTGCAGCGCGCAGAACTCTCTCTCTCTGCGCGCCAGACTCTCTCGCGCGCTGCTGCGCGCAGACTCTCTCTCGCCATGCGTGCGGCGCCAGACTCTCTACTGCGCCGCGCTGCAGCGCGCACTCTCTCTCTCGCTACGCCTTGCAGCGCGGGCGCTCTCTCTGCCTGCGCCGCGGCGCGCACAGACTCTCTCTCGCCGCGCTGACGCGCCGCGCGCGCTCTCTCGCGCGCTACAGAGGCTCTCTCGCGCTGCCGCGCGCGCAGACTCTCTCACGCGCCTGCGCGGCGCCAGACTCTCTACCGCCACGCGCTCTGCGCGGCAGACTCTCGCGGCGCTGCAGCGCAGGCGGCTCTCTCTCTCACGCACGCGCTGCGCGCAGGAACTCTCTCTCTCTCTCGCCGCTGCGCATGTGCGCAGACTCTCTCTCACACGCTGCAGCGCGGCGCCAGACTCTCTCGCCTGCGCGCAGCGCCAGACTCTCTCTCTCGCGCGCGCGCGCAGACTCTCTCTCTCTCGCGCGCGCCTGCGGCATGAGCTCTCTCTCTCTCGCTCACACTCTGCGCGCACGCCTCTCTCGCAGACTCTCTCTGCGCGCGCTGTGCACTCTCTCTCTCTCTCTCCACGCATGCCGCGGCATGAGCTCTCTCTCTCTCTCTACACACACATGCGCACGCGCAGACTCTCTCTCGCCACGCCACGCGCAGACTCTCTCGCGCGCGCGCACAGACTCTCTCACACGCTCTCTCTCACATGCCTCACCTTGCTGCGCCTCTCTCTCTCACTGCATACGCCTCTCTCTCGCTCTCTCTCTCTCTCCTTGCCATGCCGCAGCAGGCTCTCTCTCTCTCTCGCCACACTCACTGCCTGCCGCACAACGCTCTCTCTCTCTCACGCCTCAGACGCTGCACTTGCACAGACTCTCTCTCAGACTGCTCTTGGCGCACATGCCTTCTCTCTCTCTCTCGCACGCACGCGCACAGACTCTCTCTCTCTACGCCTGCAGCGCACAGACTCTCTCTCTCTGCGCTTGCTTGTGGCATGAGACTCTCTCTCTCTCTCGCCGCTGCGCGCAGCGCGTCTCTCTCTCTCTCTACGCCTTGCTGGCATGAACTCTCTCTCTCTCTCTGCGCAGACCGCGGCGCATCAGGCGCTCTCTCTCTCTCGCTCGCAGCGCGCGCGCCTTGCAGCGCTCTCTCTCTCTGCCCGCGCTTGCGGCACTGCAGACTCTCTCTCTCGCCGCTTCTGCAGCGCGCAGGCAGCTCTCTCTCTCTCGGCCTTGCGCTGCCGCGGCCTCAGAGCTCTCTCTCGCCTTGCCGCAGCGGCATCTCTCTCTCTCTCTCGCCCTCGCCTTGCCTCACTCTCTCTCTCGCTCTCTCTCTGCTCTCTCGCGCTGCCCGTGCGCATCAGACTCTCTCTCTCTCTCTCGCGCGCGCTCAGGCGCTTCTCTCTCTCTCTCTCTCGCGCGCTGAGCGGCTCTCTCTCTCTCTGCCTTGCGCCTGGCGGCCTCTCGCTCTCTCTACCTCGCTGCGCTCAGTGGCTACGCGCGCGCGGCGCTCTCGCCTCTCTCTGCCTTGCGCAGCGGCGGCTCTCTCTCTCGCGCGCAACGCGCAGGCATCCTCTCTCTCTCTCTCTCTACGCGCGCTTGCGCGCAGGCGACTCTCTCTCTACCATGCGCGCCCAGCGGCGGGCGTCTCTCTCGCCACCGCTGCAGCGCATGGACGTCCTCTCTCTCTCTCTCGCACGCCTTGCGGCGCCAGGCTCTCTCTCTCTCGCCGCTTGCGCAGGCGGCTCTCTCTCTCTCGCGCCGCGGCGCCACGGGCGCATGAGCTCTCTCTCTCTGCGCGCGCCCGGGCTCAGGCGCTCTCTCTCTCGCGCGCTCGCCCTCTGGCCGTGCGCTCTCTCTCTACGCCGCCTGTGGCATGAGCCTTCTCTCTCTCTCTCTACGCGCCTTGCGCGCAGCGCTCTCTCTCGCTGCGCCTTGCGCGCTGAGCTCTCTCTCTCTCGCGCCGCTTGCGCGCCACAGCGCTCTCTCTCTCTCGCCACGCGCAGGCGCGCGTCTCTCTCGCGCGCGCGCGCGGCGGCTCAGGCCACTCTCTCTCTCGCGCCGCGCGCCGGCGCTCTCTCTCTCTCTCTGCGCCCGGCATGCTCAGCTCTCTCTCTCTCACGCCCTTGCGGCATGAGCAGCCTCTCTCTCTCTCTTGCGCCCGCTGCGCCTGAACTCTCTCTCTCTCTCTACGCTTGCGGCATCAGCCTCTCTCTCTACGCCACGCCCGCATGAAGGCTCTCTCTCTCTCTCGCCGCGCCCAGCGCCCAGCGGCGCGCTCTCTCTCTCTCTCGCCGCCTTGCGCGCGCATGAGCTCTCTCTCTCTCGCTCTCTCGCGCGGCATGCGCCGCGCGCTCTCTCTCTCTCTCGCCCACCGCCTTGCGCCTGGCGCCTCTCTCTCTCGCGCGCGCGCTGCAGCGTCAGCCTCTCTCTCTCTCTCGCGCGCGCGGCTTGCGAGCGCTCTCTCTCTCTCACGCCTGCGCGCGCGGCGCGCAGGCCTCTCTCTCTCTGCCACGCGCACGCGCGCTCAGGCCTCTCTCTCTCTACTCGCGCGCTGCGCGGCGACGCTCAGGCTCTCTCGCCGCGCCTGCAGCTTGAGCGTATCTCTCTCTCGCGCCCCGCGCTGCGCTTGCGCCTGAGCGCTCTCTCTCTCTCGCACTCGCTGCGCGCGCAGCGCTCAGGCGGCTCTCTCTCTACTGCTTGCGCTGCGCGGCATGAGCGCCTCTCTCGCCTCTCTCTCTGCGCGCCTGCGCGCGCGTCTGAGCGCTCTCTCTCTCGCGCGCGCGTGCGCCTGAGGCGCTCTCTCTCGCCGCGCCCAGCGCGCAGGCTCTCTCTCTCTCTACGCGCGCGCGGCGCAGGCGCTCTCTCTCTCTCGCCCACGCCGCGAGCGCTCTGCGCGGCTCTCTCTCTCTCTGCGCCTCCGCGCACGCGCTGCGCGCAGGCGCTCTCTCTCTCTCTCGCGCGCGCTCAGGCGGCTCTCTCTGCCTCTCGCCGCGCCGCGCAGCGCTCAGGCGCTCTCGCCACTCGCGCACGCGCGGCGCTGGCCAGCCTCTCTCTCTCTCTCTCGCCACGCACGCGGCCTGAGGCGCTCTCTCTCTCCTCCGCGCCGCGCGCGCGCGCAGGCGCTCTCTCTCTCTCCGCGCCCTTGCGCTGCATGTGCAAACGCTCTCTCTCTCGCTCGCCCACGCGCGGCATGGCGTCTCTCTCTCTCGCGCCGCGGCTCTCAGGCTCTCTCTCGCCGCGCCTTGCCTTGCATGAGGCGCTCTCTCTCTCTCTCACGCGCCCGCGCAGCATGGGCGCTCTCTCTCTCTCTCGCCGCGCGCGCCAGGCGCTCTCTCTCTCTCTCGCATGCGCGCGCGCGCCGCGAGCTCGGCTCTCTCTCTCTCGCCACGCCACGGCGCCAGCGGCTCTCTCTCTCTCTCTGCGCCATGCGCGCGCGCAGCGGCTCTCTCTCTCGCCCGCGCGCCTTGTATGCCTCAGGCGCTCTCTCTCTCTCTACCGCGCGCCTGCGCAGGCGGCAATCTCTCTCTCGCCGCGCCGCGCGCTGCGGCGCCTCAGGCTCTCTCTCTCTCGCCACGCCTGCGCGGCGCAGGTGGCGCTCTCTCTCTCTCTACGCGCGCGCGGCATCAGGCGTCTCTCTCGCGCACGCCACGCGCGGCGCGCAGGCGTCTCTCTCTCTCTCGCCACGCGCCGCGCGCCTGGCAGGCTCTCTCTCGCTCGCGCGCATGCATGGGGCTCTCTCTCTCGCGCGCGCTGGCGCCAGGCGCTCTCTCGCGCGCCGCGCGCGTCAGGCGCTCTCGCCGCGCAGCGGCGCACGCCTCTCATGCGCCGGCGGCGCCAGGCTCTCTCGCTGCGCTCGCAGCGGCATGAGGCGGCTCTCGCCGCGCTGCGCGCAGACTCTCTCTGCCGCGCAGTAGCGCCGGACTCTCTCTCGCACTTGTGGCCAGACTCTCGGCGCTCTCTCTCTCAGACTCTCTCTGCGCTTGCGGCGCAGACTCTCGCACGCGCTCGCGCGCAGACGCCTCACCGCACGCGCCGCAACGCTCTCTCTCTCTCTCCACGCCGCAGCAGCATGGACTCTCACGCTGCCAGCGCTCTCTCTCTCGCCTTGCAGCGGCATGACTCCTCTCGCGCGCGCAGGAGCTCTCGCTCGCTGCGCGGCGCTGCGCAGCTCTCTCTCGCCTTGCCTTGCGCCAGACTCTCTCACGCGCAGCTCTCTCTCTCTCTCGCTGCGCGCGCCAGACTCTCTCTCGCCGCGCAGCGGCGCAGACTCTCTCTGCGCCGCGCATGGCGCTCAGACTCTCTCTCTACACGCTTGCAGCGCAGACTCTCTCTCTGCGCTGAACTCTCTCTGGCATGGAGCGGCGCTCTCTCGCCTGCCTGCCGCAGCAGACTCTCTCGCCGCGCACGCGCATGCTTGACTCTCTCGCACGCCGTGCGCGCAGACTCTCTCGCCACGCCGCGCGCGCAGACTCTCTCTGCGCGCGCGCGCATGGGCTCTCTCTCTGCGCAGACTCTCTCTACGCCGCGCGCAGCGGCGCCTCCTCTCTCTCGCCTTGCTGCGCGCGCCAGACTCTCTTGCGCGCGGCGGCTCAGACGCTCTCGCCGCCGCACGCGACTCTGAACCTCTCTCGCTTGCCTTGCGGCGCAGACTCTCTCGCCTGCGCGCTTGCGCGCAGACTCTCTCTCGCCGCCCTTGCTGGCTGGCGCAGACTCTCTCTCTCTCGCGCCCTTGCGCGGCGCTCTCTCTCTCGCGCCTTGCAGCGCAGACTCTCTCTCGCCGCTGCGCGCGCATGGCGACTCTCTCTCGCACGCCTTGGCGCCAGACTCTCTCTGCACGCTGCAGCTCTGTATCAGACTCTCTCGCGCGCGGCGCAGACTCTCTCTTGGCGCCGCCTTGCCCGAGCGCAGACTCTCTCGCACGCGCGCCGCGGCGCGCAGACTCTCGCATATGCGCGCGAGCTCTCTACCGCGCCGCAGCGGCGCCAGACTCTCTCTACTCGCCGCATGCGGCGCAGACTCTCTCGCCGCGCGCGCGCCAGACTCTCTCTCGCCGCGCCTTGCGGCGCCAGACTCTCTCGCGCTCTGCTCTGGACTCTCTCGCGCGCCGCGGCGGCAGACTCTCTCGCGCGCCGCTGCGCCAGACTCTCTCGCCTTGCGCGGCGAGCAGACTCTCTCGCCTTGCGCCTTGCGCGCAGACTCTCTCTCGCACGCACGCGCGCGCGCAGACTCTCTCGCATGCGCGCGGCGCTCAGACTCTCTCGCCGCGCGCAGCGGCGCCCAGACTCTCTCTCGCCTGCGCGCTGCGTGGACTCTCTCTACCATGCGCGGCAGCTCTCTCTCTCGCCGCCGCGCCGCGCGGCGCAGACTCTCTCGCTGCGCGCGCGCGCAGACTCTCGCCGCGCGCGGGCTCTCTCTCATGCCGCCGCGGCGCGCAGACTCTCTCTCTCCGCCGCGCGCGCGGCGCAGACTCTCTCTCGCCGCGCCCTTGCATGAACTCTCTCATGCGCCGCGCGGCGCAGACTCTCTCCGCGCGCTTGCGGCGCATGAGACTCTCTCACCGCGCGCCTGCGGCGCAGGGCTCTCTCGCCGCGCTGCGCCGCTGCGGACTCTCTCGCGCCTCACGCGGACGCTCTCTCGCGCGCCGCCGCAGATCTCTCTCTACGCCGCGCAGTGGCTCTCTCTCTCGCGCATGCACACGCCACTGCCGCAGACTCTCTCTCGCGCGCCTTGCGCATGCAGACTCTCTCTACGCCATGCGCGCCAGACTCTCTCTCGCTTGCGCCACGCGCAGACTCTCTCGCCGCGCTGCGCGGCGCCAGACTCTCTCTCGCCATGCCTTGCATGAACTCTCTCGCACGCGCACACATGCACGCGCACACACTGCTGCGCACACACATGCACACGCACAGACTCTCTCTCACACGCGCGCACACACATGCACGCGCGCAGACTCTCTCTCTCTCTCTCTCTCTCTCTCACCGCCTTGCGCGCAGACTCTCTCTCTCTCTCTCTCTCTCTCTCTCGCTTGCGCCCGCAGCGCACAGACTCTCTCGCTTACCTTGCAGCGGCTCAGACTCTCTCTCTCTCGCCTGCGCGCATGGGCTCATCTGCACGCGCGCTCTCTCTCTCTCTCGCACGCACGCGCGCAGACTCTCTCTCGTGCCCTTGCCCGCGCCTCAGACTCTCTCTCTCTCGCCTTGGCGCCTCGCGCGCCTCTCTCTCTCATACCGCTTGCAGCGGCATGAGCTCTCTCTCTCTCTCTCGCGCGGCAGCGCTCTTTCAGACTCTCTCTCTCGCTGACTCTCTCACAGCGCACACATGCACCGCGCACACTCTCTCTCACGCAGACTCTCTCTCACGCACACGCACACACATTTGCGCTGAACAGACTCTCTCACACGCGCACACACACATGCTGCGCACAGACTCTCTCTCTCTCTCTTGCCGCGCGCGCACAGACTCTCTCTCTCTCTGCGTGCGCCTGCACAGACTCTCTCTCTCTCTCGCACGCACGCGCACAGACTCTCTCTCTCTCTCTCTCTCTCTCTCTCTCTCTACTTGCGCGCACAGACTCTCTCTCTCTCTCTCTCTCTCTCTCTCTCTCTCGCACGCACGCGCACAGACTCTCTCTCTCGCCACGCATGCGCAGACTCTCTCTCTCTCTCTCTCTACCTGCTGCCTTGCGGCTCTCAGACTCTCTCTCTCTCTCTCTCTACCGCGCATGCGCTGCACTCAGACTCTCTCTCGCTGCGCTGCATGTGGCATGAGACTCTCTCTCTCTCCTGCCTTGGCATGAGCGCTCTCTCTCTCACTTGCCAGACGCTCTCATGCAGCGTCTCTCTCTCGCACTGCCTCTCGCTCACCACATGCACATGCCTCGCGCACAGACTCTCTCACACACACTCTCTACACATGCACACACACTCTCTCACACACAGACTCTCTCTCACGCACACACACATGCTGCGCACAGACTCTCTCTCACAGCGCACGCACACACATGCACACGCACACTCTCTCTCACCGCACGCACACACACGCACGCTGCGCGACAGACTCTCTCACGCTTGCGCTACGCACACACACACACGCACAGACTCTCTCTGCCCTGCATACGGCGCACACACACGCACACGCACAGACTCTCTCACGCCATGCGCACACACGCACAGACTCTCTCTCACACGCACACACACATGCACACGCACAGACTCTCTCTCACACACGCGCACACACACGCACGCGCACAGACTCTCTCTCTCGCACGCGCACAGACTCTCTCTCTCTCGCACGCGCACAGACTCTCTCTCTCTCGCACGCGCACAGACTCTCTCTCTCGCACGCGCACAGACTCTCTCTCTCGCACGCGCACAGACTCTCTCGCACGCGCACAGAGATGCACTTATACTCACACCCACAAATATGTATGCACTCGGACACACACTCAGACACGCTTGTGCATGCAGGCACACATTTATGCACTCACTCACACTGACACACAAACTCTGATAGACTCATTTATATAAACAAACTTGAATAGACACACATTTATACTTACTCACACTGATACTACTCACAATGATTTCCCATCGTCTCCACCACAGCTAAGTTCGGTGCTAACGCTATCCTGGGTGTGAGTCTGGCCGTGTGTAAGGCCGGCGCCGCTGAGAAGGGAGTCCCGCTGTACCGCCACATCGCCGACCTCGCCGGAAACAAAGACGTGATCCTGCCCGTACCCGTACGTGTGCCGCCCGGCCGCCAGCCCTGCACCGCTCGTCTGTCTCCGCTCTCATCCCTCTCCTCTCGTTTCAGGCCTTCAACGTCATCAACGGAGGCTCTCACGCCGGCAACAAACTGGCCATGCAGGAGTTCATGATCCTGCCCGTGGGCGCCAAAAACTTCCACGAGGCTATGAGGATCGGCGCTGAGGTTTACCACAACCTGAAGAACGTCATCAAAGCCAAATACGGCAAAGACGCCACTAACGTGGGAGACGAGGGAGGATTCGCGCCCAACATCCTCGAGAACAACGAGGGTACGAGATGTCACGGTAACCGTTCATACACTGCACCGTTTGAACGTTCTCTAATCGGGATGCGTTTCTGTAGCTCTTGAGCTGTTGAAGTCTGCCATCGAGAAGGCCGGCTATCCTGATAAGATCATCATCGGCATGGATGTTGCCGCGTCAGAGTTCTTCAGGAGCGGGAAATATGATCTGGACTTCAAATCACCTGACGACCCGGAGCGCCACATCACTGGAGAGCAGCTGGGAGATCTGTACAAGAGCTTCATCAAGAACTACCCAGGTATACACACATGCACTCCCTCAAACGCTTGTGCACACTCGCTCTCTCACTCACACACACACACACACACACACACACACTCACACCTGGTTTGTGCGCACCGTTTATGTGCCTTTGATCTGGGTTTTTCTGCAGTCCAGTCAATTGAGGATCCATTTGACCAGGACGACTGGGAGAACTGGACCAAGTTTACCGGATCTGTAGACATCCAGGTGGTGGGAGATGATCTGACCGTGACAAACCCCAAGCGCATCCAGCAGGCATGCGAGAAGAAGGCCTGCAACTGCCTCCTGCTTAAAGTCAACCAGATCGGCTCGGTCACTGAGTCCATCCAGGCGTGAGTATAGAGCACCGCCTCCTCGCAGAGCTGCACCACAGGGCCCCTTAGGGCCTCCTCGCAGAGCTGCACCACAGGGCCCCTTAGGGCCTCCTCGCAGAGCTGCACCACGGGCCCCTTAGGGCCTCCTCGCAGAGCTGCACCACGGGCCCCTTAGGGCCTCCTCGCAGAGCTGCACCACGGGGCCCTTGGGGCCTCATCACTGAGCTGCACAAGAGATATAAAGAGCTTTATATCTTTAGCATTTTATACAATACAGATGGTTTCAAAGCAGCTTCAGGGTAATAAACAGGAAAATAACTTAATGTTGCTAAACTCAATTATAAAACAAATCTGATTCAGTGCAATAAGTGTCAATGCTGCGACGTTAATCAATTATGAAATTAATTTGATAAAGTTTGTGTTGTGAAGCAGTTCTACAGAATTCATTAGTGTCATTTATTCAGCTCGGTGTTTATTCTATTCCGTTCAATAAGTCAATGCTGCAAAATTAATCATGAAATTCAGTTCAATAAAGGTTGCAAAATGCGTCAAATATGAAACGTTTGTTGTAAACCCGTTCCACAATACTGTTTGTTCGGTTCAATAAATGTGGACGCTGGAAAGGAATCGAGTTTCTGCTGAGGGTTCTACAGGACTCGGGTGTCCCTTATCTGGATCAGTTCAGTGTTGCCAAATTCCTGAAATAAACTGGCCAGACGTGTTCTGCATCTATAGATGTGTTCTCTGTGTGTGTAGTTGTAAACTGGCTCAGTCTAACGGTTGGGGTGTGATGGTGAGCCACCGCTCCGGCGAGACCGAGGACACCTTCATCGCTGACCTGGTGGTTGGGCTCTGCACAGGACAGGTACGACACAACCACGCACTGTCACCTCACTGCGCAAAACCAATGCTAAATAA
>JAGHMJ010005710.1:275000-311629 GCA_018749465.1 Paracanthobrama guichenoti | reverse complement strand
TTTAAAACTACTAAACTAAAACCATTTCAAACTTAACCTGTAAACTTAAAATCTTAAGAAGCTGTTAAAACTACTTCAACCTTTCAGCTCTAGCTTTGTCAAGCCAACTGCAGAGTTTGTTTCCAAACTTTACTCCTCTAGTTCAGACTGTATTGCAGCATGTATAGTCGTCGAGTGTTGTCCAATCACAGCTGTAAATGTTCCCGCTTCTCTTTCTGCCTCAGTTTCAATCGTCTGGATCTTCCGCCGTACCGGAGCTACGAGCAGCTCAAGGAGAAGCTGATGTTTGCCATCGAGGAGACGGAAGGTTTCGGACAGGAGTGAGACGCACACGCACACACTAGTTTAACTGAGAGGACAGACCATGACTCGATGATCCGGCATACTGGTGCATTATGGGAAAATTGGGGTTTCTGCACTCACCTGTCACTTGGTATTCATTTTTATATTCTCGTGAGACGGAGAGGGCTTTATGCAAGCGTGTAAGATACGTGACGTTGATGTTTCTACATGTGATTAATCCAGAGAGACTTCTGAAGCACCGAGAGCTTTCCTCTACGGCTCCAGGAGAGCGAGCAGAACGATCGTACTGATTCACGAGAGCTCTGTGAATGTGTGTTTTTATGTTTGCAACCCTACGACGGGTCTCCTCCTCGTGCCTTTTTTCCTCACTGTCGTCCAAAACAACTCTGCTGTGAAAGCGTAGCACTCTGAGACCGCCGGGGCGGCAGTCCAGAACGCCACTGACCAAAAGATTCATTCAAACTGCCAAGAAATGCCCGTTTTCATCCCAAAATCAAAATCAAAAAAATGTAGATATTTTGCATTGTGACCTTTTGAAATTAAAACAAACTCATGACAATTTTTTCAAATCAAATTTTTCACAAATTCTCATTATTGTGATGTGGATTTAAAATATTTTCCATGTGAAGAAATATAAACTCTCAACTGAGTATACGTCTTGCTCTAATGACTTTAACTTGTGTTTGTCTAAATAAATAAAAAAAGAAAGATTAACCAAATTAATACATTTGTTAAATAATTCAATAACAGAATGTTTTCACGAGAATTATTATAATAATGTAAATCTGAGTTAAATGTTTGTATATTTAACACACACACACACACACACACACACGTGTATGTGTATTATATATATTTAATGTATATTTAACACACACACATTTATATCAATGCTGTCAAACCGATTAATCGCATCCAAAATAAAGTTTGTGTTTACATGATATATGTGTACTGTGTATAATTATAATGCATATATAAACACATGCATGTATATATTTAAGTTTTTTTATTTATATATGAAATATTTATATATAATATAAAATATGTAAATATATATATGCAAAATTTAAATATATACATGACTGAGTGTGTGTGTATATACACATGTACATGCATAATTATACAGAGTACACATATATCATGTAAACAAATGTTCATTTTGGATGATTGATCTGCGTTTTATCAATTGGACAGCACTAATATATATGTGTGTGTGTTAAATACACACACACACACACCTTGATTTTGTGGTGAAATATGGCCTTGACATTTCTAAAATGAAGAAATGTACTCAAAGTTCCCGTGATTTAGAATTGGAGGCTGAAGATCTCGCTCTCGGCCTCTGGTGTGTGTCATCTCACGCTCTGGTTCTTGAGCGCAGATTCACATGACTCCATTATTTCTCTGAAATTGTGTCGTTTTTTCGATGCACGACTGACGTGGCGCTGTCCTCGGATCCCGGAAGCGATAAAGTGAGTTTATTTGGGGACTAAAGCCGTGAGAGTGCAGTATTTATTACAGGTGCACGTGTCCGTCTGACAGCGGAGTATCGAGCGCTCTAGTTCTATAGGGCGGCTGCTTTTTAACGCGTCTTTTTAAGTGTTCTGGAAGCTCTTTGGCTGTTCAGATTGTAGTTTATTTCATGTTTCATGAATTATTTGAAGTGATGCTAGTCTAAACCACTGGAGCACAAAAGCCCCACTTGTAGTGTGCAGCTGTGGTTATGCATTATGGGTAATATCAAGGCTCATACGGAGGACTGTCTTTGAATTTAAGAAAATAAATCAACACCAAATGTTTATTTCAATAGTGATTTATATATATATATATATATATATATATATATATATATATATATATATATATATATATATATATATATATATATATATATATATATATATATATATATATATATATATTTTTTTTTTTTTTTTTATCCAAATGACCCTGTTTGAATGAGTATCTTACTAGTGAAACCCCCGGGACGATGGATTATTAAGTGACATGGCTTTCATTTTGACTTTTATTTCCGACTGATCCATGTAAACCAAACAACTTTGACTCTGTATATGAACTGAATCCTGTACATGTGTGAATACTCTCCTCTCTGTTCGGATGAATCTAATGATTTTAGTATTAAAGTAGAAGCGACTGCTTTCACGGTTGTTTCAGAGTTTATTTACTAGAGCTGATTTGTATGTATAGTCAAATGTGAGAAGATGTTCAGCAGCTGAATAAATAATTCTATGGGAAACGTCCTGCGGTTGGTGCTTTTATTTCTTTTTCTTCTTGAGAGCCGGACTCTGATCATAATGCAAGGAAATGAGTGTCGGCAACAAATCCACATGGGATGAGACGTTATTTTAAAGGCGTCATGACATGAGAAATCAAACTGGCCTTGATCTGTTGACATAAAAGAATATTTACAGAATGTTTGACATTTATATCCAGAAAGTTTCATAGCTTTAAACATCCTGATTATAAACAGCATTTATTTAATCAAGCTCCATTCATTTTGATATTGCGGGATTTGTGACATCACACATTTGCATATACCCGCCTCTAGAGCAAGACATCGACCAATAGTTATACATCATCACACCGTAGGCCCCGCCCACTGGCGTTCAGTCGCTTAATGCTTATAGTGAAGTTTTGGTCATCTTCGTCTCAGTGTTATTTTAGGATTATTTATATACTATTATTAGAATTAACTTTTATTTTTATACTTTCAGTTTTAGTTGAAATTGTAGGTGTGTGTGTGTATGTATGTACAGTATTGTTCAAAATAATAGCAGTACAATGTGACCAGATTAATCAAGGTTTTTAGTGTATTTTTTATTGCTACGTGGCAAACAAGTTACCAGTAGGTGCAGTAGATTCTCAGAAAACAAACAAGACCCAGCATTCATGATATGCACGCTCTTAAGGCTGTGCAATTGGGCAATTAGTTGAAAGGGGTGTGTTAAAAAAAATAGCAGTGTGGCATTCAATCACTGAGGCCATCAATTTTGTGAAGAAACAGGTGGCCCCTATTTAAGGATGAAGCCAGCACTTGCTAAACATGCGTTTGAAAGCCTGAGGAAAATGGGTCATTCAAGACATTGTTCAGAAGAATAGCGTACTTTGATCAAAAAGTTGATTGGAGAGGGGAAAACCTATAAAGAGGTGCAAAAACTTATAGGCTGTTCAGCTAAAATGATCTCCAATGCCTTAAAATGGAGAGCAAAACCAGAGAAACGTGGAAGAAAACGGAAGACAACCATCAAAATGGATGGAAGAATAACCAGAATGGCAAAGGCTCAGCCAATGATCACCTCCAGGATGATCAGAGACAGTCTGGAGTTACCTGTAAGTACTGTGACAGTTAGAAGACGTCTGTATGAAGCTAATCTAATCCCCCTCAAAGTCCCTCTGTTAAAAAAAGGCACGTGCAGAAGAGGTTACAATTTGCCAAAGAACACATCAACTGGCCTAAAGAGAAATGGAGGAACATTTTGTGGACTGATGAGAGTAAAATTGTTCTTTTTGGGTCCAAGGGCCACAGGCAGTTTGTGAGACGACCCCCAAACTCTGAATTCAAGCCACAGCACACAGTGAAGACAGTGAAGCATGGTGGTGCAAGCATCATGATATGGGCATGTTTCTCCTACTATGGTGTTGGGCCTATTTATCGCATACCAGGGATCATGGATCAGTTTGCACATGTTAAAATGCTTGAAGAGGTCATGTTGCCCTATGCTGAAGAGGACATGCCCTTGAAATGGTTGTTTCAACAAGACAATGACCCCAAACACACTAGTAAAGGAGCAAAGTCTTGGTTCCAAACCAACAAAATTAATGTTATGGAGTGGCCAGCCCAATCTCCGGACCTTAATCCAATCGAGAACTTGTGGGGTGATATCAAAAATGCTGTTTCTGAAGCAAAACCAAGAACTGTGAATGAATTGTGGAATGTTGTTGAATCATGGCGTGGAATAACAGCTGAGAGGTGCCACAAGTTGGTCGACTCCATGCCACACAGATGTGAAGAGGTTTTAAAACACTGTGGTCATACAACTAAATATTAGTTTAGTGATACACAGGATTGCTAAATCCTAGAAACAAAAACGTTTACAAAATAGTTTTGAGTTTGTACAGTCAAAGGCAGACACTGCTATTTTTTTGAACACACCCCTTTCAACTAATTGCCCAATTGCACAGCCTTAAGAGCATGCATATCATGAATGCTGGGTCTTGTTTGTTTTCTGAGAATCTACTGCACCTACTGGTAACTTGTTTGCCACGTGAGCAATAAAAATATACTAAAAACCTTGATTATTCTGGTTAGTCACATTGTACTGCTATTATTTTGAACTATACTATTTTATATATATATATATATATATATATATATATATATATATATATATATATATATATATATATACACATATATATCCTAATATTACATACCACCTTCCTAATATTGTGTTGGTCCCCCTTTTGCTGACCTGACCCATCGAGGCATGGACTCCACTAGACCCCTGAAGGTGTGCCGTGGTATCTGGCACCAAGATGTTAGCAGCAGATCCTTTAAGTCCTGTAAGTTGCTAGTGGGGCCTCCATGGATCACTTGTTTGTTCAGCCCATCCCACAGATGCTCGATTGGATTGAGATCTGGGGAATTTGGAGGCCAAGTCAACACCTCAAACTTGTTGTTGTGCTCCTCAAACCATTCCTGAAGCATTTGTGCTTTGTGTCAGGAGCATTATCCTGCTGGAAGAGCCACAGCCACCAGGGAATACCGTTTCCATGAAAGGGTGTACATGATCTGCAGCAATGCTCAGGTAGGTGGTACATGTCAAAGAAAGATCCACATGGATGGCAGGACCCAAGGTTTCCCAGCAGAACATTGCCCAAAGCATCACACTGCCTCCTCTCGCGCTGTTTTGTTTTGTCTAGTGTTTCCTCCTTCTCATAGTGCATCCTGGGCCATGTGTTAACCAATCAGGTAAGATTTTCTCACTAAGGAAGGGTGCCCCGAGAGAACCCACCTGCCCGGACGCACCTTTGCAAGTCCTGTGCCTGGAGGCTCCACGTGATGTAAAGAATACATGAATTATTGATGGCGGGGTTCCTATTCTTTGATTCATCAGACCAGGCCACCTTGTCTTGCCATTCTGCTCGTTTGGTCCAGTTCTGATGCTCACGCGTACCACTGGGAAGAGTTGGTGCTTTCGCCGGTGGACTGTAGGGGTCAGCATGGGCACGTAATGTCTGACTGCACAGACACGCGCTGAGCCATGCCGCCAAATTACCAAGATCATCAAATGGATTAAAAACTGATTTGACCTAATGCCCAACGAACCTCACTTGGTCCCTATCCCGGTTGGGAGGTCAGCCGGGCAGCTGTCTCTACCTATCTTCCCTGTGCACTTCCTTGGAGCACTTCTTGATAGATCCTGACCACACAACACCCGATCCAGGAACACCCCTCCCACTCCATACAAAAATCAAGAGCTGCAGTTTTGGAGATGCTTTGTTGACCCAGTCGTATTTCTGGAGCCATCACAATCTGGCCCTTGTCATTTCGTTATACTGTACTACAAATCCTTCAACTTCAACTTCACTTCCTGCCCATTTTTCCTGCTTCTAACATCACGTGATGTAAAGAACACGTGATTCATCAGACCAGGCCACCTTCTTCCATTGCTCCGTGGTCCAGTTCTGATGCTCACGTGCCACTGTTGGTGCTTTCGCGGTGGACAGGGGTCAGCATGGGCACCCTGACTGGTCACTATGCCGCCCATACGCAACAAACTGAGATGCCCATGACCCTGTGGCCGGTTCACCACTGTTCCTTCTTTGGAGCACTTTTGATAGATACACCACTGCAGACCGCACCCCACAAGAGCTGCAGTTTTGAATGCTCTGACCCAGTCATCAGCCATCACAATCTGGCCCTTCAAACTCACTCAAATCCACCTGCTTCTAACACATCAACTTTGAGGACAAAATGTTCACTTGCTGCCTAATATATCCCACCCACTAACAGGAGCCGTGAGGAAGAGATCATCAGTGTTCTTCACTTCAGCAGTCATAATGTTATGCTTGTGTGTGTGTGTGTGTGTGTGTGTGTGTGTGTGTGTGTGTGTGTGTGTGTGTGTGTGTGTGTGTGTGTGTGTGTGAAAACTGTTTTTTTAATAGTTTTAGGTAACAATAACAACAGCGTTGTCAAGTTTTTGCTCAATATCCCATAAATTGCATGCTTTATGGGCAAGCAACAAAACAAGACCTCATAACCTCAAAATGTGCAGAAATTCAGCTCAATGTTTTATTTGAAACTGTATCAATTAGGTTACAGTCTGAGTTCATCTCAACAAATGCAAGAAAAAATTAATTAGCTTACAAGATTGTTTTAATATAAAACAAATCAAATATCAAAGATCAGCAACAGGGATTTTCTATACCCTTGACAATGATAGAAAACATCATTTATACTTTTTAAGACGACTGTGAAAGCCAACGCTATAGATGATGATGTATTTTTGTAGGCCAAAAGGCAGAAGCGAGTTAGCATTTTAGCACTTCCGGTTCCCTCGTCCCGAAGCCGGCCTTTTTTTTTTAATAGGATTTTGTTTAAACGGCTGAAATAAGGTCTGTGCTGAACACAAGCTCAAGACACTTTCATGTTTTATTCTACGACATAAAATACATACAAAAAGGCGTTTGCTAGCAAGCGTCTAAATGGGACTACAGAGGCTGTCGAGATTAAACGTCATCAGCCGAACAGGAAAACTCATCTACTCACTTTTACAGCCTTGTTATGCTTAGAATCGCGCTCTTGCAAACTATTCTATCTCCAACTTTCAGGGAAAATGGTTTTAAATAAAGACTGAAAGAGTTGTTAATGGTAGTGACGTTGAAGTCATGTGACCGTGGTGTAATTCGTTTATAGCCTACTTTTAGCTTTTCACTTCTGGCAATTATATTTAGACTTCTAAATTCATAAAACGTATGTTCATCTGTGATAATTATCTGGATGAACGTAACGTGGAAGTATCATAAACTTTTGTTCATCACAGAGCTTGTTTTCTCCGATAATCCAAAAGCCTATGGGAAAATCCGATTGGGTTTTTGTCGAGGGAACCAGTGCGATGCAAACTTCCGGGTTGGCCTACAAATTGACGTCATCCCTGCCGCACTCTGTTCTACTATTTGTAAACCGCTCGACCTAAGTGCGAATTCTGGCAAATGCAAGTACAGAGTACATGGCAGCTTGACTCTTCATCATCACGATCTTCATCAGTCTACCGTCTGGAAGCACATGGGTTCAGAGAGCAGCCTGACGGCTCTGTCTTCTTCCTGCATGTGATCCAGTCTCGTCTCATCATTCCTCTCTTCCTCCTCCTCTTCTCTCGTCTGCTTCTCTCCTCCACCCATTCCCATAATTCCATCCTGCTGCGTCTCACCGTCATTATCCTCGCCTTCCTCTTCGGTTTCTCCGTGTTCGTCAGGCTCCACGGCAGGAGACCCTTCCCCTGAATTTTTAATAAAAAGTATTAATAACTTGTATACATAACTTATTCAGTTGTGTGTGTGTGTGTGTGTACCCTCGCTGCTGTTGTCCTGTCCCTGTGTCCCGTCAGCGCCCTGTGCGTCTCCTGCCGCGCGCCCCGCCAGTGGACACTTGTGATCCCGGTAGTATTTCTGGCGGGTGAAGCCCTTGTTACAGGAGGAGCAGCGGAAGCGGTAGTTGTCCGTGTGTGAGCGCTGGTGTTCCAGCATGTGAGCTCGACGACTGAACGACTTCTGGCAGAACTGACACTTATACGGCTTAATACCTGCACGAGGCAAAACAACAAACTTATTATTATACAGTCCCAAATTACACCATGAAAAAAACTGATATTAAGATTTTAAAGCTGGTCAGAGAATGTTTTATGAATGATTTTCTTTTCTGAATCATTTTAAATTAAAAATGTAATGGATGTATATATTTTATATATAAAATATTTTTCATTAGCATATCGCACTCGTTACTCGTGTGCTATTGCTTAACTATATCATATGATATAAAGCTTAAACGGGAATTTTTATACTCAGATTGGAGACTTCTCATCCTCACCTGAATGAGAGAGAATATGAGCTTTGAGTTTGTCAGGCCTGTTGAACTCTTTGGTGCAGCCCACATGAGTCCTGCAGAGGAAAGACAACAGAAATGATCAAACCTGTAACCGTGCACGTCCGACTGACGTTCCCTGTGCCGATCTGACGCCTGTCACTCACCTGAAGGGACACTTGTACTTCTTGAAGGGTTCGTGAATCAGCATGTGCCTCTTTACTTTGTCCTTCCTGTTGAACGTGGCCTCACAGACGGAGCATTTATACGGTTTCTCTCCTGCAAAACAACAAAACCTCACCTAACATCACTGTAATTCATCAGGTGGATCACTCTAATTCACTTTTGGGGGTGAAAATAAAATACTTAAATCTTTCAGGACGCTTAATTTAAAGTGCCCCTATTAATCTATTTTAAAGATTCTTAATTTTGTTTTGGCGTCTCCTACAACAGGTTTACATGCATCAAAGGTCACAAATACACAATTTTCTCATAATATACATTTCTCAAAGAGTCTGAAAACGGTTTGTTGAAAGATTCAGTCTCTCTAAACTCCGCCTTTCTTTGTGCTTGCTCTGCTCTGATTGGTCAGATGGCCCAGCCTGTTGTGATTGGTCTACTCTGCTCTGATTGGTCAGATGGCCCAGCCTGTTGTGATTGGTCTACACTGCTCTGATTAGTCAGATGGCCCAGTCTGTTGTGATTGGTCTAATCTGCTCTGATTGGTCAGATGGCCCAGTCTGTTGTGATTGGTCTGCTCTGCTCTGATTGGTCAGATGGCCCAGTCTGTTGTGATTGGTCTACTCTGCTCTGCTCTGCTCTGCTCTGATTGGTCAGATGGCCCAGTCTGTTGTGATTGGTCTACTCTGCTCTGATTGGTCAGATGGCCCAGTCTGTTGTGATTGGTCTACTCTGCTCTGATTGGTCAGATGGCCCAGTCTGTTGTGATTGGCCTACTCTGCTCTGATTGGTCAGACGACCCAGTCTGTTGTGATTGGTCTAATCTGCTCTGATTGGTCAGACGACCCAGTCTGTTGTGATTGGTCTAATCTGCTCTGATTGGTCAGACGGCCCAGTCTGTTGTGATTGGTCTGCTCTGCTCTGATTGGTCAGACGGCCCAGTCTGTTGTGATTGGTCTACTCTGCTCTGATTGGTCAGACGGCCCAGTCTGTTGTGATTGGCCTGCTCTGCTCTGATTGGTCAGACGGCCCAGTCTGTTGTGATTGGTCTGCTCTGCTCTGATTGGTCAGACGGCCCAGTCTGTTGTGATTGGTCTGCTCTGCTCTGATTGGTCAGACGGCCCAGTCTGTTGTGATTGGTCTACTCTGCTCTGATTGGTCAGACGGCCCAGTCTGTTGTGATTGGTCTACTCTGCTCTGATTGGTCAGACGGCCCAGTCTGTTGTGATTGGTCTAATCTGCTCTGATTGGTCAGTTGGCCCAGTCTGTTGTGATTGGTGTACTCTGCTCTGATTGGTCAGACGACCCAGTCTGTTGTGATTGGTCTAATCTGCTCTGATTGGTCAATTGGCCCAGTCTGTTGTGATTGGTCTAATCTGCTCTGATTGGTCAGATGGCCCAGTCTGTTGTGATTGGTCTACTCTGCTCTTATTGGTCAGACGGCCCAGTCTGTTGTGATTGGTCAGATGGCCCAGTCTGTTGTGATTGGTCTAATCTGCTCTGATTGGTCAGTTGGCCCAGTCTGTTGTGATTGGTCTACTCTGCTCTTATTGGTCAGACGGCCCAGTTTGTTGTGATTGGTTGACCGCTTACAGCGCCCAATAGCATAACTGAATTTCAGCACTGGATCTTCCTCAGCTCTTGATATGAACTGATGGCTTCAGTTTTTCTGTATCAATTCCAACTACAGTGTTTTGAGGGTCAAAGTAGATGTTCACCGGCAGCCAATGAAGACCGTAGACTGACATTATGCAAATTTGTGACATAGGTTTGTAACAGGAAGTGAGACTGGCGACTCGTTTCAGTAGTTCAGAATGGATTCTTTCTTTTAGGAGACAATAACTCCATTTATCTGCACTTTTCTCTTTAAAACTTTGCAGACCTTTTAAACTCATAAATAGCTCTATTACACACCGGTAATATTCGAAAAAGCATAATGGGGCACTTAATTTTTGATGCAATCCATATACAAATTATATACCTACATAACAATAAAACTGCATTTACAAGTAAAGGACATTTCCACCACTTAAAGTGTCACACCTGAGTGGATCTGTGTGTGCAGTTTGAGGTAGTGTTCAGTTTTGAAGAACTTTTTACAGATCTGACACTTGAATTTCCCGCCGACGCCGTGAGTGGAGAGATGCCTCCGGAAATACCTCTCGCACGGAAACACCTGCGGCATAAAAACAAGGCACTGATTATTCATTCTTCAGTGTGAATATTTGCTCAAAAACGGCAGCTAAAATACAGACTTTAAGAATATTAATATATGATGTGAAACTTAGAAATGTTGCCTTGGCAACTAACTGAGTTTAAGCTGAAGTACTAAAATGACTAAAACTGAAATAAAAAGAAACTAATAAAATGATAAACAATACAATCTAATTCAAAGTATTAATAAATACTATAACATGTATGAATAATACTAAAACTATTAAAAATAACTCAAATCTTTAAAAACTTAATTAGTTCTAAAATGACTAAAACAAACTGAAATAAATACAAAATAAATATATATATAAAAAGAAAAAATACAAAAATGGCAATGGCACATAACATAATTACAAAAGGCTTATAGTAAAATGAGGATGATGAGACTATAAGAGTAAGAGCTGGAGTACCTTCATGCAGTGTGGACAGGGGTAGCTGTGTGTGGCGTTCAGCAGATGCTGCTCCAGAGCTTCCTGTGTGGAGTATTTACTCTGACACTTCATACATCTGAACACAAAAACAACCACTTCAACGTGAGCCAGGGCTCCACAGCGCCACCCTTTCACTCGCATTTCCCACTAAATATAGATGTGTGTGAACTGTACAATGTATTCTGGAGCATGTGTGTGGATTAGTTTTCTTAAGGGAGTGGTTGATTATGACTTGACTTTTCTAACTTTAGTTAGTGTGTAATGTTGCGGTTTGAGCATAAACAACATCTGCAAAGTTACAACGCTCACAGTTCAAAGCAAAGGGAGATAATTTCTTTTAAAGAAATCGCTTTTTAAGGACTACAACAAACGGCTGGTAGGGACTACACAAGCTTCTTCACAGGTTAGTGACATCACAAATCCTGAAATACACATAAACCCACCCCTGGGAACATGACAGAATTATCATGACAGAATATGCTAATCGATGACTTGAAGATAGTTAACTCATAAATTCATCCACTATCCATTGTCCTGTCTCATTCTACATGTTGTCACTTCTTCTTGAGTCTCTCCATCATTGTCCGACTCCGGTTTGAACATAAAAGGCTGAACAGTTTCTGACATTTTCAGTGCGTTTCTGCGTGAGGTGATCGGAGCTGCTAACATGAGCTCTTGAAGCTCCGCCCTCTTCCGGAAAAGGGGCGGGGAGCACCAGCTCATTTGCATTTAAAGGAACACACACAAAAACGGCACGTTTTTGCTTACCCTCAAAAAGTGACAATTTTAACATGCTATAAAAATTATCTGTGGGGTATTTTGAGCTAAAACTTCACACACACACTCTGGGGACATCAGAGACTTATTTTACATCTTATAAAAAGGGGCAATCAACCACCCCTTTAAATGTAAGATCATAAAAAGTCTTCAGTACCTTAAATGGTATAACAAGCATCTTCATGATCATTTTAAGGCATCTTATAGTTTGGGGATGGAAAAACATAAATCGTGACACTGCCTAATGTGATTATTAAACTTCAAAAGGCTGTGACTTCTTTAAATAAATGTGAGCGCTTCACGTTTTTAAAGCCTGACAGCTCACGCAACAGTTTAATCAATGAATAGCACACATTTATGCCAAGCGAATGCTTATAAACTAATGATGAGCAATTATGACGTTTACTTTACCGTTTATATTGTAATATGTTGTATATGGTTGTAAGAATGCATATTTGATCTCCCTCGTCTGAATTTGAATGAGCAGCTGCAATAGTAAAGCATATACATTTCAAAATAAGAGTCCTGGTGTATTTCAGTCTTGTTTATTAAATAAAAGTCACGCAGTGTGTCCAGTTTCCACCCCGGTTATTATTTGGTTGCACAAACTGTATGTAATTTAATTTAATTCCCATTTAATTTAAAGTAAACTATTGTAACTATTGTAGCTTCTGTCTGTCTTCACAGGAAGGAAAGACTAAGGACATTATATGATGCACATTATTAAATAAATAGATTTTAATAGTATGTGTTGTTATAGTTAACAAAAATTAAAATCATAAAAAAATCCCTTTACTTGAAATAAATAAATACTAACTGACATAAAATAAAATATAACTTAAACTTTTCTTATTTTCATTTAGTTGAAATGAACCTGTTATTTAGTTTCATTAACCTGATAAAACTGAGATTAACCTCATTAACCAAATAAAAGTTAATAAAAACTATTCAGACAAGCCTAAAACACAGACAAGTTTTGTTAGAAATAACAACAAATTAAAAAATTGACAAAACAACAGAATTACTAAAACTATATCGTATCTCAGTAATATTAAAATAACACTAGTATGGCACTAGTATTATTACACTGTTTATATATATATATAAATGCAGAAATAGTTTAAAGTTTCTAAATGCGCTCCTAAATTTTTCAACTTAGAAGCACAGGTGCACTTTGGGAAAAAAGTAAGCGTCAAGCCCTGACCTGAACTATCATCACTGTGACCTGTAGTGATGCTGAATGAAATCCAGCACTTGTTTCCTACTCATTTTGGGGTCCCAAAAATAGTGCCTGAAGACTTTCTCACAAAATATGACATGCATTTCAAAGCATTTTTGCTTCTGACAACCCTTTGTGCTGGTGTAGTGTCGGCGTGAGCGAGTCTGACCTGTAGTAGTTGGTCTCTTTGCGCTGGTTCTGCTGCGGACAGAAGCTGTGTGAGTACTGGTGAAGGCCGAGCTCGAAGAGCGACGGGAAGACTTTACTGCACTGGTGACAGCGGTACGTCAGCTGCTCCTGGTGTGTGTGGATGTGCTCCAGGAACTGATCCAGCTTCTGGAAGGTCTGAGAGCAGCTCTTCACCACACAGCGGTACACCTGCACAACAACGACATTCGGCTGACCGGCCATCCAACACACCTGATTTTTGCATGACAATTTGGGTTGGGTAAACCTGAGATGAAAGATGCTATTTAATATTTTTAGCGAGCATCTTTATCGTTTTTCTGTAAAGAAAAATCTTTTGCAACAAGGTTTCTTTAGTTAACTACATTAGTTACCATGAACTAACAATGAACAACACTTCTACAGCATTTGTTAATCTCAGTTAATATTAATTTCTACATTTACTAATAATCCCTCTTTAATCTGTTGAACATGTTATGTCATTAGTTAACGCATTAATTGAGATTAACTAATGGGATCTTATTGTAAATTGCTACCCAAATATCTTGCATCATTTAAACGTCCTTTTTTGTGATAAAAATTTTATTTAAATCTATTCTATTTAAACATCCTTAAAGGCACAATATGTAATTTTTCACCACTAGAGGTCGCTTATTCAAAACGAAGGCGTAGCTTGATGACGCCTGGATTTCGCAGAGCTTTTATTCTGCCAGACGAGTACTTCCTCTTCTTCCGCTCATGTGTATGTGCGGTAACGCAGATCTGTTTTATCATATTTTTATCATATCAAATCATTTTTGCGGTGTAAATGTGGCTAAGTAATATTTTGACCATGTGGCACCTGTTCGTCTTTGTGCTGGGTCATGTGAGACTTCAGCTGGAAGTAGGTGCTGAATTTGGCGGAGCAGAACTGGCACTGGTACGAGCTGTCGATGAAGATGATCTGCTTGTTCTGGTTGGTCCCGCCGATCTGCTTCCCCTCCGCGGGACCCTGCGTCTCCTGGACCTCAGTGTCCTGCTCTTCAATGGCTAAAGACCAGGCCAGACCAATGAGCTTTAGATATAACATCATTTCATAGTGCTGGGTATCGACACACATTTCACGATTCAATTCACAAGCTTATGATTCAGTACTGATCTCCATTTAATTTTATTCTATATCCAAACCAGCAAAAAGGGAATGTTCTCAGAACTTTAATGTTCTGGCAAGGTTCTCTAAAAGTTATGAGCAAACGTTCTTCCAGTAACATTAATAGAACGTTAGCATTTAATTCATGAATTTTTTTTTTTTTTTTTTTTGGGAAACATTTTAGTTGGATGTTTGTGTAACATTTTTTTAACCCCTTAACTGTCAGTTCCACTAGTGGGACACTTGGCACGATTACATAGACTTTTGAGTGATTAATCGTGATCAAATCGCAGACTTGAGCGAATAATCTGTGAAATTGCAGAATTTGAGCAATCAAGTCGCAAACTTTACACGATTAAATGTCAGACTTTTTGAGAGATTAAGTCTGAGATTCAATCAAAATTAAACACTCAAAGTATAAGATTTAATTGCAAAGTCTTACACTTCGAATGATTAATCACAATTAAATCTTTGACTTTTAGCGATTCATCACAATTAAATCTTTGACTTTGAGCGATTAATCGCAACTAAATCTCAGACTTTGTGCGATTAATCACAATTTAATCTAGTACTTTTGCCCGATTAATCACAGTTACATTTAGGCCTTTGGACGATTGATCACACTTAAATCTCAGGCTTTGAGCGATTAATCACAATTGAATTTCAGACTTTGAGCGATTAATCACAATTGAATTTCAGACTTTGGTCGATTAATCACAATTAAATTTCAGACTTTGGCCGATTAATCACAATTAAATTTCAGACTTTGAGCGATTAATCACAATCAAATCTCTGCCTTTGAGCGATTAATCATAATTACATATCAGACTTTGGGTGATTAAATCTCAGACTTTGAGCGATTAATCACACTTGCATCTTAGACTCTGAGCAATTAATCGCAATTAAATCTTAGACTTTGAGTGTTTCACCCCTTACCTGTCACCCCCATTTTTGGGCACAGACATCAAAATGCACTATACTAACTTAAACAGCTGTAATTCATGAATGCTTTGGGATACAGACATAAGGTGGGTCTCTTTTGAAAGAAGACACTTGGGGATTACTGTTAAAGTGGAATAATTAAAATATATTAATATTTCTAAAAGTTATTAAACTTTAAGTTTATTGTTATGAAAATAAATATTTATTACATATTTATAATATTAAATATTTATACATAAAAATATATGTTTCAGCCTACAAATGCTAAAAAGTAAAAGCCATAAGTCTAAGTGAGATGTGTTTCAAATTTCAGCTTGATATCTCAAAAAATGAGGTTTCTGTGAGACTTTTAGTTGTCATATCACAAATGGCCACTAGGAGACACCCTTGTTCATTGTTCATTCCCAAAGGTCACTTAGTTGCTTTAACTTATATGTGACACCACAGTACAAACGCAGAGAGAGAGATTTTTATTTATTAATTCGTTTTTTCTTGTAGTACCCAACAAGGGCATCGGAGAGATCAACTCCTCCCATGTAGCTAAAGCATAGAAACAGCCTTAGTAACAGCCTTAGTAACAGCTCTGAGAGCTCTTTTTGGCTACTGAGACTTTCTTGCCTTGATTTTATTGGACATAACTTTGTGAAGGTGGGCTGTTGCTGGTCAGAAGACTCTACCAATATAGCAATTAGTATATTATAACAAATCCACACACAATTCTTTATTTTTTTTTATTACAAAATGAACATTATAATTATTATAACTATATATACTAACTTTATAATTCTCATTCAAGACAATATACAGGAACTATGAATATATAGATGGATATAGTAGACATATAATTACTACAATATATGTTTTGTTATGAATTCTTTGCATAAAAACAGAAGTTTCAATGATTAAAAGTGGGTGCATCGACTTTTTGTGACAAAGGTCAGAACTCCTGTTATGACATAGATTTTTTTGAGGTGCACTCTTGTCATAAATTCATGGATTACTTTTCCTACATAATCTTTAACAAAAAACAGGGGTGATATATCTGTTTAGGAGGCTTAGACATTTCCAACGATATATAGTTTGTCATGATTAGATTAGGATTTAATTGTAAAATATTGAAGCAAACGTAGGTGTCCCGCTAGCGGGACGGTGACAAGAAAGGGGTTAATTGCAATTAAATCACGTGACTACTAAACATTGTGATTCACAAGCTTATGATTCAATCCCAACATCCATTTAATTTTTACAACCATCCAATCCATTCCACAAGCCCCACCCTAAATTTGTTCTATTTCGAGAAGCCATTTCACTCAGATATATACACTCACCTAAATGAATATTAGGAACACCATACTAATATTGTGTTTGACACAACCGATTGTGTTCGGCCTCAGAACTGCCTTAATTCTACGTGGCATTGATTCAACAAGGTGCTGACAGCATTCTTTAGAAATGTTGGCTCATATTGATAGGATAGCATCTTGCAGTTGATGGAGATTTGTGGGATGCACATCCAGGGCACGAAGCTCCCGTTCCACCACATCCCAAAGATGCTCTATTGGGTTGAGATCTGGTGACTGTGGGGGCCATTTTAGTACAGTGAACTCATTGTCATGTTCAAGAAACCAATTTGAAATGATTTGAGCTTTGTGACATGGTGCATTATCCTGGAAGTAGCCATCAGAGAATGGGTACATGGTGGTCATAAAGGGATGGACATGGTCAGAAGCAATGCTCAGGTAGGCCGTGGCATTTAAATGATGCCCAATTGGCACTAAGGGGCCTAAAGTGTGCCAAGAAAACATTCCCCACACCATTACACCACCACCACCAGCCTGCACAGTGGTAACAAGGCATGATGCATCCATGTTCTCATTCTGTTTACGCCAAATTCTGACTCTACCATCTGAATGTCTCAACAGAAATCAAGACTCATCAGACCAGGCAACATTTTTCCAGTCTTCAAATGTCCAATTTTGGTGAGCTTGTGCAAATTGTAGCCTCTTTTTCCTATTTGTAGTGGAGATGAGTGGTACCCGGTGGGGTCTTCTGCTGTTGTAGCCCATCCGCCTCAAGGTTGTGCGTGTTGTGGCTTCACAAATGCTTTGCTGCATACCTCGGTTGTAACAAGTGGTTATTTCAGTCAAAGTTGCTCTTCTATCAGCTTAAATCAGTCGGCCCATTCTTCTCTGACCTCTAGCATCAACAAGGCATTTTTGCCCACAGGACTGCCATTTTTACTGGATGTTTTTCCCTTTTCACACCATTCTTTGTAAACCCTAGAAATGGTTGTGCGTGAAAATCCCAGTAACTGAGCAGATTGTGAAATACTCAGACCGGGCCGTCTGGCACCAACAACCATGCCACGCTCAAAATTGCTTAAATCACCTTTCTTTCCCATTCTGACATTCAGTTTGGAGTTCAGGAGATTGTCTTGACCAGGACCACACCCCTAAATGCATTGAAGCAACTGCCATGTGATTGATTGATTAGATAATTGCATTAATGAGAAATTGAACAGGTGTTCCTAATAATCCTTTAGGTGAGTGTACGTCACAATAGAGAAGAAAAGGCTAGCGCAATTTCAGTTTAATGCCGACTTTAACATGGACAGACTCATATTATCTTACCTTGCTCGTGCTCCTCTTCCTCCGTCTGCTGCGAGTTTTCGTGGCTGTTGAGAGGAAGCACGCGGACAGTGATGGGCATCCTGGAGGCGGTGCTGTGAACTCCTGTGGGCCAAACCTTGTGCGTCTGCATGTGTTTCTTCACATTAGACTTCTGAGCAAAGGCACGGCCGCACACGATACACTGAAACGGCTTTTCGCCCGTGTGACTGCAGAGAGGACGTGGAGAGCGTCATTACGGATCACTGTGTGTCTGTTCACATTTATGCATGTTTTTTGCATCAAAACATTTGCATTTTGTGCCGTTAATATCGTGGATTTGAGACTCCTGATATAAATCTTCTCATTTACCTTCTAATGTGCTGCTGGAGGTCAAAGTTCTTGGTAAACACTTTGTCACAGTAATTGCACTTGAGCTTCTGGGCTTTTCCTTTGGTTTGGCCTGCTGAAACAAAATAAGTCTTTACTTCTAAATAAAGCAGTAATGTCACACATTTCCGATGTTTTTGCCATTGTAAGTTGCTTAGCATACAAAAGATTGAGGTCGGTAAGTTTTTGAATTCTTCTGCTCACCAAAGCTGCATTTAATTGATCAAAAATACAGTAATATTGTGAAATATTATTACAATGCAAAATAACTGTATTCTATGTGAATATATAGTAAAGTGTGATTTATTCCTGTGATCAAAGCTGAATTTATCATCATTACTCCAGTCTTCAGTGTCACATGACCCTTCACTAATCATTCTAATACGACTAATTCTGATTAATATTAGCATTTATTTGAAATAGAAATCATTACTAATATAATAAATGTCTGTACTGTCACTTTTGATCAATTTAATCCATGTTTGCTGAATAAAAAAACACTTTGAACAGTACTTGTTTATTGAAATACATATATTTACACCGGTGTAGATGATGTATAAGCGGTGTGAACTACCATCCTGTGTTTTCTTGGAGGTTCTGGCTCTCTTAGGGATGATAACCTTGTCATATTCGCCCAGCTCGGAGAGGTTTGCGCTGATGGTGCAGCTCTTGTTTTTGGCGGGCTGTTTTCCCGGGCTGTAAACCGGAGTGGCGCTGAACACCTGGCCCTCCACACACTGACTGGGGACCTGTCACATCAGGTGATTAAATGTTCAATCATCACATAAATCTTTAATAGAATTATGTATTTGTTTTTATTGATTAACCAGACAAGGCCTTGATTGAGAAATCAACTTTCCCTTGAGCATCTGATATATAAAAGTTCATCCTGACCAGTTTCGGAGCTGAAAACTTCCTTGTTGGTCAAAGAAAAGCTTTTATTGACACCAGACCCAGCAAACGCTCAATCTCAGAATATGCCAACCCTTGACGTCATTGTGTGGTGTAACGGCGCCTCAACAGAAGAAGAAGAACGCCTGATTCTTTAGCCCCGCCCACCGACTCGTGGAGCTAAACGGATCGCGCTACCGAGCAATAAACATGCCGAAGATAGCAAGATATTGCGCTGTGCCTGGTTGTGGAAGAACACAGTCCCTGCATAAGCTTCCTTCAGATTCTAATATTAGGAATGAGTGGTTGAACTTTATTTTTAATGAAGATCCAGCTCACGTGGGGAAGACATTGCGCATTTGTTCGCTTCATTTCACCGCGGAATCGTTTGTAAACAAGACACAGGGCAAGACTGGATTTGCAGACATACTGAGATTAAAACACAATGCTGTGCCTTCTATATTGGATCCGACAGGAATGGTGCAACACACCTTTGTGAGTAAAACATGTTTTTATATGTGATAGTATTGCATTGTTACAAATCGTTTTGATTATGTGTATGAATACTAACAGAACATACCTTAGCACGCTGTCACAGACTGGAGAATCCTTTATTTGTTTTTTCATTGCGATTCAGGATCAGACTCTGATATGTATGAGCCAGGGCTCGCTAAGCCCAACGTCCCGGGGCTGTGTGTTTTCCAGACGGGCTACCAAAACATAAGCCGTTCGGCAGCCCGGTGAATCTTAAATAGTGAAATAACATTCCTTTCTTGATCTGCGTTGTTCACACTCTTGACTTGATATTTGAAGGGCGCGTGCATGTGTGCGGTTCACGCTTATATCCACCGATCTGGCGGGTCAAGTAATAAAAAATTATATTCCAATTAGTCGTGGGTGGATGAGAGATAAATCATTGTGTTTGTTTAATAAAGACGTTTTGTGAGCCCTGTGGGTGAATCATTCCGGTTGCCACTTTCAAAACAATCCCTTGCGTGTGCTTGTGGGGGAGCCGAAGCTCATTAAATATGCAAAGCTTATCCAATCCTAGCCATGGGCGTTTACTTCCAAGTCTCCAGTGCAGCATGTCCATAAAAACTGAGCATTCAGGAGAGAGCCTCAAAACAAGTGTAGAAAATAGCCTATTACTTATTCATTATGATGTTTTTAAATGTAAAAACCATGCGAATGTCATAAGTTGACCTCAGACAACAGTGTAAAAAAATGTAAAAAGCCAGTTCATGACACCTTTAAAATTGACACACACACACACACACACACACACACACATATATATATATATATATATATACATACACTCACTTAAATGATTATTAGGAACACCATACTAATACTATGTTTGACCCCCTTTCGCCTTCAGAACTGCCTTAATTCTACGTGGCATTGATTCAACAAGGTGCTGAAAGCATTCTTTAGAAATGTTGGCCCGTATTGATAGGATAGCATCTTGAAATTATTCGAGCTTTGTGACATGGTGCATTATCCTGCTGGAAGTAGCCATCAGAGAATGGGTACATGGTGGTCATATTACAATTGAACAGGTGTTCCTAATTTCTCATGAATGCAAGTATCTAATCAACCAATCACATGGCAGTTGCTTCAATGCATTTAGGGGTGTGGTCCTGGTCAAGACAATCTCCTGAACTCCAAACTGAATGTCAGAATGGGAAGTTGAAGACTGGAAAAAATGTTGCCTGGTCTGAGTCTCGATTTCTGTTGAGACATTCAGATGGTAGAGTCAGAATTTGGCGTAAACAGAATGAGAACATGGATCCATCATGCCTTGTTACCACTGTGCAGGCTGGTGGTGGTGGTGTAATGGTGTGGGGGATGTTTTCTTGGCACACTTTAGGCCCCTTAGTGCCAATTGGGCATCGTTTAAATGCCACGGCCTACCTGAGCACTGTTTCTGACCATGTCCATCCCTTTATGACCACCATGTACCCATTCTCTGATGGCTACTTCCAGCAGGATAATGCACCATGTCACAAAGCTCGAATCATTTCAAATTGGTTTCTTGAACATGACAATGAGTTCACTGTACTAAAATGGCCCCCACAGTCACCAGATCTCAACCCAATAGAGCATCTTTGGGATGTGGTGGAACGGGAGCTTCGTGCCCTGGATGTGCATCCCACAAATCTCCATCAACTGCAAGATGCTATCCTATCAATATGGGCCAACATTTCTAAAGAATGCTTTCAGCACCTTGTTGAATCAATGCCACGTAGAATTAAGGCAGTTCTGAAGGTGAAAGGGGGTCAAACACAGTATTAGTATGGTGTTCCTAATAATCCTTTAGGTGAGTGTATATACAGTACTGTGCAAAAGTCTTAGGCTCGCTAGTATTGTTACACACAAAAAGTGTGTTTAAGCCAGTTATTTATATCTTTTGCTGTAGTGTGTCAGTAGGAAATATCAGTTTACATTTATAAATGAATTGCCATTCATTTTAATAATCCAGTGAGATTTTTGTCTGCATAAAGAGTCTGACAATAGTCTCTATGCTCCACATGGTGATCTGATCTCATCTTCATCGAGTCTGTCAGGGATCACATGAAGAAACAGGAAAAACTGAGACGGACTAAACCCAGAAGAACTGAGGCAAAGTCTCCCAGACACTTGAGGAAACCTTCCTGCAGAACTACAGGAACAGGTGTAGGAATAGATGAGGTGACAAAAGCCGTGTTAAACGCAAAGGACGCTCACCCCAAATATCATCGATTTGATTTAGTTCATAGATGTTATAAATAAAAGCTATTTATGTGATTATTTTTGACAGCATTCTCACTTTAAAGCATTCTGACAAGTGCCTAATCTTTTCTGCTGTAGTTCTGCAGGAAGGATTCCTCAAGAGTCTGGGAGACGCTGCCTCAGTTCTTCTGGATTGAGTCTGTCTCAGTGTTTTCATGTGATCACAGACGGACTCGATGATGGTGAGATCAGATCATACCGGCTGCTGGCAGACTTCTTGTGCATAGTTGTTTTTTTTTTAAATCTCACTGGATTATTACAATTAATTGCAAAATGAATGTTTGGAAATGTAAACTGATATTTCCTACTGACACACTACAGTAAAATATATAAATAACTGGCTTAAAAACATTTTTCGTGTGAAAATACCAACGTGCCTAAGACTTTTGAACAGTACTGTATATATACATAGTACAAGTCCAAAGTTTGGAAACATTACTATTTTTAATGTTTTGCATCAAGGATGCATTTATTTGTTCAACAATACAGAAAAAAAATATTGTGAAAAAGTATTACAATTTAAAAAAATTTTATTTTAATATACACTTTAAGTGTAATGTATTCCTGTGATCAAAGCTGAATTTATCATCATTACTCCAGTCTTCAGTGTCACATGACCCTTCAGGAATCACAATATGATTTATCATCAATGGTGGAAACAGTTGTGTTGATTCATATTTTTATAAACTGATTTTCTGGATTCATTGGTGAATGAAAACCTGAAAAGATCAGCATTTATTCAAAATAGAAATCTTTTCTAATAATATAAATCTTTACTATCACTTTTTTTATCAATTTAACACATCCTTGCAGAATAAAAGTATTAAAGTATATTAAAAGTATACAAATAAAAGTATATATATTTTAAAGTATATTAAAATAGAAAACCATTATTTTAAATTAGAATAATATTTCACAATATTGCTGTTTTTTCTGTATTTTTGATCAAATTTGATTTGATTAAATTATTACATGTGTGCATTATATTCACACATGTGTGCATTATATTCATACATGTGTGCATTATATTCATACAAACAATTATGTTGGATGCGATTGATCACGATTAATCAATCTGACAGCACTAATAAATATACTTAAGGCAAATTTACTTTTTACAAAGGCATACTTTTATTTTCAGCCAGTGTTGTTTGTATTAACTAAAACTAAAATGATTGAAAATGGTTATAATTGTAATTAAAATAAAGCTAATAATAATAAAATAAAAAATATAAAACTTCAAAAGTGCTAAAATTACCAAAACTAAATAAATTAAAGCTAAATAGAATAGCTGGGCTGTTATTGTTAACTAACACTTAAACTATTAAAAATAGTTTTCATTATTTAAACAAAGCTGAAATATATGAAATTAGCATTTAATTTGTGAGCGTGTGAATTTGTCGACAGTGCTCTACCTGAATGGACTGAAACGACTGAAGCCCCAGTGCAGGCACCTCTGTAGTCCCGCCGCCGGCCATAGAGGGCAGTGTGCTGTACACCTGCACCACCGAATTACTGTGGCTGGAGGGCACCTGTGAGGACAGGGGCGTGGCCTGTGCTTGAGGAAGGGGCTGTGGAGGCTGCTGATGGTGCTGGAGGTACGAGGTTCCCGTGTGCATGCTGAGATTGCTCTGAAAAACACCATTTTGTCTTGTTCGAGAAGCTGTTTCACTCGATATACACTGATCAGGCATAACATTATAACCACTGACACTGATGATCTCTTCCTCACGGCTCCTGTTAGTGGGTGGGATATATTAGGCAGCAAGTGAACATTTTGTCCTCAAAGTTGATGTGTTAGAAGCAGGAAAAATGGGCAAGCGTAAGGATTTGAGCGAGTTTGACAAGGGCCAGATTGTGATGGCGAGACGACTGGGTCAGAGCATCTCCAGAACGTCTCGGTTACGTATGTAACCCTCGTTCCCTGAAGGAGGGAACGGAGACGCCACGTCGGAGTACCGACGAATAGGAATCTCGCTCGCGAGAGCCAATCTACTTCGAGTGTAACTAAAACGAGCCAATGCACATTGGCATGCAATGATTGCACCAGGTGCTCATGCCACGCTGTGCGGGTATAAATGAGACACAGGTGATTGCATCAAATTAGCCTTTTGCTGAGGAGCCGAGTAGGTAGGCAGGCACCCCAGCAGGGTACAGAGGACATGGCGACGGGACGTGGCGTCTCCGTTCCCTCCTTCAGGGAATGAGGGTTACATACGTAACCGAGACGTTCCCATTCAGTCGGTCACTCGACGCCACGCCGGAGTACTGACGAATAGGAATCCCTACCAAAGTGCCATGGCCTCTGCCCCTTCCAGTGCCCAGTGTGAGCCACCTGAGCTCTCTTACCTGATGAGACGGGCTCACACCAGGAAGTCCATCACTGCTGTTCCGCATGACCCTGTTCAGTGATTATTGGATGACACTGGGAAAGCGTGCCTAGAAAAGGGGCCGCTGCGGAGCCCACATCGTACCCGGAGGAGTTATGTGGAGTACAAAGCTGAGCCGTAGCCACTGCAAGGGAGGAGGGGGCTCAGTCCCGTGACGGGAAGGCTCTCCCAAAGGAAAGATACGGGCTTCCGTAGGAGCGACCGTGGAAAAAATATGGGATCCCCGCAGGGTCACTCATATAAGCCCAGCCCATTACCGGTTTTCAAGGATTCAGCGGCAGGGGCCTGATGCCCGACGTTCGCGACGTCCGGCACCGAGGGAGATGGAGGACTCACAGAGTTTGCTTCTGGAGAATAAGAGCGCCGGGCGCAGCAAGCCGACAAGAGCCGGGCCTCTCAGTGCTTCTACCCGTTTGAGGTGAGAACACAGGAGGAGACCGGCTCTACACGTAGGCTATAGAATCTAGCGAACGTGTTGGGTGTCGCCCAGCCCGCAGCTCTACAGATGTCTGACAGCGAGGCGCCACGTGCCAGCGCCCAGGAGGATGCAACACTTCTAGTAGAGTGTGCTCGCACCCCGAGCGGACAGGGCACACCTTGTGCTTGGTAAGCCAAGGTGATGGCATCCACTATCCAGTGGGCCATCCTCTGCTTGGAGACAGCCTTTCCCTTCTGCTGGCCTCCGTGACAGACAAAGAGCTGATCTGAGGTTCTGAAGCTTTGAGTTCTATCCACGTAGATCCGCAGAGCGCGGACGGAACAGAGCAAAGCTAGGGCTGGGTCTGCCTCCTCCGGGGCAGCGCTTGCAGGTTCACCACCTGGTCCCTGAAGGGAGTGGTAGGAACCTTGGGCACATAGCCAGGCCGGGGCCTTAGTACCACGTGGGTATTACCCGGCCCAAACTCTAGGCACGATTCGTCGACCGAAAATGCCTGCAGGTCCCCTACCCTCTTGATGGAGGCCAATGCAGCCAACAGCAAAGTCTTCATAGACAGAATCTTTAGCTCTGCTGACTGCAAAGGCTCGAATGGGGCATTCTGGAGTGCTCGGAGCACCAGAGCAAGATCCCAAGAGGGTATGGAGGGGGGTCGAGGAGGATTTAACCGTCTCGCCCCCCTAAGGAACCTGACGACCAGGTCGTGCTTCCCAACCAACTTACCTTCTACGTGGTTGTGATAGGCGGATATAGCAGCAACATAGACCTTGAGGGTGGAGGGTGACAGCCTACGCTCCAACCCTTGTTGCAGGAAGGAAAGCACAGACGCGATCGAACATCTTCGGGGGTCCTCTCGGCGAGAAGAACACCACTCGACGAACAGGTTCCACTTCGAGGCGTAAGCCTGTCTTGTAGACGGTGCACGTGCCGAAGTGATGGTGTTAACTACCTCTTGGGGTAAGTCACCTAGAACCTCCGCGCCCGTCCCGGGCCAGACATGAAGCTTCCACAGGTCTGGACGCTGGTGCCACAGGGTGCCCGTCCTCTGAGTCAGAAGGTCCTTCCTCAGAGGAATCGGCCAAGGAGGGGCTGTCGCGAGGAGCATAAGTTCTGGGAACCAGGTCCGGTTGGGCCAGTGCGGGCGCCACCAACAGGAGCTGCTCCTCGTCCTCCTGACCTTGCACAGTGTCTGTGCAAGTAGGCTCACTGGGGGAAACGCATATTTGCGCAGCCCTTGGGGCCAGCTGTGCGCAAGGGGCATCCGTGCCGAGTGTACCCTCGGTCAGCGAATAGAACCACTGGCAGTGGGGCGTTTCTGGGGAAGCAAACAGGTCGACCTGTGCCACCCCGAACTGTCTCCCGATCAGCTGAACCACCTGGGGTGGAGTCGCCACTCCCCTGGGAGCGCAGCTCGTGAGAGCTCGTCGGCCACACGGTTGCGCACACCAGGGACATGAATGGCCTGAAGCGACCTCAGACACTTCTGACTCCAGAGGAGGAGATGGCGGGCGAGTTGCGACATGCGACGGGAGCGCAGACCACCTTGTCGGTTGATATACGCAACAACCGCAGTGTTGTCCGTGTGGACCAGTACATCTTTGCCCCGTAACCGCCCTTTGAGGCGGCTCAGAGCAAGATGTACTGCTAGCAACTCGAGGCAATTGATGTGCCAATGCAGGTGCGGGCCCGTCCCAAACCCCTGACACTGCATGCCCGTTGTACGTGGCTCCCCAGCCCATGGCGGAGGCATCCGTGAAAACCACAGTATGCCTGGACACCTGTTCCAGGGGCACTCCAGCCCGAAGGAACGAAGGGTCTGACCACGGACTGAAGGACTGGCGACAGGCCAGTGTGATGCTCACCCGGTGAGTGCCGCGTTGCCACGCCCATCTCGGGACTCGGCCGTGTAGCCAATGCTGAAGCGGTCTCATATGAAGCAGGCCGAGCAGCGCATTGCCGCGCGCGGCTGCCATATGCCCCAGGAGCCTCTGAAACCGTTTCAGTGGAACCGCCATCCTGCCCTGAAACGTGTTCAGGCAGTTCAGCATTGACTGGACATGCTCCTCTGTGAGGCGCGCTGCCTGCTCGACTGAATCCAACTCCATACTGAGAAAAGAGATCCTCTGCCCGGGGGCGAGTTTGCTCCTTTCCCAGTTGACCCGAAGACCCAACTGGCTGAGGTGTCTGAGCACCAGGTCCCTGTGTTCGCACAACTGATCCCAGGACTGTGCTAGAAAGAGCCAGTCGCCGAGATAGTTGAGGATGCGAACGCCCCGTTCTCTCATGGGCACGAGGGCCCCCTCCGTGACTTTCGTAAAGACATGGGGGGACAGGGCCAGCCCGAAGGGCAGGACTTTATACTGATATGCTCAACCCTCGAACGCAAAGCGCAGAAATGGCCTGTGTCGAGGGAGGATCGAGACATGAAAGTACGCATCCTTCAGGTCGACCGCTGCAAACCAATCTTGGGGACGGATGCATTGAAAATGCGCTTCTGCGTGAGCGTCTTGAACGGTAGCTTGTGGAGGCTCCGATTCAGGACTCGCAGGTCCAAGATTGGCCGTAACCCACCGGCTTTCTTGGGTACAATGAAGTACGGGCTGTAGAGGCCGGTCTTCATATCGGCTGGAGGGACCGGCTCTATCGCTCGCGTCTTCGCCAGCAGGACAGCGATCTCCACACAGGACATGGGCATCTGCAGCATTCACCGAAGTGAAGCGGATGCCCCTGATCCTGGGGGAGCGCCAGGCGAACTGAATCGCGTAGCCAAGCCTGATGGTCCGAATGAGCCAGCGAGACGGACCGAGGAGCACTAGCCAGGCTCCCAGGGACCGTACAAGCAGGACCATAGGGACCACCGGGCGTACCCACCGTGGGGCAGCGAGGTGGAATGCAGGTACCGGACTGGGGCGGCTGTCTCGTGGAGGCGGCCCGCAGCGAGGTGAGAGTGTGCCGTGCAACACTTACCTGATTCCACAGGTGGGCAGCAGGAACATGAGGGGGTTGTCCACTGCTGCCCGCTGGCGAAGAGGGGAGGATGAGTGTGGTCCGGCGTTTGACCGCCACAACTCTCCGAGCCCCTGCGGACCCGGAGATGGAAGGAACTGCTCTTGTGTTAAGAATTTGGGTACCGCTGGGGCTGAGCCCAGCGGCGGAACAGAGACAAAATGGAACACAAGATTCTCCTCCCGGCCCTCCACCGGTGGATGGAGCGGTGTGGTCACCATCTCCAGAAGAACAGTCCTCCTCACCTCCGGGTCGCCCGTCTCGTGGCAGCCTGCCCTTGGCCTTGCCTCCCCTCTTGGCAGGCGTCTGGACGGGTAGGGCGGCCTGCTGCGTCCGCTCCACAACGCCGCTTGGGTGGAGGCTGCTGCTGCGCGCGAGCGGAGGCAGACGCAGGCGGCGCCCTCTCGGCGACGAGCAGGCTGAGGCGCTGCCGGCGGCGGGGTGGAGACAGCAGCTGACCGCCGAGGCAGAATGTGACTGACCGCCTCAGTCTGCTTCTGTGCGGCCGAGAACTGATGGGCGAAGTTCTGGGCCGCGTCGCCGAAGAGGCCAGTCTGGGAGACGGGGGAGTTAAGGAACCTGACTTTGTCGGTCTCCCTCATGTCCGCCAGACACAGCCAGAGGTGGCGTTCCTGGACCACCATAGTGGACATCGCACAACCCACGGCCCGCGCCCAGTAACCTTCGTCGCCGCGAAGCGCGAGGTCCGTTGCGGTTCTCAGTTCCTGGAGAACTGCGGGATCGTGACCACCCTCGCAAGGTCTTCAGAGCCGGGCCTGATGGACCTGCAACAACGCCGTAGCGTGTAAAGCGGAGCCTGCCTCTCCACAAGCCAGGTAGGCCTTCCCGATCAGATCGGATGAGTACCTACAGGCCCCGGAGGGAAGACACGGGTTCCCCCTGGAAGTGGAGTTAGGGCACAGTTGCATAGCAACGGCCCGTTCCAGGGGAACCTGCGTGTATCCTTTGCAGGTCCGCCATCGAGGGTGGTGAGGAGGAGGATCCACTAGGCCGGTTTCGGGCAGTAAAGGTGCCGTCCACGACCTTGTGAGCTCCTCGTGCACCTCCGGGAAAAAAGGCACCGGGGTGGGGCGCTGAGAACCAGCACGGGCTACCCTGAGAAACCAATCATCCAGCCTTGAGGGTTCGGGACACGGTGGAGGGTTCCACACGAGCCCGACTCTCTCAGCGGCCCGGGCAAGCATAGCCATCATCTCCGGATCAGTATCGGGCACAGCGGGTCTACCCGGAGGAGCCCCTGCGCCGACACATCCTCTCCAGAGAGTTCTGACCCTCCCTCCGATGCAGCGATGGACATCTGGTCCTCAAGGGGAGCCCCAAAGGATACGGATGGTGCACATCTCGTGGACGGCCCACCGCGTTCCAATGGCAGCTCTACTGGCTGCGGAGTGCGAGAGGGATGAGGGTTCCCCGGGGGTTGGTTCCCTGGGGGAAACGCGCTCACCGTAACCCTCAAATCAGCCGGGCTACTGCCTGAAGTAACTCTCTGAGGAGAGTTAGATCGCGGCAGAGGCACAGAGGCCGCCGCCTTGCGCGACGGAGCCGCGATCGCAACTCCGAGATGGTCATGTTCCCGCAGGTGAGAACATGATTCATCCACCAGCGCTGCCTCAGCGTGCTGAACGCCCAAACACGAGATACAGCGCTGATGACCATCCCTTGGTGACAGGAAACCACCGCATCCAGAAACACACAGATAGAATGTCATCTTGAAAAAGACGCAAGCTCTATCTGTGTAAGCTCTTTCAGAAGGACGCTCTCCTTGGTGCTGAAGCACGCGGGGAGGGTCGCGGCGACACCGTCAGGGATAGTGCAGCCTGACGTGCGCGCTCTCTCTCACACGGCGCGCTCTCTTACCAGCCGTGGGAACGGCTTTTTAGCGCTCTCCACCTAGCGCACCGAACCGGCTGTGAGAACAGCCTTTGTGATCGTTCTGTTCAAACAACAAAGAGAGATGATCGGAAAACCACACGACCCGCTGCTGTGCCGTCACACCAACACCGAATGAAGAGATCGCTTCCGAAAGGCGGCTTCCGTCTTCAGTCAGGACTGCGAAGTAAGGAGTGATATCTGTAGTAACCATCTACCACTCGGCTCCGAAGCAAAATGCTAATTTGATGCAATCACCTGTGTCTCATTTATACCCGCACAGCGTGGCATGAGCACCTGGTGCAATCATTGCATGCCAATGTGCATTGGCTCGTTTTAGTTACACTCGAAGTAGATTGGCTCTCGCGAGCGAGATTCCTATTCGTCGGTACTCCGACATGGCGTCGAGAGTGACCGACTGAATGGGAACTGCAGCTCTTGTGGGGTGTTCCCGAACTGGACCACGGAGCAATGGAAGAAGGTGGCCTGGTCTGAGGAATCACGTTTTCTTTTACATCACCTACATTACCTGGGGAACACATGGCACCAGGATGCACTATGGGAAGAAGGCAAGCCGGCGGAGGCAGTGTGATGCTTTGGGCAATGTTCTGCTGGGAAACCTTGGGTCCTGCCATCCATGTGGATGTTACTTTGACACGTACAACCTACCTAAGCATTGTTGCAGACCATGTACACCCTTTCATGGAAACGGTATTCCCTGGTAACTGTGGCTCTTCCAGCAGGATAATGCTCCTGCCACCAAGCACAAATGCTTCAGGAATGGTTTGAGGAGCACAACAATGAGTTTGAGGTGTTGACTTGGCCTCCAAATTCCCCAGATCTCAATCCAATCGAGCATCTGTGGGATGTGCTGAACAAACAAGTCCGATCCATGGAGGCCCCACCTCGCAACTTACAGGACTTAAAGGATCTGCTGCTAACATCTTGGTGCTAGATAACACAGCACACCTTCAGGAGTCTAGTGGAGTCCATGCCTCGATGGGTCAGGGCTGTTTTGGCAGCAAAAGGGGGACCAACACAATATTAGGAAGGTGGTCATAATGTTATGCCTGATCAGTGTATGTCACAATAGAGAAGAAAAGACTAGCGTGTCTTCCGTTTCATGCCGACTTGAGCCGTCACTCAGTGTTTACCTGTGCGGATCCCTGCATGGATGCCATTGGCTGATCCAGAGAGCTGAATGCTGATATCGCCGACATCAGAACCTCGTCACTGACCAGCACGTTTCCCTGGACCAGCGTGTGTGTGAGCGGAGACTGCGGCACAGTGATGTACGTTGACACCTTGAGGAACACACAAACATACAAGCCAAATAAACATGAGTAATGTGTCATCCCGCGGTGGTTCTTCAGCAGATGTGCGGTACCTGTCTGTTCACGGGCAGCTGCGGTCCGGTGCTGATGGACGGGACGGAGGTGTAGGCGTTGTTGGAGGCCAGAGAGACGGTGGCCAGTGACGGCGTGTTGGACTGACACTGCTCACGCTTGTGAGTCATGAACGCCGGTAAAGAGTTGAACTGCTTCTTACATTTCCCACACAGAAAGACGTCCTCATCGTCTGCGGATGTCATGTGACATACAAGAACAATCAGAGATTTAAGAACTGAGTGAAAAAGCATTCAGAAATGCATAATTACTACGTATATACAAATCAGTGTTGTTATTGTTAATTAAAACTAAAACATTATTGTTTTAGAAATAAACATTATAAAATATTAACAAGTTAAAGCTGAGGTGCAACTAAATAAAAAAACTAATAAAAATGGCAAAAGCACATTATTACTAAAACTTAAACTGAAAATATAAAAATATTTTTAAATATATTTTAAAAATAGTTAATGTTATCATTAACTAAAACTATTATTAATCCTTTTACGTAATTCAGATGAAGCTGAAATAAAATAGATATGAATATTACATGAAAACAAACTTAAATAATGTAAATTAAAGTACTACAATTACTAAAACTGAAAAAAATAAATGACAGCTAAATAGAAATATAAAAATTCAAATGCAAAACGCATAACAAAATTGCTAAAACTTAAACAAAAATTACAATTTATTCATAATGGTATTCTTTGAATAGTTTATTTTGTTGTGTATTTATTATTATTATTATTTATTTATTTGTTGTATTTTATTGCTTGTTTTGTTGATTGTACTGGTAATTATGTTTGTGATGTTTCTGTTATGTTTTGACTGGTGTATGTTAGGACCCCTCGAAAACGAGATGGTACATCTCAAGGGGTTAATCCTATTAATAAATTCAAATTCAATTAAAACTGAAAATATAAAAAAATATGTAAAAATCAATACTATGTATATACAAATCAGCGTTATTGTAACTAAAACTTTAAAAATGACTAAGCGCTTTACGTAAATATAAAGCTGCAATAAAATATAAATATTACATTAAAAACTTAAACTTTAAAAACCTGAAAACTAACTGAAATAAAATGTGAAAAATTAAAACTGAATGACAAAAATACATAAAATTACTAAGTATAAAATATATAAAAAATAAAAGCTAATTCAAATAACAAACCTGATTCCAAAAAAGTTGGGACACTGCAAAATAAAATGCAATGATGTGGAAGTTTCAAATGTCAATATTTTATTCAGAATACAACATAGATGACATATCAAGTGTTTAAACTGAGAAAATGTTTTCTATGGTGAAAGATCTGGACTGCAGGCTGGCCATTTCAGTCCCCGGATCCTTCTTCTACGCAGCCATGATGTTGTAATTGATGCAGTGTGTGGTCTGGCATTGTCATGTTGGAAAATGCAAGGTCTTCCCTGAAAGAGACGACGTCTGGATGGGAGCATATGTTGTTCTAGAACTTGGATATCCCTTTCAGCATTGATGGTGCCTTTCCAGATGTGTAAGCTGCCCATGCCACACGCACTCATGAACCCCATCCCATCAGAGATGCAGGCTTCTGAACTGAGCGCTGACAACAACTTGGGTTGTCCTTGTCCTCTTTAGTCCGGATGACATGGCATCCCAGTTTTCCAAAAAGAACTTCAAATTTTGATTGGTCTGACCACAGAACAGTTTTCCACTTTGCCACAGTCCATTTTAAATGAGCCTTGGCCCAGAGAAAACGCCTGCGCTTCTGGATCATGTTTAGATATGGCTTCTTTTTTGACCTATAGAGTTTTAGCTGGCAACGGCGAATGGCACGGTGGATTGTGTTCATGACAATGTTTTCTGGAAGTATTCCTGAGCCCATGTTGTGATTTCCATTACAGTAGCATTCCTGTATGTGATGCAGTGCCGTCTAAGGGCCGGAGATCACGGGCATCCAGTATGGTTTTCCGGCCTTGACCCTTACGCACAGAGACTGTTCCAGATCCTCTGAATCTTTGGATGATATTATGCACTGTAGATGATGATAACTTCAAACTCTTTGCAGTTCTTCTCTGAGAAACTCCTTTCTGATATTGCTCCAGTATGTTTGGCCGCAGCATTGGGGGAATTGGTGATCCTCTGCCCATCTTGACTTCTGAGAGACACTGCCACTCTGAGAGGCTCTTTTTATACCCAATCATGTTGCCAGTTGACCTAATAAGTTGCAGATTGGTCCTCCAGCTGTTCCTTATATGTACATTTAACTTTTCCGGCCTCTTATTGCTACCTGTCCCAACTTTTTTGGAATGTGTAGCTCTCTTGAAATCCAAAATGAGCCAATATTTGGCATGACATTTCAAAATGACTCACTTTCAACATTTGATATGTTATCTATACACTATTGTGAATAAAATATAAGTTTATGAGATTTGTAAATTATTGCATTCCTTTTTCATTCACAATTTGTACAGTGTCCCAACTTTTTTGGAATCGGGTTTGTTATTAACACACACTATAATAACACTGATACAAATGCACACTTTTAAGGTTACATATACTACATTATGAATATTTAATCGTATAAATGCATGAATAAGTCTCACCCATTGACTGGATGGTCGTTCCTGAGACATTTTGTGTGCCCGGATCCAAAACACCACCTTGACTGTCCAATAGTGACTGGACGTTGAGCACCGTCTGATTGTCCATGCCTTAAACGGGATAAATAATCTATCAATTATTCAACAAAGCAACCACACTACCTGTCAATTTGGCCAGTTCAAAATCCACTACAGTACTGTTACTTGAGTTATACACCCAACTAAAGGATTATTAGGAACACCTGTTCAATTTCTCATTAATACAATTATCTAATCAACCAATCACATGGCAGTTGCTTCAATGCATTTAGGGGTGTGGTCCTGGTCAAGACAATCTCCTGAACTCCAAACTGAATGTCAGAATGGGAAAGAAAGGTAATTTAAGCAATTTTGAGCGTGGCATGGTTGTTGGTGCCAGACGGGCCGGTCTGAGTATTTCACAATCTGCTCAGTTACTGGGATTTTCACGCACAACCATTTCTAGGGTTTACAAAGAATGGTGTGAAAAGGAAAAACATCCAGTATCGCGGCAGTCCTGTGGGCGAAAATGCCTTGTTGATGCTAGAGGTCAGAGGAGAATGGGCCGACTGATTCAAGCTGATAGAAGAGCAACTTTGACTGAAATAACCACTCGTTACAACCGAGGTATGCAGCAAAGCATTTGTGAAGCCACAACACGCACAACCTTGAGGCGGATGGGCTACAACAGCAGAAGACCCCACTGGGATACCACTCATCTCCACTACAAATAGGAAAAAGAGGCTACAATTTGCACAAGCTCACCAAAATTGGACAGTTGAAGACTGGAAAAATGTTGCCTGGTCTGATGAGTCTTGATTTCTGTTGAGACATTCAGATGGTAGAGTCAGAATTTGGCGTAAACAGAATGAGAACATGGATCCATCATGCCTTGTTACCCCTGTGCAGGCTGGTGGTGGTGGTGTAATGGTGTGGGGGATGTTTTCTTGGCACACTTTAGGCCCCTTAGTGCCAATTGGGCATCGTTTAAATGCCACGGCCTACCTGAGCATTGTTTCTGACCATGTCCATCCCTTTATGACCACCATGTACCCATTCTCTGATGGCTACTTCCAGCAGGATAATGCACCATGTCACAAAGCTCGAATCATTTCAAATTGGTTTCTTGAACATGACAATGAGTTCACTGTACTAAAATGGACCCCACAGTCACCAGATCTCAACCCAATAGAGCATCTTTGGGATGTGGTGGAACGGAGCTGTGCCCTGGATGTGCATCCCACAAATCTCCATCAACTGCAAGATGCTATCCTATCAATATGGGCCAACATTTCTAAAGAATGCTTTCAGCACCTTGTTGAATCAATGCCACGTAGAATTAAGGCAGTTCTGAAGGAGAAAGGGGGTCAAACACAGTATTAGTATGGTGCTCCTAATAATCCTTTAGGTGAGTGTATATAGTATTAATAACAGTTATCGCATGACTTGATTCTGATTGGTCAAACACAGCATTATGCAGATATTCGTGTATAACGACACTAAACTGTGTCTCAAGCGCTGGATTCCTACTGATCTGTGATAGTTAGCTGTCTGGAAGTCACTTTATTTGGATATGATTAGGGATGTGACAGTGAGGAAATATTCCCACCGGTGCCAACACCTGTAATACCATTATCACTGGGAGGGGGTAACGTCAGAGTTTTCCTTCTTTTGCACCTTGCTTTTAAATCACTAATTCAAAATGCGAAAGTAAACTCCACACGGGCATTCATAACATTGCAGAGCAGAGCGAGTGTTTTCAATTATCCCTCTGGAACTTGAGCTTCCATAGGAATGAACTGGAGATGCACGCACCATTATGAATGGCCGTGCTCATTTTACTTTCACTTCCGAATTGACGGCAATTCGGGGGCCGCAGTTGCTTGAACGCAACAACAAAACAATACAATGACAAACTTATTTAAACAGGCAATTTTACAGTTAGCTTTGAAGACAAATCTTTTGCATCGTCTTGTCAGTCAAGAGTAAGGAGAAAAGGGGGTGAAGTGAGGTGAAATCTGACTCCTGTGCTGTCTGTGCTGCGACTCTCGTCCGGCTCACGCTCTATTGAGTAGACATGTTCAGTTTTTAATTGTAGTGTCTGTTCTGTTAACTGAAATAAATGATTTTTATTACTATCCCCGCGGTGTGATATAATCGGTGTAGCGACTGAACACTGTCAACACAGACTATGGCAGCAAGCCTAATTATGAAGCTTAAATCAATATTTCACACACCATTTTGTATTATATCTATTACAAAATCTATTGTTATTTAATTTTTATTACTAATTTGATTTTATATAAAAAAAGTTATTATATTATATATATATATATATATATATATATATATATATATATATATATATATATATATTAGTGCCGTCAAATCAATTAATCGCAATAATAATCGCATTCCACATAAGTTGTAAATGTATGTGTATATATGTATGAATATACAGTATATATACACCGATCAGGCATAACATTATGACCACTGACAGGTGAAGTGAATAACACTGATGATCTCTTCCTCACGGCTCCTGTTAGTGGGTGGGATATATTAGGCAGCAAGTGAACATTTTGTCCTCAAAGTTGATGTGTTAGAAGCAGGAAAAATGGGCAAGCGTAAGGATTTGAGTGAGTTTGACAAGGGCCAGATTGTGATGGCTAGACGACTGGATCAGCAAAAGGGAGACCAACACAATATTAGGAATATAATGTTATGCCTGATCAGTGTATACATACAAACACAAATATTTACAAACT
>JAGHMJ010005710.1:170000-272500 GCA_018749465.1 Paracanthobrama guichenoti | reverse complement strand
CAAAAGCGAAGGATATTGTGGATTAAAGTGTCAGATGAGAAAAGAAACCAGGCATTGGCTTTGTTCAGCATCCGGATCGGGTTATACTTTTATATTTACTTCATCTAGCATTTTAATTATACCTTTATAACACGTTTACCAATACTCATGTGAGAGCAAACTCTGTTTCTCTTTAAAACATCAACCATTAGAGGACTATACTTGATGATTTCATGTTTTATGCACTTTAAAAGTTGAATTTGCATCATAATCAATTTGTATGTGATGTTGTTTATTTATAATGCTTTGCTGCCATTTTCAAAAGCACTTCCTTAAAACAAAGGATTCTCAAATCTAAGCTCATCATGCATGTGAAACACATCTGAAATGTTTATTAATAACATGCATGGTCTTATCCTTGACTTTTACTGATGTAAAGTTGCTCTTTTTGTTTTGCACACTGAAGTTGACCTACATTCTCTGGCCTTGTTGTGGGCTGGGAGTCTCACCCATATGTTCAGACAAGGCCTGTTTTTAACATGCTTTTCATTGCGCACTGGTCTGAAACCTGTCAGAACATGGTTTTCCCAACTCCACTGACTCCAGTACCTTCTCTCGTGCATGCAATTTGAAAAGCAGCCCCGTTCCCATGCGCTGAAGGCCATCATCAGGACTGATAATATACCCAGAGTCCAAGTAACCCCCTGCTGTTCTAGATATGTCTGAGAGTTTTATCTCGGGTCAGACCTCGGAGGATCTGCTGGCTGATTTTGAGTCTCTCTTGAACAATGGCAGCATTGATCTTAGTGAAGATCATCAAATCGTCATCATCTCCACGCCCGGCACGGCCACGGCCAGCACTGCTGCGGGTGACATCCTGCTGTTTGCCACCCCACATCACACCGCCAGTGCCAGCACGACCCTCCAAGACCACAGGAGACCCGCTTTGGGCAGACCGCCGGTACGACTCCATGTGATCTTTAGCCTTTGGGTTCCACCTCAGCATTCCATTTCGGAATGTTCACATTTGGAAATTCCGTTCCATAATGTGGCTCAAAGGTTAAAGATCTGACCTGGTGACCCAAATGTTCAAAGGTTTAAATTCTAGAAGGAGTGGTTCATGATGACCTTCAGCATAACTACTGGCATGCAGGTTTAAAGTAACATTACTGTTTTATGACACATGCATTGTCATGAGCTCTGCTTTCTCTGTGCTTTTTGACTTTAGGTAAAGAGGAAGTTGGATTTGGACAGTGATCACCAGTACATCTGCACCTCCCGATCTGCTACGCATGGACCAGCACCTCCGGCTACACCCGCACCACCCAGAGGTACGGACGCTTGTCACACTGGTGAACATTAATAGATACACAAGTCTATTCTGCTCGCCAAGACTGCATTTATTTACACAGGAAAAACTGGATTAAAAATATCAAATATTAGGGGGTGCAATTTGGCCATTTAATATTTCGGGGGCCTCAATGTCTATGGTGGTTACGACCCTGCTTCATTGCAGTGTAAAACTGTTTTTAATATGAAATCTGCTTTTGTTTCAGTCCCTAAAGTGGCTACGGAGAAATCCCGCTACGACACGTCTCTGAATCTGACCACCAAACGCTTCCTGGACCTTCTGGCTCAGTCTCCAGACGGCGTGGTCGACCTGAACTGGGCCTCTCAGGTGCTGGACGTCCAGAAACGACGCATCTACGACATCACCAACGTCCTGGAGGGAATTCACCTGATCTCCAAGAAGTCCAAGAACAACATTCAGTGGCTGTAGGTTCTTTAGAGCGTTGTCGATTTCTTCACAAGCGACTATGTGGTTGGTTATTTTGCATGTGTGGTGTTTGGCGTGTTCTCAGGGGCAATCGTATCGACGGGGCGACCGTGGCCAGGTTTCAGGAGCTGCAGAGGGAAGTGTCCAAGCTGACGGAGGCCGAGGAGAAACTCGACGAGCTCATTAACAAATGCAGCTTACAGCTACGGCTCCTCACAGAGGACACACACAACAAGAAATATCCTTCAGAGGAGAGTGTGATCTTCTCAGAGTGTCCTTTAGCTCTTTATTGTAGTCTTTCTACATGGGTTTGGGTGTAAATGTGAGTAGTTTTGGAGCTGAAATTAGGTCTGGGAACGGAAAATGAGCATCTCAAGAAGGCTAACAGGTTTAATTTGTGGATATTGTGATCTTTAACACAAAGTCAAGCTTGGGTACGTTAGATGTCAGGACCTGCGTGATACGGTGAACCCTCCGGAGCAGATCATCATGGTGATTCGAGCTCCACCAGAGACGCAGATGCAGGTGTCCGAACCCACTGAGGTGAGCAAACACACACACTTGATTTATTTGTGAAAAGGAGGATGTATTATAGACTTCTATTGCTTTTAAATAAAACTTTGTGTATTTACAGTATATGAAATGTGTGTGTGTGTGTGTTAAAGTCGAGTCGAATAAGCCTGAACCTCGAGCTGAGACTGGGACGATTACTGGTTTCACTATAAACCACAATAAAATGTACTGACAGTTAGTATTATCGTTTAAAATGTAATTCTCATTAATGCCGTGTTTGATTATTGGGATTTTGAAAACTCGCGGTAAGTCAGCCTTCTAAAAGGACCAACTCTGAGGTGTGGTCACATTTTGGCTTTTACAAAAGTCCTGAGGGAAACTCAATTGAGGATGATCACCCTGTCTGCAGAACATGCAAAAGGCAAGTCGCTGCAATGGGGCAAACACTTCGAGTCTGCTTCATGACCATCACACACTGATTTATAGCAAAGTATTAAAGGCATAATTCACCCAAAAATGAAAATTAGCCCATGATTTACTCTCCCTCAAGTCCTATAGGTGTATATGACATTCTTCTTTCAGACGAATACAATCAGAGTTCTATTAATGTCCTGGCTAATCCAAGCTTTATAATGGCAGTGACTTGATGGGTCGTTTTTGAAGTGCATAAAAGTGCATCTGTCCATCATATAATTGCTCCACACGGCTCCGGGGGCTTAATAAAGGCCTTCTGAAGCGAAGTGGTGCGTTTGTGTAAGAAAAATATTCATATTTAAAACTTTATAGACTAAAATAACGAGCTTCCGGTGGTCAGCAAGTCAACTTACAGTGAAAGGATGGATTGATGATGGATTGATGGATGCACTTTTATGATGGATGGATGGATGCACTTTTATGATGGATGGATGGATGCACATGATGGATGGATGCACTTTTATGATGGATGGATGGATGGATGGATGGATGCACTTTTATGATGGATGGATGGATGGATGCACATGATGGATGGATGCACTTTTATGATGGATGGATGGATGCACTTTTATGATGGATGGATGGATGCACTTTTATGATTGATGGATGGATGGATGCACTTTTATGATTGATGGATGGATGGATGCACTTTTATGATTGATGGATGGATGGATGGATGCACTTTTATGATGGATGGATGAATGGATGGATGGATGCACTTTTATGGTGGATGGATGGATGCACTTTTATGGTGGATGGATGGATGCACTTTTATGATTGATGGATTGATGCACTTTTATGATGGATGGATGGATTGATGCACTTTTATGATGGATGGATGGATGCACTTTTATGATGGATGATGGATGCACTTTTATGATGGATGGATGGATGGATGGATGCACTTTTATGATGGATGGATGGATGGATGGATGCACTTATGATGGATGGATGGGTGCACTTATGATGGATGGATGGATGCACGTTTATGATGGATGGATGGGTGCACTTTTATGATGGATGGATGGGTGCACTTTTATGATGGATGGATGGATGCACTTTTATGATGGATGGATGCACTTTTATGATGGATGGATGGATGGATGGGTGCACTTATGGATGGATGGGTGCACTTATGATGGATGGATGGATGGATGGATGCACTTTTATGATGGATGGATGGATGCACTTTTATGATGGATGGATGGATGGATGCACTTTTATGATGGATGGATGGGTGCACTTATGATGGATGGATGGGTGCACTTATGATGGATGGATGGATGGATGGATGGATGCACTTTTATGATGGATGGATGGGTGCACTTATGATGGATGGATGGATGGATGGATGGATGGATGGATGCACTTTTATGATGGATGGATGGATGGATGCACTTTTATGATGGATGGATGCACTTTTATGATGGATGGATGGATGGATGGGTGCACTTATGATGGATGGATGGGTGGATGGGTGCACTTATGATGGATGGATGGGTGCACTTATGATGGATGGATGGATGGATGGATGCACTTTTATGATGGATGGATGGATGCACTTAGGATGGATGGATGGATGCACTTTTATGATGGATGGATGGATGGATGCACTTTTATGATGGATAGATGGATGGATGCACTTATGATGGATGGATGGATGGATGGATGGATGCACTTTTATGATGGATAGATGGATGGATGGATGCACTTTTATGATGGATAGATGGATGGATGGATGCACTTTTATGATGGATGGATGGATGGATGCACTTTTATGATGGATAGATAGATGGATGCACTTTTATGATGGATGGATGGATGCACTTATGATGGATGGATGGATGGATGGATGCACTTTTAGGATGGATGGATGGATGGATGCACTTATGATGGATGGATGGATGGATGCACTTATGATGGATGGATGGATGCACTTTTGATGGATGGATGGATGGATGGATGGATGCACTTTTATGATGGATGGATGGATGCACTTAGGATGGATGGATGGATGGATGCACTTAGGATGGATGGATGGATGGATGGATGCCCTTTTATTATGGATGGATGGATGGATGCACTTTTATGATGGATGGATGGATGCATGGATGCACTTTTATGATGGATAGATGGATGGATGCACTTTTAGGATGGATGGATCCTAAAAGCCAGCTACTCTCCCATGGATGGATGGATGCACTTTTATGATGGATGGATGGATGCACTTAGGATGGATGGATGGATGGATGCACTTAGGATGGATGGATGGATGGATGGATGCCCTTTTATTATGGATGGATGGATGGATGCACTTTTATGATGGATGGATGGATGCATGGATGCACTTTTATGATGGATAGATGGATGGATGCACTTTTAGGATGGATGGATCCTAAAAGCCAGCTACTCTCCCATGGATGGATGGATGCACTTATGATGGATGGATGGATGGATGGATGCACTTTTATGATGGATGGATGGATGGATGCACTTAGGATGGATGGATGGATGGATGCACTTAGGATGGATGGATGAATGGATGGATGCGCTTTTATGATGGATGGATGGATGGATGGATGCACTTTTATGAATGGATAGATGGATGGATGCACTTTTATGATGGATGGATGGATGCACTTAGGGATGGATGGATGGATGCACTTTTATGATGGATGGATGGATGGATGGATGGATGCATGGATGCACTTTTATGATGGATAGATGGATGCACTTAGGATGGATGGATGGATGGATGCACTTAGGATGGATGGATGAATGGATGCACTTAGGATGGATGGATGAATGGATGGATGCGCTTTATGATGGATGGATGGATGGATGGATGCACTTTTATGAATGGATAGATGGATGGATGCACTTTTTTTTAAAAGCCAGCTACTCTCCCATGGATGGATGGATGCACTTTTATGATGGATGGATGGATGCACTTAGGATGGATGGATGGATGGATGCACTTAGGATGGATGGATGAATGGATGGATGCGCTTTTATGATGGATGGATGGATGGATGGATGCACTTTTATGAATGGATAGATGGATGGATGCACTTTTATGATGGATGGATGGATGGATGGATGGATGCATGGATGCACTTTTATGATGGATAGATGGATGGATGCATGGATGCACTTTTATGATGGATAGATGGATGGATGCACTTATGATGGATGGATGCACTTTTAGGATGGATGGATGGATGCACTTTTATGGACTTCAAAAATAACCCAACAGTCACTGCCATTATAAAGCTTGGAAGAGCCAGGATATTTTTTAATATAACTCTGATTGTGTTCGTCTGAAAGAAGAATGTCATACACACCTAGGATGACTTGAGGGAGAGTAAATCATGGGATCATTTTCATTTTTGGGTGAACTATCCCTTTAAGAGTGACATTAAATGTATATTCATTGAACACTTATAACAAAGATTTTTTTTAACCGCATGAATAAATACGGGGACATATTGAATTGAGATTAATAGTTTACATCTGACCAGTTTATAAATCCATTTTGTACAGCATACATAACAATCGTCCAGACAAGATGATCACAACAATATTATAGTAGCATTAATAGTAAAGTCCTCTGATGTTATTTTCAATACAATCAAAAACGGAGACTCAAGACGGCAAGTTGCATTAGAATGAAACCAGAGCGTGTCTGTTGTGATGCGTGGATGTGCGCTGTTATAATGCGTTGCTATTGACGACAGTCATTATAAGGAAGGAAATGCCACAGAATAGACTCTTGCTTAAAGTGCATAGAGATGCTTGTTTTGTTTGTTGATTTTCAGTGTGTGCATCAGTTCTTTTTGAACACTTTCATCTCATTTGAACAAAACCCATGATAATATTGATAAACGTGATCATTTTGAACATTTTAGTTTCTAAGCTGTTTTATTGATAAATCACAGAACAGTGTTGACGACAGCACTCCTGAATGTGTCTGTGTGTGTGATATTCATCCTGCGTGTGTATTTCAGGGTTACCAGATTTCTCTCAAGAGCTCCAAAGGCCCAATCGATGTGTTCCTGTGTCCGGAGGACAGTTCTGGGGTCTGCAGTCCCGTCACCGATTGTAGTCCAGCGAAATCGTCCAATCAGAGCCCTCCGCAGTCTGATTTCGTCTCACAGGATGTGACATCATCAACGCCAGCTACTCTCCCCAGCTCCTCCCCTCTGCCCTTGGGCACAGACTCGGGTAAATATGATCGTTTAAATGTGATTGCATCTTAATTTACTAAATTAAATTAAGTCGTCTTGTTTGTCACTTTAGCACATCAAATACCAATTTTGCCTGATTTACTGTATTTCAGTGTTTCATTTTCCAAAAGTTTTATTTGTAAACATTTTATGATGCATATTTTTAGAGGAAAAAATGGTAAATATAAATGTAGGTCCTATATAGAAATTTTAACATTAAATCTAAATGTACATCTCAACATGTAAAGTCCAAATATAAATAATTTTAAAATACATGTTTTAAATATTAAAAGTAAATCTTAATCTCATAAATGTTAAATCCAAATATAAAATGTGTGACTTGTATTCAAATTTAACGTGTACATTTATGTGAAATTATTTTCCAAATGTACATATTAAAGGTATTTTAAAATATGTGTGATTATTAAATGTACATCTTTAGGCATAAATGTTAAATCCAATATAATATATTGTGATTTACGTTTAGATTAAACATTTTATATTTATGTTAAATGATTTTAAATGTAAATTCCAAATGTACATTTTAAAGGTATTTTGAAATATTAAATATAAATGAAATTTTAAATGCAAATTTGAGTCATAAATGTTAAATCCAAATATAAAGTTTATGATTTTATATTTCTCACACACACACACACACACACACACACACATACATACATATACACTCACCTAAAGGATTATTAGGAACTCCTGTTCAATTTCTCATTAATACAATTATCTAATCAACCAATCACATGGCAGTTGCTTCAATGCATTTAGGGGTGTGGTCCTGGTCAAGACAATCTCCTGAACTCCAAACTGAATGTCAGAATGGGAAAGAAAGGTGATTTAAGCTATTTTGAGCGTGGCATGGTTGTTGGTGCCAGACGGGCCGGTCTGAGTATTTCACAATCTGCTCAGTTACTGGGATTTTCACGCACAACCATTTCTAGGGTTTACAAAGAATGGTGTGAAAAGGAAAAACATCCAGTATCACGGCAGTCCTGTGGGTGAAAATGCCTTGTTGATGCTAGAGGTCAGAGGAGAATGGGCCGACTGATTCAAGCTGATAGAAGAGCAACTTTGACTGAAATAACCACTCGTTACAACCGAGGTATGCAGCAAAGCATTTGTGAAGCCACAACACACACAACCTTGAGGCGGATGGGCTACAACAGCAGAAGACCCCACCGGGTACCACTCATCTCCACTACAAATAGGAAAAAGAGGCTACAATTTGCACAAGCTCACCAAAATTGGACAGTTGAAGACTGGAAAAATGTTGCCTGGTCTGATGAGTCTCAATTTCTGTTGAGACATTCAGATGGTAGAGTCAGAATTTGGCGTAAACAGAATGAGAACATGGATCCATCAGATTCAAGAGTTTTATTTGTCACATACACAGTTATATACAGAATATACAACCGGCAGTGAAATGTAAACAGGTCCGCTCCATGGACAGTGCAAATTCACAGTTAAAAACACAAGGAAGAAATTATAATAGAAATAGGATATAAAAAAAAAAATACTATCTATATATATATATATATATGTCTATATCTGTAGAATTATAAATAATCAAGTCAAGAGAAAAAAAAAGGTAACAAATAAGGATAAAGTGGAATAAAATAATTGAAGTAGACTTTGCAGTGAGTAAACTGTAGACTTATAAATATGTGGTTAACAAATGTATAAGAGTATAATGTGCAAACAGGTTTATGACAGGTTGTTACACAGTAACAACGAGAACAGAAAGTGCAGTGCAATGTCAGTGTATCGATGTTTATCCTGGCGTGAAGTCACGTGATGTTAAGTTCAGGAGTCTGATGGCCTGGGGGAAGAAGCTCCTCCTGAGTCTCTCAGTTTTGGCCATCAGGCTTGGAGCGCTTACCAGATGGTAGCAGCGTGAAGTGAGGTTTGCAGGGTGATTAGAGTCCTTGATGATCTTGGTAGCTCTACCTTTGCAGCGTTTGGTGTAGGCGTCCTGCAGAGACGGGAGAGCTGACCCTGAGATACGCTCGGATAAGCGCACTACTCTTTGCAGGGCTTTGCGGTCATGACTGGTGCTGTTCCCATACCACGCTGTGATGCACTGAGTTAAAACACTTTCTATCGCCCCTAAATAGAAAGTTTTCAGGATAGCTGGTGAAACCCTGAATTTCCTCAGCTGGCGCAGGTGGTACAGTCTTTGCCTGGCTTTTTTCACCTGTGTCTGAATGTGAGCAGTCCAGGTTAGGTCCTCGGAGATGTTTACTCCCAGGTACTTGAAGCTGCCTATTTTGAGGCATCATGCCTCGTTACCACTGTGCAGGCTGGTGGTGGTGGTGTAATGGTGTGGGGGATGTTTTCTTGGCACACTTTAGGCCCCTTAGTGCCAATTGGGCATCGTTTAAATGCCACGGCCTACCTGAGCATTGTTTCTGACCATGTCCATCCCTTTATGACCACCATGTACCCATTCTCTGATGGCTACTTCCAGCAGGATAATGCACCATGTCACAAAGCCCGATTCATTTCAAATTGGTTTCTTGAACATGACAATGAGTTCACTGTACTAAAATGGCCCCCACAGTCACCAGATCTCAACCCAATAGAGCATCTTTGGGATGTGGTGGAACGGGAGCTTCGTGTCCTGGATGTGCATCCCACAAATCTCCATCAACTGCAAGATGCTATCCTATCAATATGGGCCAACATTTCTAAAGAATGCTTTCAGCACCTTGTTGAATCAATGCCACGTAGAATTAAGGCAGTTCTGAAGGCGAAAGGGGGTCAAACACAGTATTAGTATGGTGTTCCTAATAAGCCTTTAGGTGAGTGTATATTTGAAAGATGTTTAGAATAACAATTCATAATTCATGCTCGTAATAAATTATTTTTCTCACCCTGATTTTAATTTCCCATTTCTTGAATCGTTGAATCATTTCAGAGTCGTTTCTGGACTCGTTTTCTGGCATTTGCGAGATGCCGGATTTCGACTTGTCTCCTTTGGGCTCGTCTGACTTCCTGCTGGAGCGCAGCGGCGCGGCGGACGCTATCGGCCTCCCGCTGGACGGCTTCATCTCCCTGTCCCCGCCACACAGCCAGGACTATCACTTCGGCCTGGAGGACAACGAGGGCGTCAGCGAGCTGTTCGACTGCGACTTCAGCGACCTCGGCCCTCTGGAGTTCTGACAGGCGGGTCCTAGTGTGAGCGGGAAACCGCTTCCACATCGCTTCACTTTCGAATCCAGATCAGCTCGGGAATGCTCCGAGCGCTGCCATTTAATTTATTAATAGAAATGAGTCACCTTTAATCTCTTTGGTTTCATGTTTTTATTTGAGTTTATTGTGCATCTAATGTCGTCGTGAAGGTTTTAGGATGTCGTACTGGATAGAGTTTGACTAAACTGACAGGTTTCATGGACTATTTCTCAGGTGAGTGATTACGTGCTAGTTACCGTATGTATTTTGGCTCGGGTTATGTCGCATAGGTTGGTTATGCATGCTGCACGATAATCAATCCGTCATCGCTCGCATGGTGACCGAGAGGATTTACAGACAGTTAACTTTTCATGATATCAATATTTCATTTCTAATTCTATTCACGTGTTCCATACGAACGTTCATCATGTCACCGATTCTCTCGGGTTCATGAGTTCTGCGTCTTTTAAAAGCCTTGTGTGTTTTTATTGCTGTTACAGGAGATGTTCTGTATTTATTTGCATTCAAATCTGATCCTGGTACAGTAAATGCCCAGTTATTTTATATTTTTATATATATATATATATATATATATATATATATATATATATATATATATATATATAGTCCCCTGGGAATTAATTTGTCTTATTTTTGTTGTTTTTCCTGTGCATGTGTGTAAAATGCATATACTTTCCAGCCTCGTCTTAAATATTAATCTTGATATTTAAAAGAAAAAGCACTATGTTCTTTTGTTTTTGTTTATTCCCTCTAGTCCATGTCTAGAAATAATAGTTGTAATTCCACTTAAACTGTGCTATTAGCTACAGTACGTCAGACAAGTATATATATTTAGTCATATGAAAGGGTTATAATGATATAATGTCATTTTAGTGGAATATATAAATGCATTTTGCTAGAGTAGCTTTGATTATAAAGGGCTCTGAAGTTCACGAGGACACTGTTTGATAAGCTCTTCATCTTATAAAATGTATAATTTAATGCAGATTACCTTTTGCATGTAGATTGGCCTTGTTCTGTTTTCTGAAGGCAGCTTTTGTCTTGGTTGAATGTGTTTTTTGTCTGTTTGGACGCTGTGTAAATCATACGTGTATGATTGTATGACAATTGTTTATGATTTTGTGAGGTCGAGTTGTCTGGGACAATTCTTCAAGCGCTTCGGTGGGTGTGATTTGTGTTTATGTGGTTGTACAATAGTGATATTTTTGTAATAGGGCTTTTTTTTTTGCATAATTGGTTTTCCTGTTTACTTTATATGAACCACTTTTAAGAAGTGGCCAGCAGCACAATGGTCGAGTGTAGACGTAAAATTAAGTATGAATAAAATCTGATTTAAATTGACTCGAGAATTATGTTTTTAAATTCCAGTTGCAGTGTTTTATAGTTCTGAAGGTTTGAAGTTTTAAGGTTGTCGTGTGTTTTTGTGGAGCACTGATTCATAGTTTCAGCAGCAGAAGGGATGATGATGTTTGTGATTATCACCTGTCAATCACGTACTGATGGATTGTCTTTGTTCTGACCACATAAATAAACCTTTTGACCTAAAATCCCTCTTTCAACTTTTTTAACGTCTGATGATATGCTGTAACTGCTGATTTGTCTTCTATAAGATCATTATAATGGTTCAAATTTAACTTGCGTTTGCATGAGGATAAACCTATTTGTATTTATATATTTAAACCTTTTTACAAAATAGTATATACTGTGTAAGCAGCCTTGGAAATCAGTGTTATGTCTCTGAAACTGTAAACACACTGGTGACCTGCAGATGGTGCTCTTATCAAACGCTCATCTGGCAGGAGTTTAAAATTACCCTTATTAGTGATGGTATCTGTTGGAAATACAGTCTGGTTTATATATAAATATATAACCATGTGACCTCACAGTCCAATAAAACCAGAGTCAGGTTGATTTAATCAGCGAATGATTAACCTGCAGGTGCAAATAATTGCCCTCATTAAAACTGATCTTGAACATTAATAAACCTCACAATGCTAATTTCTCTGTGCCGACTAATGGCTAATTTGCATTTTCCTCTGGGTTTTAATTTGCGGTTATGAGGACTCTGGGAATCCCACGAAGGGCCGGTGCTGTTTTCACCTCTACAGAAGACCTGAACAGATCCTGCTGATGGAGGAGTTTAATACAGATGGACGCCTCCAGAGACACAGAGAAATAACACGAGCCGTCGGTAAACACAAACTCACGTTTGCTGATAAATCATGTTTGAGATAAGCATTTGTCTTGTGAAACATCTGACCTCTGACCTAGAGTCTCTAGACACCTTCATCCCGCAGAGGTGAGACTGAGCCCCCCCCTCTCTCTCTCTCTCTCTCTCGCTCTCTCGCTCTCTCTCAGAGGTTACCTTTACGCCCACTGCTCTTGGCACACACATGCTGTGTGCTGGTGTGACATTCACAAGCTGCTCCATCATTACCACTATGACACCACCATCACTGTCATTGCCAGTATCACCAGCACATCATCAGCCACCATAACATCACATTATCATCTATCAACTTCATGACCACCATCTAAACCACAACATCACTGTTACCATCATAATCATCATGCCCTTCATCATCATCATCATAATCTTCCTCACATGATTACCACCAATACCATAAAATCACCATCATCATCATCTTCCATAATATCACTATAACATCACCATTACATCCATCACCATTACCATCATCATCTTCCTCATAATATCACTGTAACATCACCATTACATCATCCTCTTCCTCATAATATCACCATAACATCACCATTACATCAACCTCTGCCTCATAACATCACCATACCATCACCATTACCATCACATCACCATTACATCATCATCATCACCACAACATCACCATTACCATCATCCTCTGCCTCATAATATCATAATATCACCATTACCATGACATCACCATTACCATCATCATCTTCCTCATAATATCACCACCATTACATCATCCTCTTCCTCATAATATCACCATCATCCTCTTACCATGACATCATCATTACATCATCATCTTCCTCATAATATCACCACAACATCACCATTACCATCATCCTCTTCCTCATATCACTACAACATCACCATTACCATCAACCTCTGCCTCATAATATCACCATAACATCATCATCCATCCATCATCCCTCATATATCACTACAACATCACCATTACCATCATCACCATTACTCTGCATCATATCACCATAACATCATAACATCACCATTACCATGGCATCACATCACCATTACCATGACATCACCATTACATCATCATCTTCCTCATAATATCACTATAACATCACCATTACCATGACATCACCATTACCATCATCATCTTCCTCATAATATCACCATAACATCACCATTACACATCACCATTACCATCATCCTCTTCCTCATAATATCACCATAACATCACCATTACCATTACATCAACCTCTGCCTCATAATATCACCATAACATCACCATTACCATGACATCACCATTACCATCATCATCTTCCTCATATCACATCACCATAACATCACCATTACATCATCCTCTTCCTCATAATATCACTGTAACATCACCATTACCATCATCATCTTCCTCATAATATCACTATAACATCACCATTACCATCAACCTCTGCCTCATAATATCACCATAACATCACCATTACCATCATCCTCTTCCTCATAATATCACCATAACATCACCATTACCATCATCATCTTCCTCATAATATCACTGTAACATCACCATTACCATGACATCACCATTACCATCATCATCATCACTCATTACATCATCCTCTTCCTCATAATATCACTGTAACATCACCATTACCATCATCATCTTCCTCATAATATCACTGTAACATCACCATTACCATCCTCTCCTCTTCCACCATAATATCACCATATAACATCACCATTACCATCATCCTCTGCCTCATAATATCACCATAACATCACCATTACATCATCCTCTTCCTCATATCACCATAACATCACCATTACCATCATCCTCTGCCTCATATTATCACCATAACATCACCATTACATCATCCTCTTCCTCATAATATCACCATCATCACCACAACATCACCATTACCATCATTCTCTTCCTCATATCACCATCCTCACCACAACATTACAATCACCACAGCATCACCATTACCATTACATCATCCTTTTCCTCATAATCTCATCATTACCATCATCCTCTTCCTCATATCACCATTACCATCATCTTCTTCCTCATAACATCACCATTACCATCATCCTCTTCCTCATAACATCACCATTACATCATCATCTTCCTCATAACATCACCATTACCATCATCCTCTTCCTCATAACATCATAACCATAACATCACCATTACCACCATCACCATTAACATAATAATCACATTATTTCTACCATTTACCATAACATTGTCATCACCACCATCTTCATCATTGGCACAATTATCATCATCATCCTTCTCACTATTATCAAAACCATCACCACTATCATCAGGAAATTCTAGGATGTCACATTTGATCAAACTCGGCAACCCAAAAAGGTAACAGCTAAAAAATCTTCAGTGGTTTTATTGTGGCATTTTCTTTGGAGTTCTTCTCCTACTCATTTCCCTTTTTTTCAATCTGCCAGACGTGCATGGTGCAACAACACAATATTTATTTTGCAGAGGAATTATTTATTCTGAAGCAATTGCTTTGTCTATTTAATGATGTGAAGCATCCAAGCATTATTTATTCATTCAATGGCCTCACACCTGGACGCCTTTTTCGACTCAATGACACAATGTCACCGCTTGGAGGCACTGTTGAGTCAGTCATTGCTTTCGCACCATATAAAGCTCAATGTCATTCAGTCTCAGGTCAAAGTTGAGCACACACCCACTGTCTTTACTCTACATACTACATTAAACACCACAATTTCCATTTCACGACTCATTTACAATCAAATGCATCCTAAACGACCCTCATATCATTCAGCAAAAACACATGTATCATTCAGGCCTTATATCTGCTCAAGGTAGAACCTAAAATAATGAGATCTATAACGTATATTTCATACTTTTGGTTCTCTGACAGACTGCACAAATCATTTATACTCCCCCGCTCACACATAGAGCAGTATATCAGGGGATGCCTTTAAATGATCCGATCAGGCATAACATTATGACCTCTTCCCAATATTGTGTTGGTCCCCCTTTTGCTGCCAAAACAGCCCTGACCCATTGAGGCATGGACTGCACTAGACCCCTGTGGTGTCTTTCACCAATATGTTAGCAGCAGATCTTTTAAGTCCTGTAAGTTGCGAGGTGGGGCCTCCATGGATCGGACTTGTTTGTTCAGCACATCCCACAGATGCTTGATTGGATTGATTGGATTGCAGCAATGCTTAGGTAGGTGGTACGTGTCAAAGTAACATCCACATGGATGGCAGGACCCAAGGTTTCCCAGCAGAACAATGCCCAAAGCATCACACTGCCTCCGCCGGCTTGCCTTAGTGGCATCCTAGTGCCATGTGTTCCCCAGATAGGTGTTCCCCACCCTGACTGGTCTGCGGCTATGCCGCCCCATACACAACAAACTGAGATGCTCTGTGTATTCTGACACCTTTCTATCAGAACCAGCATTAACTTCTTGAGCAGTTTGAGCTCCAGTAGCTCATCTGTTTGACCACACGGGCCAGCCTTCGCTCCCCACGTGCATCAATGAGCCTCGGCCGCCCATGACCCTGTGGCCGGTTCACCACTGTTCCTTCCTTGGAGCACTTTTGATAGATCCTGACACAAGAGCTGCAGTTTTGGAGATGCTCTGACCCAGTCGTCTAGCCATCACAATCTGGCCCTTGTCAAACTCGCTCAAATCCTTACGCTTGCCCATTTTTCCTGCTTCTAACACATCAACTTTGAGGACAAAATGTTCACTTGCTGCCTAATATATCCCACCCACTAACAGGAGCCGTGAGGAAGAGATCATCAGTGTTATTCACTTCACCTGTCAGTGGTCATAATGTTATGCCTGATCGGTGTATATATCAATGCAAATATTAATCTACCTGCAGACACAAAATTCGATTAACCTGCAATTGGATTGTGGCTTCTTTCATGTAGATGCATGAGTGCAATTTAACTAACAATATATTCCTTTCAAAAAGTACTATAGCAGTACCATAGTAGACCTATTTTGATGCATACAATGACCCACATGCATTAAATGACATTTAAGTACTTAGAATTCGAAGAAAAAAAATGCTATTAACACCATGTTAATGTCTTTGCTTTACCACGCAAGGCTATGTTTGTTCTGATAATGCCACGGTTAAATCATTTATCTGCATCAGGCAGTTCAACAGTGTGAACAGAATCCGGGCGCTCGTATGCAAACACACCCTGATCAGATGCGTCATTATTCTCTGATGGGATGTGGCTTGTGATATTGACAGTGTTTCAGATGTTCAGTGATGGTGAAAGCACAGATTTGTGGAGGATGGGGTCGTGGAGATAATCAGACTTGCACGCTTGCTGATTTTCAGACAAATTAAATGTCAGGGGAAACGGGACTCGCTTGAGTACTTTGAAAAGCTGAGACTATCATAAATTATTAAGGCCTCCTTTACTTTTTTCTGAGCCTCTGAGATCCATCATACCATAGCTTTCCCAACTTTATTCCAGAGTGAGGAATTAACAGACTTCAGTATCTGATTTCAAACACGTCCCAGAATCCAACCTCAACAACCTGGCACGTAGTTTGCCACATTTCTTTTTTCTTTGAACGATATCTGTGCATTACTTTAGGGGAAAAAATGTCACAGTGCAACAGGAATGAGAAGTGAGAGGAATAAAAAAATAAAATAAGAAAATTACAATAAAGAATAGAACAGAAAAAAACAACAAAGTAAAATAAAAAGAATAAAATAAAAAGTAAATAATAAAATAACATAAAATAAAATAATTAGCAAAAATAAAATAAAAAGAATGAAATGAAAATATAAAATAGAATGCGATTTAAAAAAATAAATAAAAATAAAATAACAAGATAGAATAAAATAAAAATCAATAACATTAAAATAAAATAAAAAATAATTATATATTATTTTTATTAATTATTTATTTTATAAAATAATTCATAAAAATTAAAATCAATCAAAATAATCAAATCAAAATATAAAATACAATAACAAAATAAATAAGATAACAATACAAATAAAATAAAAGGTAAATAAAAGCAAAATAAAATATTTAACAAAAAAATACAACAAAATTAAAATATAAAATAGAACAAGATAAAAATAAATAAACAACAAAATAAAATAGAATAAAAAGAAATAACATTAAATTAACAAAGTAAATAAAATAGTTATCAAAAATAAAATAAAAATAAAGAACAATAAAATAATAAAACAGAATAGAATAAAATAAAATAGAACAAAAATGAATAACATTAAAATAAATGAAGATAAAAGAATCAATAACAAAATAAAAATAAATAAGATCATTAAAATAAAAGTAAATAAAATAAAAATAATGAACAAAAATAACAAAATAATGAACGAAAATAAAATAAAAATAAACAAACAAAATTAAAACATAAAATAGAATAGAATTTAAAAAAAAAAAAAAATATCAGCATTAAATTCCTTGGCACTTTCTAGTTTGTCAACTTTGGGCTCAAGGCACGCTTGTATGTTAAGTTAAACTGTAAAAGCATTACAATTGTTCCACGCTTAAAGACATTATTTGTATTAAGTAACAAATGTTTCATTGTCTGATCCACTGGTTGGTGTAAAATACCACAACCGTCGAACAGAAATGGTCTACAGTCAGATTAAAATAGCTTGCATTCATTTTGCTCTCTAAATCTCCATGCTTTAGTAGCGCTCAGAAGTGTGTTAACTAGATCTTCCTGACAGCAATAATGAGTCTGTCGTGACCCCATTCATCGCCATTATTAACAGGTCAATACTGGACTCAATATCCCATTATAAACGCAATTCTAATGCGCCGTCGATATGCTGGCAGGCCTGCACCATTCGTATCTAGTCACATTACAGCGCTTTCTGTTCTGTCAGAAACAACATTCATCTCCGCTGGCTTCTTTTCATCTGTGTTTGGAGAGACACTCTCCATAGTCACACATATTTAATCCATAAAAGCAAGATGTATCAAATATAGGTCTCAACAAAAAAACTAATATTTTTGTTGTTGTTATAGATCATTTTTTTTCTTTATTTTGTCTAAAGTTTCAAAAAACTGTTCCTTAAGAAACAGATTTTTGATTATTATTTCATATGTCAGACTAGCAGCAAATACCAAAACATTAGCTAATCCGCAGAAGGGGGCGTATCCGTTCATGACTGAGTGCCAAAACACTAGCCAATCCGCAGTAGGGGCGTATCCGTTCATGACTGAGTGCCAAAACACTAGCCAATCAGCAGAAGGGGGCGTATCCGTTCATGACTGAGTGCCAAAACACTAGCCAATCAGCAGAAGGGGGCGTATCCGTTCATGACTGAGCGCCAAAACACTAGCCAATCAGCAGAAGGGGGCGTATCCGTTCATGACTGAGTGCCAAAACACTAGCCAATCAGCAGAAGGGGCGATCCGCTCATGACTGGCGCGCCAAAACACTAGCCAATCAGCAGAAGGGGGCGTATCCGATCATGACTGAGCGCCAAAACCATAGCCAATCCGCAGAAGGGGGCGTATCCGTTCATGACGGAGCTCCAAAACTCTAGCCAATCCGCAGTAGGGGGCGTATCTGTTCATGACGGAACTCCAAAACCATAGCCAATCCGCAGAAGGGGGCGTATCCGTTCATGACGGAGCTCCAAAACCATAGCCAATCCGCAGAAGGGGGCGTATCCGTTCATGACGGAGCTCCAATACTCTAGCCAATCCGCAGTAGGGGGCGTATCCGTTCATGACGGAGCTCCAAAACCATAGCCAATCCGCAGAAGGGTGCGTATCCGTTCATGACTGAGCGCCAAAACCATAGCCAATCCGCAGAAGGGGGCGTATCCGTTCATGACGGAGCTCCAAAACCATAGCCAATCCGCAGAAGGGGGCGTAGCTGTTCATGACGGAGCTCCAAAACCATAGCCAATCCGCAGAAGGGGGCGTATCCGTTCATGACGGAGCGCCAAAACCATAGCCAATCCGCAGAAGGGGGCGTAGCCGTTCATGACGGAGCTCCAAAACCATAGCCAATCCGCAGAAGGGGGCGTAGCCGTTCATGACGGAGCTCCAAAACCATAGCCAATCCGCAGAAGGGGGCGTATCCGTTCATGACGGAGCGCCAAAGCCATAGCCAATCCACAGAAGGGGACGTATCCGTTCATGACGGAGCTCCAAAACACTAGCCAATCAGCAGTAGGAGGCAAATCCGTTCATGACGGAGCTCCAAAACACTAGCCAATCAGCAGTAGGAGGCAAATCCGTTCATGACGGAGCGCCAAAACACTAGGCAATCAGCAATAGGGGGCATATCCGTTCATGACGGAGCTCCAAAACCATAGCCAATCAGCAGTAGGAGGCAAATCCGTTCATGACGGAGCGCCAAAACACTAGGCAATCAGCAATAGGGGGCATATCCGTTCATGACGGAGCGCCAAAACCATAGCCAATCCACAGAAAGGGGCGTATCCGTTCATGACGGAGCGCCAAAACACTAGCCAATAAGCAGTATGGAGTGTATCCGTTAAATATTGGAAAAGCTTTCCAGCGCTGGAGAAACGTTAGAGTGCGGGAAGGCCTGAAAACGGACGCAGAGGTTGCTTTGTTTCTGTTCGATACGTGAGTAACATTGGTTTTGCAGTTTCACAGAACCAAGAAATGTTGTTGAATTACAGCCGATTCTTCCATACCTGCGCGAGCTGTTAGTAGTGTTTGCCTGTGCTGCGTCAAGATTCAAGATTCAAGATTCAAGAGATTCAAGAGTTTTATTTGTCACATACACAGTTATATACAGAATATACAACCGCAGTGAAATGTAAACAGGTCCGCTCCATGGACAGTGCAAATTCACAGTTAAAAACACAAGGAAGAAATTATAATAGAAATAGGATATAAAAAAAAAGTACTATCTATATATATATATATATGTCTATATCTGTAGAATTATAAATAATCAAGTCAAGAGAAAAAAAGGTAACAAATAAGGATAAAGTGGAATAAAATAATTGAAGTAGACTTTGCAGTGAGTAAACTGTAGACTTATAAATATGTGGTTAACAAATGTATAAAGAGTATAATGTGCAAACAGGTTTATGACAGGTTGTTACACAGTAACAACGAGAACAGAAAGTGCAGTGCAATGTCAGTGTATCGATGTTTATCCTGACGTGAAGTCACGTGATGTTAAGTGACTGAGTTCAGGAGTCTGATGGCCTGGGGAAGAAGCTCCTCCTGAGTCTCTCAGTTTTGGCCATCAGGCTTGGAAGCGCTACCAGATGGTAGCAGCGTGAAGTGAGGGTTTGCAGGGTGATTAGAGTCCTTGATGATCTTGGTAGCTCTACCTTTGCAGCGTTTGGTGTAGACGCCCTGCAGAGACGGGAGAGCTGACCCTGAGATACGCCGGATAAGCGCACACGACTTTTTGCAGGGCTTTGCGGTCATGACTGGTGCTGTTCCCATACCACGCTGTGATGCACTGAGTTAAAACACTTTCTATCGCCCCTAAATAGAAAGTTTTCAGGATAGCTGGTGAAAGCCTGAATTTCCTCAGCTGGCGCAGGTGGTACAGTCTTTGCCTGGCTTTTTCACCTGTGTCTGAATGTGAGCAGTCCAGGTCAGGTCCTCGGAGATGTTTACTCCCAGGTACTTGAAGCTGCTCACTCTCTCTACTGGTGACCCGCTGATCATGAGGGGGAGTATGTCCGCTGCTGTCTCTTCCTGAAGTCCACAATCATTTCTTTGGTCTTGCCAACATTCAGAGAGAGACAGTTGTCCTGGCACCATGCTGTTAGATGCTCCACCTCGTCCAAGTATGCCGTCTCATTGTTGTTGGAAATGAGGCCCAGGACAACAGTATCATCAGCAAATTTGATGATAGAGGTGGAGCTGTGTGTGGACAAACAGTCATGCGTGTAGAGAGAGTAGAGCAGGGGCTCAGGACACAGCCCTGTGGAGCTCCCACACTCAGGGTGATGGAGGTGGAGGTGGACTGGCCTATTCTCACCACCTGAGGCCTGCCAGTGAGGAAGTCCTCAATCCAGTGGCAGAGAGAAGGATTCAGGCCGAGATCCAGGAGTTTGGAGGTTAGCTTGGTGGGAACTATGGTGTTAAAGGCTGAGCTATAGTCAATAAATAGCAGTCTTACGTAGTTCCCACTTTGCTGTCGATGTGAGTGAGGGAGGAGTGGAGGACATGAGAGATGGCATCTTCAGTCGATCTATTGGGACGATAGGCAAACTGAAGAGGGTCCAAAGTGTCAGGAATGAAGGCGCAAATGGTGTTTTTAATGAGTCTCTCAAAGACCTTCATGACTATAGACGTGAGAGCCACTGGACGATAGTCATTTAGGCAAGAGGGTTTACTGTTCTTAGGGACAGGGATGATGGTGGATTTTTTGAAGGAGGTGGGGACCACAGATGTGCGAGGACTCATTAAAGATAGATGTAAACAACCCGGTTTACCGGTTTACCAACCCGGTTTACTCTGAACATGCGTCAGAGCATGTTCGTTATTTTGGGGGCGGAGCAATGAAGGGAGCGGTGTGATTATTTTGGTGTCGGTTTCTCAAAATTCGAGTACAGCACCTTTAATAAATAAAATCATACATTTAAAGATATATATTTGTCCTGTGTTATAAACGCAATGAGAGAAGCTTTTAGCTTTTAACTTTATTAAGCTTCCTTGTGTATGGCGACATGTTCAGACTGAATGAAGCTCTTGTCTGTTTGTCTGTGCACATTCAGAACCGTTGGAACCGCCGGCGTCACAGTTATCACGGGATGAAGCACCTGAGTGTGGAGAACAACAGAGACGGGCGCCGCTAGGTCTCGCCTGCCATTCCATCACACTATACTGAGAGAAACACACCGTATGTAGATGTTTTGTTTCAGTGATGCCGGTGATTTTAAATGTAACTTTTATGTGGTCTCATTGAAATTTTCATGCTGATTAATTAGTAATTGATTTGCACAAACCCCTACCCGTCATATTAACAATCAAACTAACAACTGTGTTGAAGGAGAGGCCTGAGCAGAATATTTGCATGTTTATGCTCATGAATATTTAATGATGTACTGTGTGGGTGCCATATTTCAGAGGCTCCGTGATGGATGCAGGTGGCTGGACGTGTTTCAGCATCAGGTGTTGGGCCTCAGGGCGTCATTATGACCCGCATTTGATGACATGTTTTACAGCAGACAGTGAGAGACTCATCGGAAGGCAAGTTTATCACAGTCCTTGTCATTTTACATTACACACTCACATTGCACATGTATTTTTCATTTTAAAGGACCTTTCACACAGAAATTGAAAATTCAATCTATCTATCTGCTGGTTACCCAGCATGCTTTGTACCAAATCAGAGGGAGTTTGATCTGATTGCTGACGTTACAGTGCAAGCATGCTATTTTGTGTTATTTAGTAATATTTATATATACTTTATTTATATTTCGAATTAGCTTTAATTTTTATATTTTTAGTTAAATTTTAGTTTTAGTAATGTTGTAATGTGCTGTTGTCATTATTAATTAAAAAATATATATTTATCCACCGCATAAGAAAAAATCATGCTTAGGTAAACATTATGTCATAATTAATGGGACTAACGTCAAAATGATGGGATAGAAATTCATAGTTATGAGAATTATAACAACAAAAAATCTAAATTATGACAAATAATTATGACTTAGTGTGTCAATTTCATGACATTTTATCTAATAATTTTTGAATTATATATATCATAATTATGAATTGTCATTACACATTTATTCTTAGTCTTATTGCAAAACATTTCATTGTAGCTGAATACAATGAACAAAAATCAACGGGCTAGGAACTTTTGCCTATGGTTTAAAAATACCACAGCAAAAACAACTAGCCTAACTAATAAGATAGGATTGAAATAAACACTTCCAGGTATTCAGGTACAGAAACTGTAATCAAATGTAAAATAACACTGCACTTTATTAATAAAATATAGGCTGTACATTACAAATATAAAGTTATTCTGTCTAGAATAGCGAGTGAATTTTCTCATTGTCTTTTGTTGTTTTATTAGTTCACAGACAACACCGTGTGAGTCTTTTGAGCTTGAATGGTTTAAAATCACATTAAAATTTGCACACAGGAACCGATAAGTGGCTCCACCCCAGGCCTCCAGGCTCATGTCCCCACCTCGGCCTGTCACCTCGACTCACCATTCCCTCATCGCCTCCGTGGCCCGTCACTCCAGGTCGGCTTCTGGCGGTCGACGCCCAGCTTCCGCAACAGACTTCCGGCGGTGCCTACACCCTGCACCCCTACAGCGTCATCTGGCGTCCATTCCTTCGACCTCCCCATTGTCCTCGTCCGCCCCAGCGTCGCCCCAGTCAGCCGAGTCCCCATCACCGCCTCTGTCCCGCGAGCCAGCCTTCCAGGCCTGCAATGTCGCCCCGGGTCTGTCAGCCAAGTCTGTTTCGCTGGTTCCTCCACTCACCATAGTTCCATCCACCACTTCAGTCAGGACTCCAGCTTGGATCCTCCCACCATCAGCGCCACCATGGTGTCTGTGGCCAACTATTCCAGGCTCCTGTCCTTCATCAGCTACACGCCCTCCACCGAAGCCTCCACTATGGCTTCGGGCACCACTACAAATGGCTGCCCCCTCAAATAGTGCCCTATTTAAGGGTATAGGGGGCGATTTCGGATTCAGCCTATGTGTATTTCTCAACCACCTAACCATGACAGTAAAGAGGTAATCAAACCAATATGCCATGTTTTAATTGCTACTGTAAACTAAACTTTATTCCCAGTACTTCTGTGATCATTTGAATGACTGAAAGACAGAAATGATGATACTGTATGGTTGAAATAATCTAAAGATGATAACTGCTCTCTCTGGGATTAATCGTGCCGCTCTAAGCAGATGTCAGGTTGTAGTTTTACCATCCTTGTCGTTTGGTCAGCTTCGCGCTCACAGACACTTTTTCTCGTCTACAGGCACCTTGAGGTCCAAAGCCATTTTCTTGACACTATCTTTAAGCACACAGAGGGCAAATGTCGGCGTTATCTCCATGTCATTCCCGGAGCATTTTGACCTCACGGTTTAAAGTGGTTGTCTTGCGTTCAGCACCGGGTAACGGCACGGCGCGCGGTCTATCAGCTCTCCCGCAGGCCGCCGCAGGAAATGGGTGTTTTATGAGAACAATACATCACCGGGCCGGCAACAGCGGCGACTGACACCTGCGATTTTTCTTCTGGCTTAAAGGAATGAAAGGAAATAAATGGACAGGAACAGGCCCGTGTGTTTGTGGGAAAGGTTGAACGGTCATCCAAGCTGACAGAAGAGCTGAAGAGGAACAACAGCCCTGACAGCATATTTCAATGTGTGTTTAATTAAATCAATACAGCAGTCGAGTCTGTGCGCTGCACACGCGGGTCTCCGTCAGATTTACCTCCTGGAGGTGAGACGAGGAGAGCTCATACAAGCAGAGAAGGAGAAAACAATGTCACGAGCGCCCAGCGATTACAACAACACGCTCGAGCCCCGAGGGCTGCACTGGGGGTTCATTTCATATATTCATTTGTGCATTTGTGCATGATTAAAGTGATCAAGAGAAAGGCTTTATGTGACATATTTATGAGCAAAACCAGATATTCTGATAGAAATCTAGGGTGAGACTTGCCCATTTCATAATATTGAGTTAGTATGTCATCATTTTGACTTTAATATCCCTCACATAAGACAAAACAAAATCATGCTTTGGTAAATGATAATTATTAAGTCAATTGAAATTATGGCATAAAAATATGATAATTTCAATTTCTTTTATGTCATAATTATGGCTTAGTATATCATAATTTTTATTTTCTAATGTAATTAAGACTTGTCATCCTGTAATTTAAACTTTTTAGCTAATTATGTCAATGTTTATCTGTTAATTATGTCTTAATTTAGAATTTTCAATCTCATAATCTCATAATTTTCTGTTTTAAAATCTCAATTTTTACTTTTTCTGCATAATTTTTACCTTTTTGTCTTATTGTGAATTTCTCTTTTATTTTACTTTTTATAATTTAGATTTTTTCCAATGTAATTGAACTTTTAGCTGATAATTTTGACTTTTATCTCTTAATTATGAATGAACATTATAATAATATTGACTTAATATGCCATCATTTTGACTTTAATATCTATATTAACTGTAACTATAATATACTATAATAAAAAGCATGCTTTGGTAATTAATTATGAAAAAAGTTAAAGTGATGAGATAAAGTAACATTTTAACTGACATAAAAATCTTCAGTTTGAATTTTCAGTCTTATATTTTCGATTTGTGTCTTCACTTTCTTTAAATCTCAGTTTTTACTTTTCCCCACATAATTCTGACATTTTATCTTTTATAATTTGTACTTTTTTAAATGTAATTTAGACTTTTTTTTTTGTCATCATTTAAACTTTTTAGCTAATAATTTTTGGTATATTGTATTTATAATTTAGTATGTAATTATATTTACTTAGTATATCATCATATCCTCACTTAAGAAAAATAATCATGCTTTGGTAAATGATAATTATGAACAAATTCACAATTATGACATAATTGTGCCAATTGTGACAATTGGAAAATGAATTTTTATCTCATAATTACGGCTAATAATTTTGATTATTTCATAATTATGACCTAGTATGTCAGATATTTGACTATGTCGTAATTTTGACTTTCCAATCTCATAATTTTGACTTTTTATGTCATATTTAGTTTTTTTATATCAATTATGACTTTTTTTCCACAGAATTTTGACTTTTATCTCATATTTTCAACTTTTTTTGTAATTTTTCCATTTAAACTTTTTAGCTAATAATTTAAACTTTTATCTAATATTAGGACTTAATATGTACATTTTGACTTTTTATGTCATAATTATATTTAGTATGTCATAATTTTGACTCTTTAATCTGACAGTTATCATTTACCAAAGCATGTTTGTTTTTTTGTTTTGTGGCTTTCATGGACATCAGCTGGAAATCTTTGAAATAATATGCATTGATGTATAATTTATGTATTAAAGTAAGCAGTCCATTTTGATTTCATGTTGACTTTTACACTCTAAAAAATGCTGGGTTAAAAACAACCCAAGTTGGGTTGAAAATGGACTAACCCAGTAAATGGGTTGTTTTAACCCAGCGGTTGGGGTTAAATGTTTGCTTAAGACAACCCAATCGCTGGGTTAGTCCATTTTCAACCCAACTTGGGTTGTTTTTAACCCAGCATTTTTTAGAGTGTAGCATGACTTACATGGTGCAACATTAAAACTTCTGTTTACAGAAAATATAAGCGGTGGTTTATTGGTAATCTACGAGGACTCGATGACCTGAAGGAGTTGACTCCAAAGGTGGAAGCAGCTTTTCTTGTGAGGGGAAAGTAAAGTAAATGTAATCGCATCAAGTTTTCCCGCTTATATGAGCTGCTACCTTGGATGAGAAACACATTTATATTAGAGCCAGACCTCCTTGTCTTTAATTTCACGCTGGGTGCGTCTCCATGAGGGAAAAAAGGCTTAATTTTTCTAAACCGCTGGAAATGAAAGCGTTGCAAATAGAGGGAGAATAAATATCAAAGTTTAAGTTAAAATGCCAATTTGTTGCTTGGGTCGTTCTCAGGAAAGGCTGCCATTTGTGGCCCATTTGTCCAATTATATCTCACTGCAGATATAATGAACAGGATACTGAATGGTCACTGATTTATGAATTATGTGGTTGGGCTAGAATGACATTTGCTTGTTAAGGCTGTTAGACATTTTTGCTCTGATCTTTAACCCCAAAACACTTTGATTTGTAACGAGCAACCACATGATTGTTGTAACTTGAAATACACTCATTTTTACATCAAAACATCTCATTGTTTTATTGATTCCTGCTTTATCTCCAGGTTTAAATGAGCTATATGTCACAAACCATTGTTATTAGCGACACCACTGGCCGTTAATTAAAGCTGCTGCTGCTGTGTTCAAGATTTACAAAAACTATATAATGAGAATGTACGACATGAATCCATTTTCCAAACCGTGTTTTTGTCTTACCCTGAATCATTATGTTACACTTATAATAAGTGTTTACATTGGGACTATTTCAGAGCGGTCCGGTAGGAGCCGCTGCGGAGGAGCACAGTCCCTGCGTGACGCGCCATAGACGTCAACAGAGAGAAGTAGCTCCGGCTGCAATGTTCTTCCGCAAGACGCATGAGGTTCTGTTTATTAACCGCTAGAGCACCAGAAGTTACGGACTGCAGTGCTCGTATTGTACAGATGCTGGTCATATAATTAGAATATTATCAAAAAGTTGATTTATTTCACTAATTCCATTCAAAAAGTGAAACTTGTATATTATATTCATTCATCACACACAGACTGATATATTTTAAATGTTTATTTCTTTTAATTTTGATGATTATTTTGATGATTTCACCCCGACTGAGCCTGGTTTCTCCCAAGGTTTTTTTCTCCATTCTGACACTGAAGGAGTTTTGGTTCCTTGCCACCGTTGCCTCTGGCTTTTGGCTTGCTCAGTTGGGGACACCTAAATTTCTTCTATATTACCGATCTGCCCGCATTGATGCTATATGATACTTGAAATTAGCCGGATAACATCACTGTTTCACCAGAACGGCTGTACAAATTCTGTTGCATTATTTTACTTTTAACAATGTGAAGCTGCTTTGAAACAATTGGACTTGTTAAAAGCGCTATATAAATAAAGGTGATTTGATTTGATGATTATAACTGACAACTAAGGAAAATCCCAAATTCAGTATCTCAGAAGATTAGAATATTGTGAACAGGTTAATATGATAATATGAATATTGAAGACAGCTGGTGCCACACTCTAATCAGCTGATGAACTCAAAACACCTGCAAAGGCCTTTCAATGCTCTCTCAGTCTAGTTCTGTAGGCTACACAATCATGGGGAAGACCGCTGACCTGACAGCTGTCCAAAAGACGACCACTGACACCTTGCACAAGGAGGGCAAGACACAAAAGATCACTGCAGAAGAGGCTGGCTGTTCACAGAGCTCTGTGTCCAAGCACATTAATAGAGAGGGCAATGGAAGGAAAAGATGTGGGAGAAAAAAAGTGTACAAGCAATAGGGATAACCGCACCCTGGAGAGGATTGTGAAACAAAACCCATTCAAAAATGTGTGGGAGATTCACAAAGAGTGGACTGCAGCTGGAGTCAGTGCTTCAAGAACCACTACACACAGACATATGCAAGACATGGGTTTCAGCTGTCGCATTCCTTGAGTCAAGCCACTCTTGAACAACAGACAGCGGCAGAAGCGTCTCGCCTGGGCTAAAGACAGAAAGGACTGGACTGCTGCTGAGTGCTCCAAAGTTATGTTCTCTGATGAAAGTCAATCAGGGTCCCAGAGTCTGGAGGAAGAGAGGAGAGGCACACAATCCACGGTGCTTGAGGTCCAGTGTAAAGTTTCCACAGTCAGTGATGGTTTGTGGTGCCATGTCATCTGCTGGTGTTGGTCCACTGTGTTTTCTGAGGTCCAAGGTCAACGCAGCCGTATACCAGGAAGTTTTAGAGCACTTCATGCTTCCTGCTGCTGACCAACTTTATGGAGATGCAGATTTCATTTTCCAGCAGGACTTGGCACCTGCACACAGTGCCAAAGCAACCAGTACCTGGTTTAACGACCATGGTATCCCTGTTCTTAACTGGCCAGCAAACTCGCCTGACCTTAACGCCATAGAAAATCTATGGGCTATTGTGAAGAGGAAGATGGGATATGCCAGACCCAACAATGCAGAAGAGCTGAAGGCCACTATCAGAGCGACCTGCGCTCTCATAACACCTGAGCAGTGCCACAGACTGATGGACTCCATGCCACGCCGCATTGCTGCAGTAATTCAGGCTAAAGGAGCTCCAGCTAAGCATTGAGTGCTGGACATGCTCATACTTTACATGTTCATACTCTTCAGTAAGCCAAGATCTCTAAAAATCCTTTCTTTGTATTGGTCTTCAGTAATATTCTAATCTTCTGAGATACTGAATTTGGGATTTTTCTTAGTTGTCAGTTATAATCATCAAAATTAAAAGAAATAAACATTTGAAATATATCAGTCTGTGTGTGATGAATGAATATAATATACAAGTTTCACTTTTTGAATGGAATTAGTGAAATAAATCAACTGTTTGATGACATTCTAATTATATGACCAGCACCTGCACACACGCGACGTACAAGAGATTGAACGTAATTCATACTCACGTCGAAGTTATTTTTCATTAACTTAAGTAAAAAGAAGGTGGAAATCCCTTAGCAGGGAAACTGTTAGCAAACATCCCGCCGCCGCCCACGCTGCCGAGAGCGACGGTTAATATTTAAATATGTGCTGCGCGCGCTTTTTTCCCTCTCAATAACAAAATAAACAACAAAAACGACAGCGGTGAGAAACAGCAGTTCAGAAATCATCTCTGATCATACTGAAGTGGATATATTTGCATCAGCTCAGTGATCATGTCGACAGATGAGGTAATTAAAATTACACTGTTATTGATTATAAAGCATATTTGAGACTATAGTTTGAATAATCCCCTTTCTTTGCATCACACATTGACATTATACAGTACAGAATGGCTCTTTCAGCATTATCCTGAACATAAAAGCATTAATTTCATGTGTCATTGAACAGAGGAGAGGCTCGATCTCGTAACCGTCACATTGGATTTTCCCGCCAAAAACGTCCTTCACAAGACATTTATTATACACTACAGGCTTTAATATATGGGCAACCTAGCTTTTTAAGTTTTGTCAAACTGTTCACACATTGGCAATAAAAAAAGCAATGAATACATGCAAATTCTTACATTAGCTTCATTTTTAATGTTTTTCACATGATCATCATGATGTTTTTACATTAATTTTTACATTGCAATTTTTCTTTTTTTAAGATTTTTGTCTTGTTCCCAGTTTCTTAAATCAAGTTGATTTTATGATAAGTAAAATGACATAAGATATTTGTCTTGTTTTCTGGAAAATAGAATCAAAATGAAGTGAGTTTTGCTTAAAACAAGCTAAATTATCTGCCAGGGGTAAGTACAATTTTTCTTACCACACTGGCAGATCATTTTGCTTGTTTTAATCAAAAACTCACTTCATTTTGATTCTATTTTCCAGAAAACAAGACAAATATCTTATGTCATTTTACTTATTTGGTCAAATCATCTTGATTTAAGAATCTTTGATATTTGGTCTGGAAACAAGTCAAAACACCAAATAAAAAGCATTTTTGCAGTTGTAAGTTATATGAGATTCATATATGAGTAGTCAGTTTAATGTCATTTAAGTTAAAATGACTTACACAACCAAGTTAATTGCACTTAAAAATATACGGTAGCAAGTTTTTTTCTTCTTCTGGTTCATAACGATTATACAGATATCTGAGTTTTTTACGGCATTGTGCTTTTCTCTTTTGCCAGGTCACTCTGACACCACCTTTCCGTTGATGTGTTAAAATGACTGCCTTTCCCCTCTGCATTTGAGTTTCCAACCGTGATTCAGCTGCTAACCCGAGCATCACTCACGGATGGAGAGAGACTGCGGCTGAAATCTCTCCTGCGGCTCTGATTGATGGAGGAGTTGAATAGACGAGTTGGCAGCAAAGTTGAGTATCGTTCATTGTAACGCGTTCGCTCTGAATAAATGCCCTGGATATGAGCACGACTTTGCTGCATTTTACACTTCATCAGGTTTTTCCCTGCACAAATCAAAGGAGTGAAATAAAAGACAGACGCATATGTCAACTTACTGTAGCTAGTCAAGGTTTCTTTCACCAAAAACAGTTCTAATTTAGTTTTTATGTCCATTACCCCCCCTCTATCTGACCTTTTATTATTAAATATTGTTTTTGCACACACAATTATGTTCAATTAGTTATGTTTTTTCCACACTGTAAAAATGAATGTTGGTTTGACTTAAAAAAAGCAAGTAACCTTGTTGACTTAAAGGCACAATATGTAATTTTTCACCGCCAGAGGTCGCTTATTCAAAACGAAGGTGTAGCTTGATGACGCCTGGATTTCGCGGAGCTTTTATTCTGCCAGACGAGCACTTCTTCCGCTCATGCGTGTGTGCGGTAACGCAGCGCTGTTTTATCATATTACACACATTTTCAAGTGATGTTATAATGCTACTCTGTGCGTTCTAGGACTGCAACAACTAATCAATAAAATCGATAATAATTGATAATGAAAATCATCGATAACGATTCTCATTAATCGATTAGTCAGGTCTGCCCTCTGTACGCAAAGCTTCCACCTGTCGTGCCAAATGACAGCCCTGAATAATGCATTTATGGACAAAATGTGCATCTAGAAATAGTGGAGTGGAAACAGAGTGATCTGATGCAGGAAAGGTACATGATCCAAGCGTCCAAAACATGAGCACTGTTTATTTTAACCTTCAAGCGAATGCATTAGCGTTTAACACACCCTGTCATGTGCTTTGACAGATCTGTAAATGCTACTAATACATGTATTTCCATTTTGCATAAAAGCGCGTCCTGACAGTCTGCGTTAAACTTCACTGAACGAGCAGCGGCACATAATGTTTTTTTTTTGCACATAATGTAGGCTATAGCACAGATTAACCATGGTTCTATTAGATCATAAAACCATGTTTTTATTATAATAAAACCATGCTTTTGCCGTATTGATTACTATTTGTATAACCACACAATCACCATATAGTTAAACTATGGATTTGAAGCAAAACTATTGTTAATTTGTGGTTACCATTGAATAACTACAATAACCCTGTTATTATTTATTATTGTTTGTTTTGTTCATTGTAAAACCATGGCTAATTTATGTAAAGGTAGATATATTCACTATGTGTGCGTTCATAGCAAAGATTTGTTTGAAGGACAGCATTGGACAGGATGTAGAATAGTATGTTTTGTCAATAAGATAAAGAAATGTCCCATTTATCCGATTAATTGAAATATATACATATATATAAATAAAACATTCTGCTGTGGTACCGAAATTGGTACCAAGAGCTGTAAAATTTCTATGGTACTGACTACTAGAATTTTGGTATTGTGACATCCCTAATTTCCACAAAATAAAACGGAAATGGAGGGTAATGCGGGTATGATGTCATCGATAGGCGACACACGGTCCGTGTCCTGGTTAAACGCACTTATTTCTCTGGAGTTAAACATTCTTGAAACATTTGGGATAATGTAAGTACACAAGTCAACAAAATATATAACACTGCTCTAGCGGGTTTCAGTATATTTTAATCCAAAAATCTTACATGTTTGTGCCTTTAAAAGTTAATTGAAACAAAAAATTTGAGTTAATACAAAGAAAGATTGATTTAGTCGACAGAAACTCAAACATATGATGTTGTCTGAACAACATTAATTAGACATAAAAAGAAAAAAGTTGTGATAACACAACATGAAAATCATTTTTATAGTGTACTTAATTTAAGGCTGTAACTGAATTAGGGTGTTTTCTTTTTTTTTTTTTTTATGTTGATGTTCATGGTGTCATTTTTGCAGTTTAGTTTCAATAAATGTTCTAGTATATGCATATGCTCAAATAATATAAGTATGATTGACCTAGTGAAATTAAGTTGATAAAAAGTAAGAAATTAAGTTGAAAAAACACAAAAAGTATTTTTTTAGGTTATTCCAACTGTTCGCTTTTTACAGTGTGTTATGTTCTGAATGTTTTATGTAGAGTATATCCACATAGGACATTTCTTTTATTTCGAAAGATCAAGAACATTTATTTTTTTCTACCTGAAAATGACCAAAGCGGACATGAGTCCCAGAAACACACAGCTGATGGATTGTGTGTTGTGATAATCTCATAAACCGCTCAAGTCCAAACCTCAAATCAATAAGAGCCTGAAGCACATAAACTATAAATATCTGTTTTGTGCTCTTTTGTCATATTTGCATTTTCTGGCAACCAAAACCCGTGTAATCAGCAAACATTTACTCATTGCAGTTTGGCCGTATTCCCAACAGGATATTTTACATTCTGTGGCATATTGAGTTGAACAGGTTGATGATTAAGTCAACATGTCTGTCACATCATAAATAAACAGCTGCCGGATTTAAAAGAAACCGTCTTGTTCCCTCTTTCCCAGTAAACGGTTGTTGCTTCTCTTGCAATATGAAATTAAACACAATCTGTCTTCAACAAATCAGATGACAGGAGAGTTCAGATTCACATGAAGTTTCTTTTTGCTTCTTGTTACAGGTCTTTTTGAGATTGGAGTCTCAATATTTACCAATACCTACGCGATCTTATTCCCAAATGGCAATGATATTAAACCTTTGTCAAAATCACAGAGGAACATTCAGATCTGCGTTTGCGCTGCCGCTGATCCAGAGAGAGCAGGTGTCTTATGTGGTCTTTTCAACCACACAGTATCATTATTTCTGTGTTATAAATACAAACCCGATTCCAAAAAAGTTGGGACGCTGTACAAATTGTGAATAAAAAAGGAATGCAATAATTTACAAATCTCATAAACTTATATTTTATTCACAATTGAATATAGATAACATATCAAATGTTGAAAGTGAGACATTTTGAAATGTCATGCCAAATATTGGCTCATTTTGGATTTCATGAGAGCCACACATTCCAAAAAAGTTGGGACAGGGAGCAATAAGAGGCCGGAAAAGTTAAATGTACATATAAGGAACAGCTGGAGGACCAATCTGCAACTTATTAGGTCAATTGGCAACATGATTGGGTATAAAAAGAGCCTCTCAGAGTGGCAGTGTCTCTCAGAAGTCAAGATGGGCAGAGGATCACCAATTCCCCCAATGCTGCGGCCAAACATACTGGAGCAATATCAGAAAGGAGTTTCTCAGAGAAAAACTGCAAAGAGTTTGAAGTTATCATCATCTACAGTGCATAATATCATCCAAAGATTCAGAGAATCTGGAACAATCTCTGTGCGTAAGGGTCAAGGCCAGAAAACCATACTGGATGCCCGTGATCTCCGGCCCTTAGACGGCACTGCATCACATACAGGAATGCTACTGTAATGGAAATCACAACATGGGCTCAGGAATACTTCCAGAAAACATTGTCGGTGAACACAATCCACGTGCCATTCGCCGTTGCCGGCTAAAACTCTATAGGTCAAAAAGAAGCCATATCTAAACATGATCCAGAAGCGCGAGGCGTTTTCTCTGGGCCAAGGCTCATTTAAAATGGACTGTGGCAAAGTGGAAAACTGTTCTGTGGTCAGACCAATCAAAATTTGAAGTTCTTTTTGGAAAACTGGGACGCCATGTCATCCGGACTAAAGAGCACAAGGACAACCCAAGTTGTTGTCAGCGCTCAGTTCAGAAGCCTGCATCTCTGATGGGATGGGGTTCATGAGTGCGTGTGGCATGGGCAGCTTACACATCTGGAAAGGCTCCATCAATGCTGAACGGGATATCCAAGTTCTAGAACAACATATGCTCCCATCCAGACGTCGTCTCTTTCAGGGAAGACCTTGCATTTTCCAACATGACAATGCCAGACCACACACTGCATCAATTACAACATCATCATGGCTGCGTAGAAGAAGGATCCGGGGACTGAAATGGCCAGCCTGCAGTCCAGATCTTTCACCATAGAAAACATTTGGCGCATCATAAAGAGGAAGATGCCACAAAGAAGACCTAAGACAGTTGAGCAACTAGAAGCCTGTATTAGACAAGAATGGGACAACATTCCTATTCCTAAACTTGAGCAGCTTGTCTCCTCAGTCCCCAGACGTTTGCAGACTGTCAGAAAAAGAAGAGGGGATGCCACACAGTGGGAAACATGGCCTTGTCCCAACTTTGAGATGTGTTGATGCCATGAAATTTAAAATCAACTTATTTTTCCCTTAAAATGATACATTTTCTCAGTTTAAACATTTGATATGTCATCTATGTTGTGTTCTGAATAAAATATTGAAATTTGAAACTTCCACATCATTGCATTCTGTTTTTATTCCCAGTGTCCCAACTTTTTTGGAATCGGGTTTGTATTCATATTATCACAGAAGACGAACTGGGATAAAAGTTTATAGTTCAGATATAAACACTGATGTCTACGGTAGTGATCAAAATAGAGAAAATCTCTTTTAAAAGTAACTTGGTGGTTCAAATAACGATTGTATTGATTACATCGTTACACCAGTAGGTGACGACTATGGACATTTTGTCCTAATAAAATTCAAATGAAAATTCAAGGTAATTAAAAAAAGCAAGTAATAAATCAATTGAATCATTCATTCAAGAGATTCATTCAAAAACACTGATTCACCCTTTAATGAAACAAGTGAAGTCTTTATGAGTGAGTCATTGAATCATTATTTCAAGAGATCCATTCAAAAACACTAGCTGTGTCCCAAAGTGAAGGGCGCGCACTTCGAAGGCTGCATTTTAAGTGTGATTGCGTCATAGCGGCACTACAAAGGCTGCCGCGATTCGAGAGCGACTTCTAAATGTGCCCTCCATTTCTCAGGCAAAGGAAGGGTACAGCAGATGGACCTGACAGACCCTTCGCAGCCTACCTATGCCAGAATTCATAGCACACCGGTGACAACAGGATTTGTATAGACTGGTCTGCATTCCCACGGCACTCGATCAGATTTCTTGCGGCGCAGGATTAAATTTCCCAGTGAAAGACGGTAGTGGTCAGTAACTCTGGTGTACTTTTCTGTAGTGGTGGCATTCACACAGTTCCCTGCCCTGAGCAATCTGTCAAGATAATGTTTCATTTCCCAATTTTAACTTGCATAAATATATTTCTCAACCATTCTCTCAAGAAGAGGAATCCGTCTGTCCAGTTCTCTCCCTGCTCTTTCTCTCTTTTTTCTGCACTTTTCTTGAAATACAAATCAGATCTGCACGGGGCTATTTTCTCATCCCACTCCCGCTATAGAATGATTCAGAGCTGCTCTGGGATGATCTATTCCGGATCCCGCTTTCGAATATAGATTTTGTTTCCAGAATATCTCATTTAAATTTCCCCTAGAGAAAGAGAGAGACTGGGGATAACACATGTAAAATGTTGGCTATACAATCATCAATACTGAAAAATTATTTCATCAATACTGTCAACACTGTAAAAATATCACAGAGAAAAATAAGCTACATCAAATACGACATCTGTCACTCAAAACTAAGCCAAAATAAATAAACGAAAACCGTTGACTTACTATCTTACTCTCGATATGAATTTATATGAATGAATGAATGTCTCTCACTGATGGCGGTCCATTTCCGAAAGTCTCCTCCAAAACCCGACCTCAAAGGCTGAATGATATTCTCTGAACTCGTGGCTGGGATGCACAGAGCAATTTTTCTGTATATTCTTTTTTAAAACTTAGGCCTATTTATTTGTTTGTAATGCAAGTTATTTGTAAATGTAACAGAGTAGGCTCCATTGTTCATTTTTTGTAATGTAGACTATAGGCCTAAGTTAAAAATGAAAATGTTCTATGGCCTATGTTTATTTTTGTAATGTAGGCCTAAGTTATCTGTAAATTAACCAAAGTAATACTATACATTGTTTATTTTCGTCATGTAACTTGAAGTCTGTCCAGAGATCGGGTCGTCGGGGGCCTAGCCTTCGACTGCTGCCCGATCCACTACGCACCGGCCCCATATGATCCCTCCTGCAGGTGGTGAGCCCACGGGAGGGTGGCCCCACGTCGCTCATTCGGGCTGAGCCCCATGGGGGTAGGCCCGGCCACCAGGCGTTCGCATACGAGCCCCAACCCCGGGCCTGGGCCCCCGGCTGCGCCATGCCGGGCAACGTCTCGGTCCTTGTTTTAATTAGCCTCATATTGGGTTTGTAATAAAACATGTGAAGTCTTTATGAGTGAGTCATTGAATCATTCATTCAAGAGATTCGTTCAAAAGCGCTGATTCATCCAGTAATAAAACATGTGAAGTCTTTATGAGTGAGTCATTGAATCATTCATTCAAGAGATTCGTTCAAAAGCGCTGATTCATCCAGTAATGAAACATGTGAAGTCTTTATGGGTGAGTCATTGAATCATTCATTCAAGAGATTCGTTCAAAAGCGCTGATTCATCCAGTAATGAAACAAGTGAAGTCTTTATGGGTGAGTCATTGAATCATTCATTCAAGAGATTCGTTCAAATGCACTGATTCATCCAGTAATGAAACAAGTGAAGTCTTTATGAGGGAGTCATTGAATCATTCATTCAAGAGATTCATTCAAAAGCGCTGATTCATCCAGTAATGAAACAAGTGAAGTCTTTATGGGTGAGTCATTGAATCATTCATTCAAGAGATTCGTTCAAAAGCGCTGATTCATCCAGTAATGAAACATGTGAAGTCTTTATTGGTGAGTCATTGAATCATTCATTCAAGAGATTCGTTCAAAAGCGCTGATTCATCCAGTAATGAAACATGTGAAGTCTTTATGAGTGTCTTTATGAAAGTCTTTAAGAGATTCGTTCATTGGCGCGGCCAATATGACCGCCAAGTGAAGCAAAGTGACTTTGATTGGTCTTATAAAGTGAGTTCTTGAGTTCAGTGGTTTGTGTGTCTCATTCTGCTCTACATTATGGCCTCTGAAACAGCCCTCGCATCTAAACACTCGTTCATTTCTTCTAGGCTCATTTTCAAAACAATCATGTGGCTTCGCTCTCGTTGTTGCTGTATTTATCAGCGCTGTCAGTCTCAGGTGCTGTTTTTGGGTTCAGGTGAGGGCGTGTGTTATCGGAGCTCTGCAGCCGCGCGTCTGTCAGCGCAGGCCTCGCCTGTCCGGCCTGCTTTAGTTGTGGGTGTTTAAAATTAGATTTAACATCTATCATTTCTTGTTGGCTGAATGGCTCGGTGTCAGGGTTTGGCAGAGGCCATCCGTCACCAACCGCGTGTCTGCCCCGTCCCACCAGACCATCCGTCAAAGCAACAGCATCCCGCTCCGCAGCGGCGGGAGAGAGGAAACATCACCGCGGGTCGAGCGCAAACACACGCATGCATTCACCGGTACACACGCGTGCTGGACAAAACATGCTATACACACAAAGGGGGTTTTGTCTGCCATGCTATGCACAGACGTTCCTTGAACAATTCATCATATCTCAACCCTCAATGAAAAATGAACTTATATATAAAATGAAGCTTATTTTTGCAACCATGAAGATTTTTTAAAACATTATTTCCATGGTAGGTTGAACCTCTCCTTAATATTTATTTATTTATTTATTTATTTATTTATTTATTTATTTATTTATTTATTTATTTATTTATTTATTGATTGATTGATTGATTGATTGATTGATTGATTGATTGATTGATTGATTTCAATCTCACTGGTGAGCATGTATTTCTGTAGTACATATTTTACTGTATAAAATTATAATTTATTATGTTTTTAAAATTATAATAATTAATATAAAAAAACAATAGTTATAAAAAAATTATTATTTTATTTTTTGCTAATATATGTAAAATTTGATTTGATTTAAATAATTGTAATGTAAATGATTATGATTATTATTAAAAAAATTAATTTGTATATTTTGCTAATATAATTAAAACTTAATGATTGAAATAATCATAATTTAAATATTAATATTATTAAAAAAATAGTTCCTATGATTAAAAAGTATAATTTCATCTACAACTTAATATTATAATTGAATATATATATATATATATATATATATATATATATATATATATATATATATATATATATATATATATATATATATATATATATATATATTTATTTATTTATTTATTATATTTATTTATTTATTTATTTATTATTTAAATTATAAGCAAATTTTAAAAATTGTTTTGCTAATCTGAGTATAATTAAATGTCATTAAAATAATTACCATTTTAAAATTATGATAAAAAAATGATTTGTACTTTTACTCACCAAATACTATGACATATGAATTTATCAATGTCTTATATTTGCATAATAATATATTACTTTGGTCACACTTTAGCTTAAGGTCCAATTCTCACTATTAACTACAGCGTTTGCCTCAGTAAACTCCTTATTTCTGTTTATTAATAGTTAGTAAGGTTGTTAAGTTTAGGTGTTGGGATGGATTAAGGGATGTAGAATATGGTCATGCAGAATAAGGCATGAATATGTGCTTTATAAGTACTAATAAACAGCCAATATTCTAGTAATATGCATGCTAATACGCCACTAGTTAATAGTGAGAAGTGTTACCAATATCTTTTTGTAAGTGAAAATGTGCCTATGACGTTATTTTCATGACTTTTCATGATTTAAAAAAAAAATTATTTAACTTTTAAGCAAAAGAGGAGGACCTCGAGACTTCAGTAAGTGCACAAACACACTAAACACACACTGGAGATATGCAGGAGCAAATCTGCAAATGAGCCTCCAGACAGTCTAGTGAAGCGCAGGGCCAGTGTGACGCGGGGGACGCTGGAGGTGATGAGTCTATTTCACAGGTCGGCCTGTGTGAGTCTGTCTTTCAGACGGATGAACCGTGTCTCTGACCTCCTGACTGCAGAGATATAAAGATTTCAGAGTGTCACGACTCTCCGTGCAGAGCTTTATGGGAGGAATCTGTCACACCGAAGCCCTCCAGACCCCAGAGGAGCAGCGCAATCATATTCAGCGGTAAAATTAAATACAAAAACTATAGGCCCGTTCACACGGAGGACAATAACTGTGATGATCCTACTTAGACCAGTTAGGAAAAACAAGAAACCGTTTAATATCCACTAGGGGTGTGACAAAAGATGAAGAAATCCTCAATGACAAAATTCATGACTGAAAAATAGTCTGCAGGTGCATTTTAAAATGTTTTACCTAATCATCTTGTAATGAATGTCATTATACACTCACCTGTCAGGATTATTAGGAACACCATACTAATACTGTGTTTGACCCCCTTTCTCCTTCAGAACTGCCTTAATTCTACGTGGCATTGATTCAACAAGGTGCTGAAAGCATTCTTTAGAAATGTTGGCCCATATTGATAGGATAGCATCTTGCAGTTGATGGAGATTTGTGGGATGCACATCCAGGGCACGAAGCTCCCGTTCCACCACATCCCAAAGATGCTCTATTGGGTTGAGATCTGGTGACTGTGGGGGCCATTTTAGTACAGTGAACTCATTGTCATGTTCAAGAAACCAATTTGAAATGATTCGAGCTTTGTGACATGGTGCATTATCCTGCTGGAAGTAGCCATCAGAGAATGGGCACATGGTGGTCATAAAGGGATGGACACGGTCAGAAACAATGCTCAGGTAGGCCGTGGCATTTAAACGATGCCCAATTGGCACTAAGGGGCCGAAAGTGTGCCTAGAAAACATCCCCCACACCATTACACCACCACCACCAGCCTGCACAGTGGTAACAAGGCATGATGGATCCATGTTCTCATTCTGTTTACGCCAAATTCTGACTCTACCATCTGAATGTCTCAACAGAAATCGAGACTCATCAGACCAGGCCAGAACATTTTTCCAGTCTTCAACTGTCCAATTTTGGTGAGCTCATGCAAATTGTAGCCTCTTTTTCCTATTTGTAGTGCAGATGAGTGGTACCCGGTGGGGTCTTCTGCTGTTGTAGCCCATCCGCCTCAAGGTTGTGCGTGTTGTGGCTTCACAAATGCTTTGCTGCATACCTCGGTTGTAACGAGTGGTTATTTCAGTCAAAGTTGCTCTTCTATCAGCTTGAATCAGTCGGCCCATTCTCCTCTGACCTCTAGCATCAACAAGGCATTTTCGCCCACAGGACTGCCGCATACTGGATGTTTTTCCCTTTTCACACCATTCTTTGTAAACCTTAGAAATGGTTGTGTGTGACATTCAGTTTGGAGTTCAGGAGATTGTCTTGACCAGGACCACACCCCTAAATGCATTGAAGCAACTGCCATGTGATTGGTTGATTAGATAATTGCATTAATGAGAAATTGAACAGGTGTTCCTAATAATCCTTTAGGTGAGTGTAGTTCTACTTTCTGAGTATGAATTATCAAATGCATTGAAAGACAACAATAATAAAGCACTGTAACAAACAAACTCAACTGACCGGCTTCTCCCCTGTATGATTTTATACTGTATGTTACTGAATAATGAACTTCCAGAACTTCTGATTGAGGCTGTGTGTGACCTCCTAATTCAACTCAGAACATAGAAATAAAAACAGTATAAATTACAAAAATAAATAACAGGTTTTTCTTAGTCTTATTAAATGCAAATAATAAGTGCAACCATAAGCAAAGTACTCTCTCAGTATTCGAAGTGCAAACAGAGAGCAGAGCTAAGAGGTGGTTACAACTACACAGCCCAGCATAAAGGCCAGTTCACACTGACGATTTACGCGCGCGTTTATCGTCGACGTTTAACACCTTGTGACTAAACAAAGGGTGCCAATGTGAGTGTGCACACCGACGTGCAAAACGGCAGGCATAAAAGCGTCATTTAAAAAAAAAAAAAAAAAAAGGCGATGTTTTTTTTTTGTTGATGTGGTGCGTTAAAAACTGGCTGACCAATGAGATCGGCGCTTTTGTTCACGTGCCTGGAGCTGCTGAAGTTACAGTAAAATGTGACTTGGTGGCGCTCAAGTGTAACAGAGGCCAGCTAGTAGTTGCTGTGCGAGTAAACCTCACTCCTCTGATCTCAAGAGACGCTCTAGCGACTGACGCTAGAAGTTGCAGCCTTTAGCCTCCTTGTTAGAGCGTCCGACTCTCATGCCGGCGGACCCGAGTTTGAGTCCCGCTTGGAGCGGGGCGGTTCGAGCAGGAGGGGTTACACAAGCACACAACGGTCTTGCCAAGCACACATTGATGCGACGAAGAGGAAGTAAGTAGACAAAGAAGAGACGGATGGCTTCCATAAAAAAGCAAAACGACAGGGGAGGATGTAATGTAGCGGTGGCATATTCTATGCTAATTTCCCCCTGACTTTATTGTCATGGCGGCATCGAAGTCAAATTGGACAAGTTTGCTTTCATGTTGACTTGGATGAATCATGCGTTTAGTGCGTGCCTGATTCGGTATAAACTGTGGTTATTCAGCACATACAGTAACACACAGATGAGGAGTTGAGACGCTCCAGCATTGATTATCCTGCAGCTCTCGCTGGGTTTGTTGATTAAATCAGTGTGCGGTCGGGAAAATCCAGCCGCATTGCTGTGTGTACCTGCTCAGGAGAAACTCCGAGTCCAATCAGACCGTGTTAAAAACACCTCCAACACCTGGTCCTGAAATAGCACCCGGATGAGCATTATAAAGGGCAGAACTCGGCGTGTGGTCTCGCTGCGTGAGCTCTGCGCTCTGAGCTTTATGACACGAACAGCTCTAATGACCAGCCGCTAGGATGCACAAGACATCTCTGGATATCTTCCTTTGTGTGTAAATGAACGGCGGTATGTGCTTTTAAAGAGGACGCAGTGCCTCGATGATGCAGATCTTCTCTCTGTTCATCACTTTCTCATGATATGCCATTCTGTGCATGTAAAGTGCATGAAAAATTATGCATTTTGGAAAGAACCGGAATATTCAGCTGTAAATATAAAATACGTTCATGATGCTTTCATGGTGTTTGTTTAGTAATTCATTCAGCCATTGTGAAAAAAGACCCCAAAGTAAAAAAATTTATATCAATTTAAATTATTCAATTTACATTTGTATTTTTTTTTTTGCAAAATTTAAGTATAATTTAAATAAATATAATTAAAAAAATTATATAATTATATAAAAGTATAATTTAATCATTAATGATTTTCTTTTTGCTCATTTATATAAATCATTAAGCCATCATAAAAGTTATCATTTATAATAATGAAAATTATTATTATTTAAAATGTAAATTATTTTTGCTCATTTAAATATAATTAGAAAAATAAATATGGCTAATATAAGTATAATTTAATCATTTAATTCAGTCAGCCATTATGAACAAAAGGTGTAATTTGTTATATTAATTTAAATAATTATAATTTAAATGTTGTATTATTGTTTTTTTTCAGTCAGTTTCAGTCAGATATTATAAAAATATCATTTATTATATTTAAATTATTATTATTTATTTGTTTTATTTTTGCTAATTTAAATAGTTTAAAAAGAAATAAAAAATTAAGTATAATAATTAATAATTTAAATCAGTCAGCCATTATAAAAAGGTATAATTTGTTATATTAATTTAAATTGTTATTATTTTTGACAATTTAAATATAATACAATTTAATATACAATTAATATAAGTGAACTAATATCATTTAAATTTGTATTTATTTTATTTTGAACCACCAAATATGTCCATGTTTGAATGACGTGATTTTTCCCATGACAGTAATGCACTGAACTGAAGTATGAATGTGTTCACGGTTTTGGAAAGGAGCGTGATTGTTTTCTCTCTGTCACTCGTTCGTTTCTGCTGCTCTCGCTCTTTGTGAGACGTTACGTTACGACATTTCTGCGTCCTATTTTTAGGCAGGCGTTTCATTTGCGCTCAGAATCACCATATTACTGTCATTTCACCTCTGATCTCTGTCTTTCTCAGCGGGTTGCGTTTGCTTTACAGCTCTTGCTCTGTTTGACAAGGGTTTCTTCAGTATTTTCACAATGACATATATATTCACCTTCTTCCTTTGCATATTTTGCCTCCAAATTTCCGCTAAAGTTTCATGCATATTTGAGCTCTCATATTGTGAGGTTTGTGTCTCTGTCTTTTCTTAAACCTGATCATTAAGTCCAGTAAGTCCAGTAAGAACATTTTTACATCCAAAGTAGGAGGATGCAAAAATAGGAACATGGTGTCCGTCAAGGTGCACTGCATCACAACTCGACACTTGCCAGTGTGGGCCGATTATTAAAGTGCCCCTATTATGCTATTTTAAAGTTTCCTGGTTTTGTTTAGGAGTGTTGCATCCAAGGTCAAAAACACTTGAATTTTCCCATAATATACACTGCACATCTGCTCATATCTAACCAAAGACTCTCTTAACCCGCCTTTCCAGAGCCCAGTCTGTTGTGATTGGTCTACTCTGCTCTGATTGGTCAGATGGCCCAGTCTGTTGTGATTGGTCTACTCTGCTCTGATTGGTCAGGCGGCCCAGTCTGTTGTGATTGGTCTACTCTGCTCTGATTGGTCAGGCGGCCCAGTCTGTTGTGATTGGTCTACTCTGCTCTGATTGGTCAGACGGCCCAGTCTGTTGTGATTGGTCTACTCTGCTCTGATTGGTCAGATGTTCCAGTCTGTTGTGATTGGTCTACTCTGCTCTGATTGGTCAGACGGCCCAGTCTGTTGTGATTGGTCTACTCTGCTCTGATTGGTCAGATGTTCCAGTCTGTTGTGATTGGTCTACTCTGCTCTGATTGGTCAGATGGCCCAGTCTGTTGTGATTGGTCTACTCTGCTCTGATTGGTCAGATGGCCCAGTCTGTTGTGATTGGTCTACTGTCAGATGGCCCAGTCTGTTGTGATTGGTCTACTCTGCTCTGATTGGTCAGATGGCCCAGTGGCCCAGTCTGTTGTGATTGGTCAGATGGCCCACTGCTCTGATTGGTCTACACTGCTCTGGTCAGATGGCCCAGTCTGTTGTGATTGGTCTACTCTGCTCTTATTGGTCAGATGGCTCAGTCTGTTGTGATTGGTCTACTCTGCTCTGATTGGTCAGATGGCCCAGGCTGTTGTGATTGGTCTACACTGCTCTGATTGGTCAGATGACCCAGTCTGTTGTGATTGGTCTACTCTGCTCTGATTGGTCAGTTGGCCCAGTCTGTTGTGATTGGTCTACTCTGCTCTGATTGGTCAGATGGCCCAGTCTGTTGTGATTGGTCTACTCTGCTCTGATTGGTCAGATGGCCCAGTCTGTTGTGATTAGTCAGATGGCTCAGTCTGTTGTCATTGGTCTAGCTAAAAAAGATCATAGGCTGGCATTTTGCAGATTTGTTACATTGTTTTGGTTAAGGTTACATTCACAAACAGTTTTATTACACACTGCATGGAAGGTAATATATTCTAAAACGAATAATATAGGCACTTTAAAATTAGAATAATGTTTTTAAAATCTCATTTGTCAGTGCATTTACATTTCACCCAGTGCGCATTGCTCAAAGTCATGTCTGTATTTCCAGTAACGTTTTGAGTATTTCTGTCATGTTTGAATCAAGAAATCCTGAGACTGTGTGAAACACACAGATGATCTCAGTTATTGTGCTCTTGCCTCAGGCCTAGTTTGAAAATATAAAAACAAAACACACTGTCATGCTTGTCATGACCAAGTACTGAATAATTTCTCTGAACTCATTCCATTTTCCCCCAGCCAGCTCAGATGTGTTCATTGTTTTCAAGCATTCATTTTTTGGTTTGTGGGTATATATTTTCATGCACCAGTGCTGGTGTGTTTATTGGCTGCCCGAGTGGACTGCACACAATACATGTCTTCTTAAGATTAAGGACCAGAGCGTGAAATCAGGCCTTTCTCTTCTCTAATACAGACCAGAAATATGACAATATCAAGAAATTCAGGTTCAACCATATTCAGGGAGGTCAGATTCAATCCACTAGATTCATATACATTCAGTTAGATTTGAACATTTCAATGAGAACAGTTCAATTTGTATATCAGAGCGTTCTGAATCACTACATATTTAAAGTATAATATCTTTTTCTCGCTACATTTCAATAAAACATTCTTTCCAATGCTATTTTTATATAGACACAATTCATGCGTCACAGTGTGCTTGCAGACAAACGAAGACAGATGAATCAAGTTCAAAACAGAGTTTAATCTCAGGTACTCCAAAACAGGCAGACAGGTACTCACACAGCTCAACAAACCTTAACAGTGATCGGACAGAGGATGAGTGTGAGGGACAAACTTAAATAGCAAACACAAACAAGGATGATTAATAGAACACAGCTGACACATATGAACTAATAACGAGGAGCGGGAAAACTGAACAAACGATATACAGGGGATAGAGAACAATCAGACAGTGCACTATACAGGGGATAGAGAACAATCAGACAGTGCACTCTATAGGGGATCAGAAGTTGAAGTTGAAGTTTATTCAGACAGTACACATGGGGATAGTACAGTATAGACGAACTGAAGTTTGGATAGAGATCACGCAAGCCTCCGGCCGCAGCCGACATTATTCAGGCGCCCCCTACGATCAGAAATACAAGAATGCAATTTAGCAAGACATTGCACTATATAGCAAACACAACAAAACATAAACATAAACATGACTACAGTGGACACGTCAGGTCACTTGATGGGATTTTTGTATGGATAGGGGAGAGGAATGATCAGATAAACAGGCGATAGAGAACGATCAGACAGTGCACTCTATAGGTGCATACTATAGAAACGATCAGACAGTGCACTATATAGGGGATAGAGAACGATCAGACAGTGCACTTTATAGGGGATAGAGAATGATCAGACAGTGCACTATATAGGGGATAGAGAACAATCAGACAGTGCACTATATAGTGGATAGAGGAACGATCAGACAGTGCACTATATGTAGGGGCCATGAGAACAATCAGACAGTGCACTATATAGTGGATAGAGAACAATCAGACAGTGCACTATATAGGGTATAGAGAAATCGCCCATCAGACAGTGCACTTTATAGGGGATAGAGAATTATCAGACATTGCACTATATAGGGATAGGGAATGATCAGACAGTGCACTATAATCTCAGATAGGGAACGATCAGACAGTGCACTCTATACGTTTATCTAGTGCACACTATAGGAAAAATCCCATCACAGACAGTGCACTATATAGGGGATAGATGAACGATCAGGCAGTGCACTCTATGTAGGGCTTGCTAGAGAACTTGATCAGACAGTGCACTATATAGGGGATGCGGAACGCTTATCAGACAGTGCACTTGTATAGGGGATAGAGAAACGATCAGGCAGTGCACTATATAGGGGATAGAGAGAAGGCGATCAGACAGTGCACTACTATAGGGGATAGAGAGCGATCAGACAGTGCACTATATAAGGGGATAGAGAACAATCAGACAGTGCATTTTATAGGGGATAGGGAACGATCAGACGGTGCACTCTATAGGGGATAGAGAACGATAAGACAGTGCACTCTATAGGGGATAGGGAACGATCAGACAGTGCACTCTATAGGGGATAGAGAACGATTAGACAGTGCACTATATAGGGGATAGGGAATGATCAGACAGTGCACTATATAGGGGATAGAGAACGATCAGACAGTGCACTTTATAGGGGATAGAGAATGATCAGACATTGCACTATATAGGGGATAGGGAATGATCAGACAGTGCACTATATAGGAGATAGGGAACGATCAGACAGTGCACTTTATAGGGGATAGAGAATGATCAGACAGTGCACTCTATGGGGACAGGGAACGATCAGACAGTGCACTCTATACGCAGTGCACACTATAGGGAACGATCAGACAGTGCACTATATAGGGGATAGAGAACGATCAGGCAGTGCACTCTATAGGGGATAGAGAACGATCAGACAGTGCACTATATAGGGGATAGAGAACGATCAGACAGTGCACTATATAGGGGATAGAGAACGATCAGGCAGTGCACTATATAGGGGATAGAGAACGATCAGACAGTGCACTCTATAGGGGATAGGGAAGGATCAGACAGTGCACTCTATAGGGGATAGAGAACGATAAGACAGTGCACTCTATAGGGGATAGGGAACGATCAGACAGTGCACTCTAGAACAATCAGTACAGTGCACTTTATAGGGGATAGAGAACGATCACACAGTGCACTCTATACGGGATAGAGAACGATACACACTATAGGGGATAGAGAACGATCACACAGTGCACTCTATAGGGGATAGAGAACGATCACACAGTGCACTCTATACGCAGTACACACTATCAGGGGATAGAGAACGATCACACAGTACACACTATAGGGGATAGAGAACGATCACACAGTGCACTCTATACGCAGTACACACTATAGGGGATAGAGAACGATCACACAGTGCACTCTATAGGGGATAGAGAACGATCACACAGTGCACTCTATAGGGGATAGAGAACGATCACACAGTGCACTATATAGGGGATAGGGAACGATCAGACAGTGCACTATATGGGGGTAGAGAACGATCAGACAGTGCACTCTATAGGGGATAGGGAACGATCAGACAGTGCACTATATGGGGGTAGAGAACGATCAGACAGTGCACTCTATAGGGGATAGGGAACGATCAGACAGTTCACTCTATACGCAGTGCACACTATAGGGGATAGAGAACGATCACACAGTGCACTCTGTAGGGGATAGGGAACGATCAGACAGTGCACTATATAGGGCATAGAGAACGATCAGATCAGATTCCAAAAGACTGCCAAACCAACAACAAAGAACCTGTATTTTCTCCCATGATATATTCATCCAGGATTGTTTATAAACCAAGCATTAACTGTTAAGAACTCTGTAAGATTTGCTGCAGTTTCTCAAATGTCAATCATTGTTTTAAGGTTTATTGAACATTTTAGGGCCAGCGTTTGAGATTGAAGCTCTCTAAGAAACTGTTTATACAGAGATCCCTCCAAAGAAAAGAAGAGCGGCTGGATCCTGTGGAATTGTGGATGCTGGACAAATTCAGAGCGCAAAAGCTCCCCATGATGCCGCAGTTAAGCAGACCCAGCAGCCCGCCGATCGATCGCTTATAAATTGTTGATCAATGGCTGTGTGCAGACTCTCTCAAACGATCCGGACTGATTCTCCTGAGACGCTGCCTCAATAAAGCAGAGAGAGGCGCTGCATCTGAATCAGAGACCTGAAATGCATGAGCAAACCTCTCCGTCTCTCTCTCAGTGTAATGTCGCAGCGCTCTGAAAGGCCCGTTACCACCATCAGTGCCGGGTAATGTAGAAGGACGAGGGCTGTCTGGAGCAATCTCAAAGCTCTCAGCTCTTTTTACACAGAAAGAGAGACTAATGGAGATGCTCAATGAGATGGAGAGAAAGAGCGAGACTAAAGGATACACTTAAAAACGCAGAGAAAGAAAGTTAGATGGGATAAAGTGATGAGAAAACGGAGGTTAAACGAAAAAGAGAGCTGGATAAGTATCTAGGGGGGAAAAAACATTTGAATTATATTGAATGTTCAGTATTTTAAATAATATAATTTATAAATGAATAAATCTGGTCTTATAAGTCATATAATAAACTAATGTAAAAGAAAAACACGATGTAGTAGAATTAATGTCTTTAAAGTCTTTTTAAAAGTACATTATTAGCTAAAATCAAAAATAAATATAAAGATGAAAAATAGCTTTTATTTTCATATTTATTTTCCTCAAAATATGCATATTTTGGGAACACTGGTTATTCAAAGTTTAATTTAAAAAAAACATACTTTTTACTGTTTTATATACTTTATATATTTTAATGTTTGTATTTTATTTAACTGTTAACTTATATATGTAATGCAGTTAACTGTAGCAATTTTGAGTGTGGCATGGTTGTTGGTGCCAGACGGGCCGGTCTGAGTATTTCACAATCTGCTCAGTTACTGGGATTTTCACTCACAACCATTTCTAGGGTTTACAAAGAATGGTGTGAAAAGGAAAAAACATCCAGTATCACGGCAGTCCTGTGGGCGAAAATGCCTCGTTGATGCTAGAGGTCAGAGGAGAATGGGCCGACTGATTCAAGCTGATAGAAGAGCAACTTTGACTGAAATAACCACTCGTTACAACTGAGGTATGCAGCAAAGCATTTGTGAAGCCACAACACGCACAACCTTGAGGCGGATGGGCTACAACAGCAGAAGACCCCACCGGGTACCACTCATCTCCACTACAAATAGGAAAAAGAGGCTACAATTTGCACGAGCTCACCAAAATTGGACAGTTGAAGACTGGAAAAATGATGCCTGGTCTGATGAGTCTCGATTTCTGTTGAGACATTCAGATGGTAGAGTCAGAATTTGGCATAAACAGAATGAGAACATGGATCCATCATGCCTTGTTACCACTGTGCAGGCTGGTGGTGGTGGTGTAATGGTGTGGGGGATGTTTTCTTGGCACACTTTCGGCCCCTTAGTGCCAATTGGGCATCGTTTAAATGCCACGGCCTACCTGAGCATTGTTTCTGACCATGTCCATCCCTTTATGACCACCATGTACCCATTCTCTGATGGCTACTTCCAGCAGGATAATGCACCATGTCACAAAGCTTGAATCATTTCAAATTGGTTTCTTGAACATGCCAATGAGTTCACTGTACTAAAATGGCCCCCACAGTCACCAGATCTCAACCCAATAGAGCATCTTTGGGATGTGGTGGAACGGGAGCTTCGTGCCCTGGATGTGCATCCCACAAATCTCCATCAACTGCAAGATGCTATCCTATCAATATGGGCCAACATTTCTAAAGAATGCTTTCAGCACCTTGTTGAATCAATGCCACGTAGAATTAAGGCAGTTCTGAAGGCGAAAGGGGGTCAAACACAGTATTAGTATGGTGCTCCTAATAATCCTTTACATGAGTGTATAATATTGTATAAAAAATAACATTGGCTAGAAAATCAATAATATACATAAGTATGTTTTATATATATTTAAAAAGATTATATATAGGCTACATTATTGCTTATTATATATAATATTGTATAAAAATTTAACATTGGCTGTGTATATATATATATATATGTTTGTATTTATTTAAAGGTGCAGTATGTAAGAATGACAGCTAGTGATTGAAATGGGCACTGCAGTCTAAATTCAAAATATAGTTTGCCTTCCTCCTCAGACTCGAGGCTCACACAGGTTGCCAGTTTAAGGACACGCAACAGGAACAAGTGCAATTGACAATGGAGGGAGCGGAGACTCAATCACTGTAAGTTGAGGAGTTGATTTATCCGCATTTTAATGTGCTTCCATTAATAGAGATTTTTAGATGGATGCCAAGGCTTTTTAGGTCGGGTAGAATCTGCGATCTCTGACCCAGTTCATGCTGGCTTCCATGGCTGTAATACGCTGTTTTCCACTAACTGGCAACCTGGGGTGTCGCGATACTATTGGGTAAACTGGCAACATGTGTTTACTTTAGTAGTCAAAAACTTACATACAGCACCTTTAACTGTATATACTATATATACTATATTTTGCAAATCAATAATATGCATAAAATACTTTTAAATATATATTTAAAAAGATTTTATATAAAGATTTGATAGATTTTATATAAATTTTCATCACACTTGTAAATTTCAGATTTCAGCTCAGTCCAGTTTTCTCATGACAAGATGAAAGTGTGTTACATGTATCTGCTGCATTTAAATCCAGCAAAAAATACACTTCAATTAAAGAGCCGGAACGATGGGAATCAATGCGAAACGCTCCTAAGGTTTGGGAAGAGGTGAAACAAATTCATCAAATAATGTTTGGTAAGTGGTTTTGTTCTGCGAGCGGCAATTTATCATCGTTACTGGGCGAATCAGGAGGGAAGGGAATCACGGTAATTGGGGCGGAACGCTGTCAAGAGTCGAGACTGCTGGCTTTAAAAACACCTCCAACCCAGAGACTGTGCTATTCCCTCCTGACAGCCAGGAAACTACGCTCCAGTGTAAACTCAATCTGCTTTTCAAGTCAATGTTTTAGTTGTGCAGGAAAAGAAAAAAAACTGCTGCATTTACAGGTGTGTATAAGATCACGAATGACATCACTTTCATATCTCAGATGTTTCTCAGTGAGATTAAAAAAGACTTGCCATGATAAAAATTATCAAGTAATCCCACGTTTCTCCTCTAGAGTCTCAGAAGAGATTTCAGCAGAGATTTTCCAGCACTTTGAAGTTTACAATCAAAGGTCAGAGATGAGCTCAATCACCACTGATTACATTCCAGATCAAATGAAAGATAATGCTTTTATTCAGCAAGGCTGCATTAAATTGATCAAAAGTGACAGAACCGACATTTATAATGTTACAGAAGATTCTATTTAAAATAAAATGTTCTTTTTTGAACTTCATCAAAGAATCCTGAAATTAAATGTATCACTGTTTCCACTAAATCATAAATGTGTAAATGTGCATCAAATCAGCATATTAGGATGATTTCTGAAGGATCATGTGACACTGAATTACACCATTACACTGGTGTAATGATGCTGAAAATTCAGCTTTGATCACAGAAATAAATTACATTTGAACATATATTCACAGCTTTATTCAGCTTTTTTTTACATTTGAACATATATTCACAGCTGCTTTACATTGTAATAATATTCCACAATTTTTACTGATTTTACTGTATTTTTGATCAAATAAATGCAGGCTTTGTGAGCAGAAGAGACAATTTCAAACACATTAAAAAAGCTTGCCACCCCCAAACAGTAGTGTATAAACACAAACACATTTGATCTTGTAAACTGACACAAAGTCATCAGATACGAGGCACAGGTCTTGTATTTTAGATGCGTATCATTAGATGTGAGATGTGAAAATGTGACACATATTCGGTTTATCACTCATCTTTAATAAAGGTGCTGACATTGAAGGTCCTCTCTGCAAGCGTTTAAACAACTTTCCTGCTGTTCACTGACTCATGTTGTGTTTGTGTCTGAGCTGTAGGGGCCGCTGTGAAAACTGCATGCTGGGAAACTACGGCCACACGGCAGCTTCAAACAACATCTGGAATCACATGGACACAAACCGTCAAACAGCATCTGACAGGAGGAAACTGTTCACAGATCAGTGAGTGTATCTCTTCATTGACATGATAATACACAACATATTGTATAGACAATACAACAGCAGGGTCCAAACATAACGGCTCCTGTTAGTGGGTGGGATATGTTAGGCAGCAAGTGAACATTTTGTCCTCAAAGTTGAAAGTTAGAAGCAGGAAAAATGGGCAAGCGTAAGGATTTGAGCGAGTTTGACAAGGGCCAGATTGTGATGGCTAGACGACTGGGTCAGAGCATCTCCAAAACTGCAGCTCTTGTGGGGTGTTCCCGGTCTGCAGTGGTCAGGATCTATCAAAAGTGCTCCAAGGAAGGAACAGTGGAGAACCGGCCACAGGGTCATGGGCGGCCGAGGCTTATTGATGCACGTGGGGAGCGAAGGCTGGCCCGTGTGGTCCAATCAAACAGACGAGCTACTGGAGCTCAAACTGCTCAAGAAGTTAATGCTGGTTCTGATAGAAAGGTGTCAGAATACACAGAGCATCTCAGTTTGTTGCGTATGGGGCGGCATAGCCGCTGACCAGTCAGGGTGCTCATGCTGACCCCTGTCCACCGCCGAAAGCACCAACAGTAGCACGTGAGCATCAGAACTGGACCACGGAGCAATGGAAGAAGGTGGCCTGGTCTGATGAGTCACGTGTTCTTTTACATCACGTGGATGGCCGATGCATATGCGTGGCTTCCCTGGGGAACACATGGCACCAGGATGCACTATGGGAAGAAGGCAAGCCGGCAGAGGCAGTGTGATGCTTTGGGCAATGTTCTGCTGGGAAACCTTGGGTCCTGCCATCCATGTGGATGTTACTTTGACACGTACCACCTACCTAAGCATTGTTGCAGATCATGTACAGCCTTTCATGGAAACGGTATTCCCTGGTGGCTGTGGCTCTTCCAGCAGGATAATGTGCCCTGCCACAAAGCACAAATGCTTCAGGAATGGTTTGAGGAGCACAACAGCGAGTTTGAGGTGTTGACTTGGCCTCCAAATTCCCCAGATCTCAATCCAATCGAGCATCTGTGGGATGTGCTGAACAAACAAGTCCGATCCATGGAGGCCCCACCTCACATCTTACAGGACTTAAAGGATCTGCTGCTAACATCTTGGGGCCAGATACCACAGCACACCTTCAGGGGTCTAGTGGAGTCCATGCCTCGATGGGTCAGGGCTGTTTGGCAGCAAAAGGGGGACCAACACAATATTAGGAAGGTGGTCATAATATTTTAATATTAATTAGATTAAACATATTATATTATATATATATATATATATATATATATATATATATATATATATATATATATATATATATATATATATTTTAATCTAATTAATTACATGATGTGCTGATTAATTTGATTAATAATATATTACTTGCACATCAAATTTGGCTGAGAAATTACCCCAAAAGATAAGTTAAAGTCATATTTGTGTTAAATAGAAAAAAAAAAACATCAAATAGACATTACAAAAAGTAGCTTTAGAAAGAAATATTGAACTTGATACAACATTGAATTTATTACACAAACTTTTAGGCTACAAGGACCATGATTTATTTTCAGAAGCTGCATCTGAACGGGTATTTAGGCAAACAGTCCCCAAAATATGAAATCATTTTTTTAATGAAGTGACACATTAAATAAGAAACTAAAACTGCCTGTAAATGTCTAAATGTAAATGAGACAGAAACTCATACTGGGGCATTTTTGTCCTGATATCTTGAATTCTAGGGTCATTCTAACTGCATTATATTGGCTAATTTATATATACACACACACATTTCTTGAGTGTAGATGAGCTCGCAGCTGACAGACGTGCACTAAACCCCATAAAACTCCCTTGATTTCACAGGGTCTTTAAAGTGATTTACGAGTGATTATCAAGGCTTTATGATGGTGTTAGACAGATAATCTGGGTTCAGTCTCCGCTACCGAAAGGAGGAGGAAAAGAACAAATCGTTGTTTACCGGCGGAATCCATTCAGTGACCATGGCAACCTCATTCCCACCAAACAACTGACCCAATGTAGAGGTCAAATGGTCCGTGGCGTTACATCAGTGCGGAATTTTCAATCTTCTCCACGGAGCTGACGGATTCCAAAGTGCCGAAACGGAACACGGAACTCGTTTTGATTCCTGTTCTGGAGATTTGTTTTCCATGTTAATGAAAAAACAGCTCAGATAATGGAATAGCTTAATATATATTGATTTTGTTGTGGAAAGGTTGTTTGCTAATAAGAGCCGAATTGGTTTCTTTCTCGGCGTCTGGCCTCTCCGGTGTCTCCGGCAGGCAATCAGAAATAGCCATGCGGATCTGTGGAGAAATTTACCCTGCATACCTTCACACGCATACACATATACACACACACACACACACACACACACACACACACACACACACACAATTTATCTCGGCGCAAATGGAAAACCACTGAGAGAGAAAATAATTTCATCACAGCATCCTCAGTGGTTCCGAGACAAGAAATTCAGTGAATTCATCAGGGGTAAAATATTATCACAGTTCAACTCGCAGGATGAGATGATTCACTGTACAACCCAACACACTTACACAACAGAGCGACCTAAAACTGAGAGAACATGCACACTTATAGACATGAACATGACTCTCAGAAGTGTTACGATATGTGTGTGTGCCTTTTTCCAGTTTAATAAAGTCAGTGATGTAACGGAAGTAGTGACAGCTCTTTTCTTCTGTATTGTGATTTTAATAAAATAGAAAATATGAAAGGCGGGAAATTGGTTTTATCCTTCAGTTGTTGACTGGATGGAGGCAGATGTTTAATGGCAGCTTGCGGGTGATTATAAGCAGACAAAATGATTGGAGAAGTTCATGTGTATTCTGATGTTAAAACCCTTTTAGTGGGATTTTCTATAGATATTTATAGAAATATTAGCATTAAATTCACATTAAATTGTCTTATATATGTAAAATGAATTAATATTGTCCATATTTTGGGAACACAGCAGCCTAAAAAGCAATTAAACAAGGTTTAACCATCAAGGCAGTGCTTATCTTTTATTAAGTGCTTATCTTTTATAGTTCTGTAAAATGATTCATTATTTAATAGGAGTGTAACGATACACCAATGCACGGGTCGGGTCGGTTCTGTTTGCTGTGGGTCAGGGTTCATGGCAGGGCACCAGCAATAATAACACTAGATTCACTTTAACGTAATAACAACAACAGCAATAATTTTACTTTATCTTTATTAACTTTATACATTGGCTTCACGTTTTCTTTAGAGCAGTTTCTTTTTAAAAACAAGCACAATTTTTTTTTTTTTTTTTCACAAAAATGTGTGAAACACACACAAGTAATATCCCACTTTCAGCTTTGGGAAGGATACTTTCAGAACGTGTTTAGTTACAGAATACAGAATACATGCCCAAAAATGTGATTTGTAACGTATTCCGTTCAGTGTTGGGAGTAACGCGTTACAAAAGTAATGCATTACAGTAACGTATTACTTTTTGATGTAACGCAGTACTGTAAGGCATTACTAATACATTTTCAGTAATATTGTAGGACTGTAATATTAAAATTAAAATTCTATGACTAATTCCTCTCCCTCATGCTGGTCCAGACCCGTAAGACCTCCGTTCATCTTCTGAACACAAATTTCGGCTGTTAACCGAAAGGTTGGTGGTTCGTGCCCACCCAGCGACGAAGACTGTTTTTTACATTTCACTGCCGGTTGTATATTCTGTATATAACTGTGTATGTGACAAATAAAACTCTTGAATTAAGATATTTGTGTTGAAATCCGATGGCTCAGAAAGGCCTTCATTGACAGTGATGTCATTTCCTCTCTCAAGACTCATAAAAGGGACTAAAGACGTCGTTACAAAGTCCATCTCACTACAGTGGTTCTGTAATCAAGATTCAAGAGTTTTATTTGTCACATACACAGATATATACAGAATATACAACCGGCAGTGAAATGTAAACAGTTCCGCTCCATGGACAGTGCAAATTCACAGTTAAAAACACAAGGAGGAAATTATAATAGAAATAGAATAAAAAGTACTATATATATATATATATATATATATATATATATATATATATATATATATATATATATATATATATATATATATATATATATATATATATATATAATCTGTAGAATTATAAATAAATCAAGTAAAAAAATAAAAATAAAGAAGTGGAATAAAATAAGTGAAATAAACTGTGCAGTGAGTAAACTGTAGACTTATAAATATGTGGTTAACAAATGTATAAAGAGTATAATGTGCAAACAGGTTTATGACAGGTTGTTACACAGTGACAACGAGAACAGAAAGTGCAGTGCAATGTCAGTGTATCGATGTTTATCCTGGCGTGAAGTCACGTGATGTTAAGTTCAGGAGTCTGATGGCCTGGGGGAAGAAGCTCCTCCTGAGTCTCTCAGTTTTGGCCATCAGGCTTTCGGAAGCGCTACCAGATGGTAGCAGCGTGAAATGAGGGTTTGCAGGGTGATTAGAGTCCTTGATGATCTTGGTAGCTCTACCTTTGCAGCGTTTGGTGTAGACGTCCTGCAGAGACGGGAGAGCTGACCCTGAGATGCGCTCGGATAAGCGCCACGACTCTTTGCAGGGCTTTGCGGTCATGACTGGTGCTGTTCCCATACCACGCTGTGATGCACTGAGTTAAAACACTTTCTATCGCCCCAAATAGAAAGTTTTCAGGATAGCTGGTGAAACCCTGAATTTCCTCAGCTGGCGCAGGTGGTACAGTCTTTGCCTGGCTTTTTCACCTGTGTCTGAATGTGAGCAGTCCAGGTCAGGTCCTCGGAGATGTTTACTCCCAGGTACTTGAAGCTGCTCACTCTCTCTACTGGTGACCCGCTGATCATGAGGGGGAGTATGTCCGTTGCTGTCTCTTCCTGAAGTCCACAATCATTTCTTTGGTCTTGCCAACATTCAGAGAGAGACAGTTGTCCTGGCACCATGATGTTAGATGCTCCACCTCGTCCAAGTATGCCGTCTCATTGTTGTTGGAAATGAGGCCCAGGACAACAGTATCATCAGCAAATTTGATGATAGAGGTGGAGCTGTGTGTGGACAAACAGTCATGCGTGTAGAGAGTAGAGCAGGGGCTCAGGACACAGCCCTGTGGAGCTCCCACACTCAGGGTGATGGAGGTGGAGGTGGACTGGCCTATTCTCACCACCTGAGGCCTGCCAGTGAGGAAGTCCTCAATCCAGTGGCAGAGAGAAGGATTCAGGCCGAGATCCAGGAGTTTGGAGGTTAGCTTGGTGGGAACTATGGTGTTAAAGGCTGAGCTATAGTCAATAAATAGCAGTCTTACGTAGTTCCCACTTTTGCTGTCGATGTGAGTGAGGGAGGAGTGGAGGACATGAGAGATGGCATCTTCAGTCGATCTATTGGGACGATAGGCAAACTGAAGAGGGTCCAAAGTGTCAGGAATGAAGGCGCAAATGGTGTTTTTAATGAGTCTCTCAAAGACCTTCATGACTATAGACGTGAGAGCCACTGGGCGATAGTCATTTAGGCAAGAGGGTTTACTGTTCTTAGGGACAGGGATGATGGTGGATTTTTTGAAGGAGGTGGGGACCACAGATGTAGCGAGGACTCATTAAAGATAGATGTAAACAACCCGGTGAGCTGATCAGCACAGGACCGCAGAACACGACCTGAAATACCATCCGCCCGGCAGCTTTCCTGGCGTCCACACGCTTGAGTGCTCTCCAAACTTCATCCTCCGAGACAGAGATCACGTGATTGTTGCTGCTCTGAGTAATTTCCTCTAACGCGCCACTTGGCGGAGTCGCGTTACGCGGTTACAGTCAAAGCGAGCATAGAAAGAGAGTTTAACTCGTTCACGAGCAACGGATCAACGCTTGCCTCTGCAGAGGATTTAGATCCAAAGGAGCAGATGGACCTCAGACCTTGCCACATGCGCCGCGCAGTCGTTGAGTTGGAAATGAGACTCCACTCGGTCTTTATAACGGAGTTTTGCGGCTTTAACTGCTCGTCTGAGAGCATAGCAGGACGATCTGTATTCATTCATATTCCTGAATGGAGACCGGCGTTGTAAGCAGCAGTGCGTCGCTCACTGCCGCGGATTGAATTGTCCACCCACGGTTTCTGATTTGAGAAGGACGTTATTGTTATTGTTTGCGTGGCTTGCTCTGTAAGCGTGTTGATGAAGCAAAGCGCCACGTCTGTGAACTCGCTTACGTCAGCTGAACTCGCTCGGAACATGTCCCAATCCACATCGCCCAGAGCTGCCTGTAGCGCGGTCTCTGAGTGGGGTGACCAACGCTTAACTTCCCGCCTCACCGGGGGGTTCCTGGAGGAGCTTTTGTTTGTATTCTAATCATTTTATGTTTGTAAACATAATCATTTATGTTTGTATTCTGATCATTTTATGAAGCGACGAGAAGAGGTTTTGTGTGCAAAAAACCCTAAATAATGACTTATATAGAGATGGCCGATTTGAAAACACTGCTTCCTGAAGTTTCAGAGCGAAGTGTTAAACAATGTGTGTTACAACTAACCCTGTGTTAGGTTGTGCCCGCGCTCCCCTACACAATACATTATGAACTGTTAATGAATCATATAAACTGCTCCTGATGAACAGAATGAACATCACACCTGCATGCCTTCCCACCTGCATGCCTTCCCTTCCCCTTTATTGGTACTTTTATTTCATGACTTACGAATTGACAACGTAACGTTGCATGCTCATAGTCTCTCTTGCGCCTTATGAAGTGATATACAGCGCACACCCTCCTGACATAGGCTATAGCCTTACAACACATCATCTGACCGCAGATACCTCAGACACCCAGCGACCCACTCAGAACGGTCTCGCGACCCACCAGTTGAGAAACAGCGCTGTAGAGAACACCCTCTCACTGGGGACTGATGTTACTGGGAGTAGCATTTAGCCAACCTGGCTAAATAGGGAAACTGGCTCTCTTTGTCCTTCCATCATGCAGCTTGAGCGATCACCCAAGTCACGTGACATGCACTTGGAAGACAGAAGTTAGTGTATACAAACCCGATTCAAAAAAAGTTGGGACACTGTACAAATTGTGAATAAAAACAGAATGGAATGATGTGGAAGTTTCAAATTTCAATATTTTATTCAGAATACAACATAGATGACATATCAAATGTTTAAACTGAGAAAATTGATAATTTTAAGGGAAAAATAAATTTCATGGCATCAACACATCTCAAAAAAGTTGGGACAAGGCCATGTTTCCCACTGTGTGGCATCCCCTCTTCTTTTTCTAACAGTCTGCAAACGTCTGGGGACTGAGGAGACAAGCTGCTCAAGTTTAGGAATAGGAATGTTGTCCCATTCTTGTCAATGGGTAACAACTTGGGTTGTCCTTGTCCTCTTTAGTCCAGATGACATGGCGTCCCAGTTTTCCAAAAAGATCTTCAAATTTTGATTGGTCTGACCACAGAACAGTTTTCCACTTTGCCACAGTCCATTTTAAATGAGCCTTGGCCCAGAGAAAACGCCTGCTCTTCTGGATCATGTTTAGATATGGCTTCTTTTTTGACCTATAGAGTTTTAGCCGGCAGCGCCGAATGGCACGGTGGATTGTGTTCACTGACAATGTTTTCTGGAAGTATTCCTGAGCCCATGTTGTGATTTCCATTACAGTAGCATTCCTGTATGTGATGCAGTGCCGTCTAAGGGCCGGAGATCACGGGCATCCAGTATGGTTTTCCGGCCTTGACCCTTACGCACAGAGATTGTTCCAGATTCTCTGAATCTTTGGATGATATTATGCACTGTAGATGATGATAACTTCAAACTCTTTGCAGTTTTTCTCTGAGAAACTCCTTTCTGATATTGCTCCAGTATGTTTGTCCGCAGCATTGGGGGAATTGGTGATCCTCTGCCCATCTTGACTTCTGAGAGACACTGCCACTCTGAGAGCCTCTTTTTATACCCAATCATGTTGCCAATTGATCTAATAAGTTGCAGATTGGTCCTCCAGCTGTTCTTTATATGTACATTTCACTTTTCCGGCCTCTTATTGCTCCCTGTCCCAACTTTTTTGGAATGTGTGGCTCTCATGAAATCCAAAATGAGCCAATATTTGGCATGACATTTCAAAATGTCTCACTTTTAACGTTTGATATGTTATCTATATTCTATTGTGAATAAAATATAAGCTTATGAGATTTGTAAATTATTGCATTCCTTTTTTATTCACAGTTTTTGGAATCGGATTTGTATTTAGTAAATAATATTACTATAATATTTAGTAAGAATACAGCTTTTATTAGTTGTTAAAAGTGTACTAATTACTATTTAATCAGATGTCAAGGAAGAAAAAAATAATTTAGTGGCATAAGGTGAAGTGAGAGCTGGGCTGGGGCAGCAGAGGGCGGGGCGCGTTCTGGTCGTCATGAGAGTATCAGTTCGGTTTTTCAGTTCGGTTTGAATATTGTTACACCCCTATTAGATGTCTGAATCATCCTTTTATGGAACTTTTTTTTTCAGTTGAATGAACTTCAGTCTAGGATGAATTCAGTGTAATTTTCTCTAGTACTTTACGGATACATCACGTCCCTTTCTGGAATCCAAAGTTCACTGAAATGGTAACTCAATTATGCCGTTCATAGAGGTGCATTTGATCTATTATGCCCTTTTACAGTCTTGACGTTGTGTTTGGTCTCTACTAGAGCAGGTTTTCCTGCTTGAATGTTGATTATTTCCTCATATTCTCCATTGTTTCAGCAGTAACAATGGAGTTACTCTCTTCCTCAGTAACGCTCTGTTTAGTTCCTGTCTTTATGAAGCCCCTCCTTCTGAAAAGCACAGTGTGCTCTGATTGGTCGGCTGGACCAGTGTGCTCTGATTGGTCGGCTGGGCCGGTATGTTGTGATTGGTCGGCTGGACCAGTGAGTTGTGATTAGTCAAGCGCTTCGAGCGTGTTTGGGAAATGTCCCGCGCCTTACCATAACTAACTCAACCAGTCCCCGCTCCTTTATTCTGCACATTAATTATTTAAATGAGGAATATTGTGACGTGTTCGTTCCCAGAAGGCAACTCAAGACTACAATGGAGGCGAAGAAACACTGACACTGATATAGAGAAGAGCTCAGAGCTTTTTCATGCTCAGACAGCAACACCACACACTAAAGAACAAGGAAAAAAGCACAATAGCACCTCTTTAAGTGTGAAATATCCCCCTTTTTTATTCTTCACATCCTCGTTTCATGTTCAGTTTTGTCGTGCAATTAAACGTTTAACAATTAGACGTGTTTGTGTGGCACACCTGCTGTAATTAAGATCAGCACGCGCACTCTCCGGCGAACCGTTTAATGTGTCAGCTCAAACGGGACTCGCGCGGCCCTTAACGGCTTCAAACCAGACTTCACAGGCTGCTCTCATTTACATATTAATGACATTTTCATGCTACGTTTCACTTTACGCAGTGTCACTAACCGCGGAGAGACAGTGGAAGAGAATAGAAGAAAAGGCCGACGCATAATAACAAGCTGTAAAGCGGCGAAGGTAGCTGTGAACAAAATCATAATTGCACGCGGGTGAATTACGTGGCCCTCCGAGCGCCTGTTGAGCTGTGGATCTGCTGCAGATGCAGACGAATTATGAAAACAATAACAGAAAAATAGTGTGACCAGTCGTAGATAAACGCGAGTAGTGACTAGCATGTGGCATAAATATAAATGAGCGGCTGTTGGCGTGTTTCTGATAACAGTAATCCGCAAAACACAGTGTTTCCTGCTGTGTGATAAAGAAAATAATTCAAGGGAAGAAAAAGCAATGAAAGTGCTGAATAATAAAGCAGAAAACAAATCATTCTACATATGGACTATTATGCTTTTCTTTCATAACTCTAAAAGCCTTAAAGCTTCCCATTGTTTACTATGGTAGATGTGTATAAGCGTTCAGAACCTCCCCTTGTCTAAGATCATTTATTAAAATTAGACACTTTCAGCTCTAAAATCTGATTGGTCAAGCCATTTGTGGCTGCACTTTAATTGAATTCTAAACTATAAAAATGTCCCAGTTTTGTGACGTGATTATATCATATACACTCACCTAAAGGATTATTAGGAACACCTGTTCAATTTCTCATTAATGCAATTATCTAATCAACCAATCACATGGCAGTTGCTTCAATGCATTTAGTGGTGTGGTCCTGGTCAAGACAATCTCCTGAACTCCAAACTGAATGTCAGAATGGGAAAGAAAGGTGATTTAAGCAATTTTGAGCGTGGCATGGTTGTTGGTGCCAGACGGGCCGGTCTGAGTATTTCACAATCTGCTCAGTTACTGGGATTTTCACGCACAACCATTTCTAGGGTTTACAAAGAATGGTGTGAAAAGGGAAAAACATCCAGAATGCGGCAGTCCTGTGGGCGAAAATGCCTTGTTAATGCTAGCGGCAAAGCATTTGTGAAGTCACAACACGCACAACCTTGAGGCATTGAGGAAAAATGCTGCCTGGTCTGATGAGTCTCGATTTCTGTTGAGACATTCAGATGGTAGAGTCAGAATTTGGCGTAAACAGAATGAGAACATGGATCCATCATGCCTTGTTACCACTGTGCAGGCTGGTGGTGGTGGTGTAATGGTGTGGGGGATGTTTTCTTGGCACACTTTAGGCCCCTTAGTGCCAATTGGGCATCGTTTAAATGCCACGGCCTACCTGAGCATTGTTTCTGACCATGTCCATCCCTTTATGACCACCATGTACCCATTCTCTGATGGCTACTTCCAGCAGGATAATGCACCATGTCACAAAGCTTGAATCATTTCAAATTGGTTTCTTGAACATGACAATGAGTTCACTGTACTAAAATGGCCCCCACAGTCACCAGATCTCAACCCAATAGAGCATCTTTGGGATGTGGTGGAACGGGAGCTTCGTGCCCTGGATGTGCATCCCACAAATCTCCATCAACTGCAAGATGCTATCCTATCAATATGGGCCAACATTTCTAAAGAATGCTTTCAGCACCTTGTTGAATCAATGCCACGTAGAGTTAAGGCAGTTCTGAAGGCGAAAGGGGGTCAAACACAGTATTAGTATGGTGTTCCTAATAAGCCTTTAGGTGAGTGTATTTTAGTAGTATTTATGTACTATTATAATTTTTATCAATATTTTAATTGGATTTTTTTTGTATATTTCTATATAGCTTTAATTTATTTTTATTTCATTTTCATCTTTATATATATTTTATTAGAATTAATCTTTATTTGAATATTATGGAAGCTTTCTTCTGCCACAGAATAAAAAATGTAAAAGATAATCGTAACTTTTTTCTCACAATTTTGAGTTTATATTTCGCATTTCGCATGCGAGATATAATTCGACTTTTTTTCAGAATTTTCTGTTTTTTCTTGCAAATCTGACTTTTCTCACAAGTGCAACTTTTTTTCTTGCAATTCTCACAGTTTATATCTAGCAGTTCAGTTTTTTCTCGCAATTCTTTTTTCGCATCTCACAATTTTGAGTTCATATCTCGTTTTACTTTTTCCGCAGTTCTTACGATTTATATCTTGCAATTCTGACTTTTTATATAAAATTCTGATTTTCTCGCAATTCAGAATTTTTTTTGCAAATCTGCCTTTTTTCTCACATTTGCAAGTTTATATCTCGTATATAAACTTGCATCATCCATCATCCATCATCCCTGTCCCTAAGAACAGTAAACCCTCTTGCCTAAATGACTATCGTCCAGTGGCTCTCACGTCTATAGTCATGAAGGTCTTTGAGAGACTCATTAAAAACACCATTTGCGCCTTCATTCCTGACACTTTGGACCCTCTTCAGTTTGCCTATCGTCCCAATAGATCGACTGAAGATGCCATCTCTCATGTCCTCCACTCCTCCCTCACTCACATCGACAGCAAAAGTGGGAACTACGTAAGACTGCTATTTATTGACTATAGCTCAGCCTTTAACACCATAGTTCCCACCAAGCTAACCTCCAAACTCCTGGATCTCGGCCTGAATCCTTCTCTCTGCCACTGGATTGAGGACTTCCTCACTGGCAGGCCTCAGGTGGTGAGAATAGGCCAGTCCACCTCCACCTCCATCACCCTGAGTGTGGGAGCTCCACAGGGCTGTGTCCTGAGCCCCTGCTCTACTCTCTCTACACGCATGACTGTTTGTCCATACACAGCTCCACCTCTATCATCAAATTTGCTGATGATACTGTTGTCCTGGGCCTCATTTCCAACAACAACGAGACGGCATACTTGGACGAGGTGGAGCATCTAACATCATGGTGCCAGGACAACTGTCTCTCTCTGAATGTTGGCAAGACCAAAGAAATGATTGTGGACTTCAGGAAGAGACAGCAACGGACATACTCCCCCTCATGATCAGCGGGTCACCAGTAGAGAGAGTGAGCAGCTTCAAGTACCTGGGAGTAAACATCTCCGAGGACCTGACCTGGACTGCTCACATTCAGACACAGGTGAAAAAAGCCAGGCAAAGACTGTACCACCTGCGCCAGCTGAGGAAATTCAGGGTTTCACCAGCTATCCTGAAAACTTTCTATTTAGGGGCGATAGAAAGTGTTTTAACTCAGTGCATCACAGCGTGGTATGGGAACAGCACCAGTCATGACCGCAAAGCCCTGCAAAGAGTAGTGCGCTTATCCGAGCGTATCTCAGGGTCAGCTCTCCCGTCTCTGCAGGACGTCTACACCAAACGCTGCAAAGGTAGAGCTACCAAGATCATCAAGGACTCTAATCACCCTGCAAACCCTCATTTCACGCTGCTACCATCTGGTAAGCGCTTCCGAAGCCTGATGGCCAAAACTGAGAGACTCAGGAGGAGCTTCTTCCCCCAGGCCATCAGACTCCTGAACTTAACATCACGTGACTTCACGTCAGGATAAACATCGATACACTGACATTGCACTGCACTTTCTGTTCTCGTTGTTACTGTGTAACAACCTGTCATAAACCTGTTTGCACATTATACTCTTATACATTTGTTAACCACATATTTATAAGTCTACAGTTTACTCACTGCAAAGTCTACTTCAATTATTTTATTCCACTTTATCCTTATTTGTTACCTTTTTTTTTTTCTTGACTTGATTATTTATAATTCTACAGATATAGACATATATATATATATATATATATATATATATATATATATATATATATATATAGATAGTACTTTTTTTATATCCTATTTCTATTATAATTTCTTCCTTGTGTTTTTAACTGTGAATTTGCACTGTCCATGGAGCGGACCTGTTTACATTTCACTGCCGGTTGTATATTCTGTATATAACTGTGTATGTGACAAATAAAACTCTTGAATCTCTTGAATCTTGAGATTCTTTTTTTCTCACAATTGCACCTTTTTTTCTTGCAATTCTCGCAAAATATATCTTACCAGTCTGTTTTTTCTCCCAAATCTTTGTTTTCCGCAACTCATCACAATTTTGAGTTTATATCTCGCAATTCTGACTTTTTTCTCACAATTGTGAGTTTATATCAAATTCTGACTTACTCGCAATTCTGACTTTTCCTTGCAATTATTTTTTCTCGCAACTCTTCTCAGAATTGTGAGTTTATATCTTGTAATTCTGACTTTTTCACAGAATTGCAAGACCTTACCTGTTTTATTCCATGGTGGAAACAAGCTTCCATGCAATATATTATTATTCTCATATATTACTATTATATGACATTATATTATATAAATACATTATATAAATACACCGATCCAGCATAACATTATGACCACTGACAGGTGAAGTGAATAACACTGATGAGCTCTTCCTCACGGCTCCTGTTAGTGGGTGGGATATATTAGGCAGCAAGTGAACATTTTGTCCTCAAAGTTGATGTGTTAGAAGCAGGAAAAATGGGCAAGCGTAAGGATTTCAGGGTACCCGGTGGGGTCTTCTGCTGTTGTAGTCCATCCGCCTCAAGGTTGTGCGTGTTGTGGCTTCACAAATGCTTTGCTGCATACCTCGGTTGTAACGAGTGGTTATTTCAGTCAAAGTTGCTCTTCTATCAGCTTGAATCAGTCGGCCCATTCTCCTCTGACCTCTAGCATCAACAAGGCATTTTCGCCCACAGGACTGCCGCATACTGGATGTTTTTCCCTTTTCACACCATTCTTTGTAAACCCTAGAAATGGTTGTGCGTGAAAATCCCAGTAACTGAGCAGATTGTGAAATACTCAGACCGGCCCGTCTGGCACCAACAACCATGCCACGCTCAAAATTGCTTAAATCACCTTTCTTTCCCATTCTGACATTCAGTTTGGAGTTCAGGAGATTGTCTTGACCAGGACCACACCCCTAAATGCATTGAAGCAACTGCCATGTGATTGGTTGATTACATAATTGCATTAATGTGAAATTGAACAGGTGTTCCTAATAATCCTTTAGGTGAGTGTATATATATATATATATATATATATATATATATATATATATATATATATATATATATATATATGCATATATCAGTAAAAATCACTGTGATGAAAATAAACTTGCTCAGAGTAACAGTTCTGAAAGGGAAAAAGAGCAAAAGTTTGCGATGACTTTTAGTTGAAACTGATGCAGGTCACAGCAGACGTTAATCAGACTCTCTCCCTCGACCACATGCAGTTTTACCTGATCTGCCAATCTTTCCAACCTATTTATCAATACTTAACCGAGAAGAGACGCTGTCATTTCACAGGTCAATTCACTCTAATTATGCCGCAGCGATTTAATCTGCTTTAAACAGCCAGACGGACACTTTAGAAAAATTTCATTAACCTCCCAATTTTCAATCTCTTCTCTTTATTAGACGGGGCATCCTGCTACCGCTGGCACGCTGATGAACAAAAGTGATTTAGATCAGACAGACGGAGGGAAAGCAAGAGAGACAGACCAGCTTTGTATTCAAAACCATTCAAGGACCCGTTAGACCGCCCATACAAAATGTGTCAAACAGAGCTACATATTAAGCATATAGCCTTCGATATTAATAGAAACCAACCATATTATGATTAGATTAGAACTAAGCACATTATTATTGTTGCACATGCATCTTTGTCTGTATATTACTTCTCATTGCTAAAATTGAGATTTATGCATCATAAGTATACATGTTGCGATATAAATTACAATTCATTAGTTGTTCACCGTTGCTGTAAGTTATTTTAATGGATTTGCAGAGACATGGAACGAACCCCTTGGCGTTCTTCTGTCAGGTTTGTGTTTTCGCACTGTGCGGAGGCTAATAGGCTCCGCCCCCTGAGCAGATGTTAACACAGCACCCCCTCTGACCTCTCACACCTGTTTCAATTAGAGCGCGTCACCTCGTACCTGCACCCGCCGAGCTGAGACTGACACACACACACACACACACACACACACACACACACACACACACACACACACACACACACACACACACACACACACACACTCAATGATTTAGTTTAGAAGCACTCAGACACACACTAATCTTGTGATATCACTGTTAGGAGAGATTTACACTGACAAACACGTGATGAATTGAGTTCTATGACAGACAGACAGATGAATAGACACTATAAACAATATACAAAACTAATGTTTTCAGTAATTAAACACATTAAAAAAATTCTTCAGATGTATATTTACATATATATATATATATATATATATATATATATATATATATATATATATATATATATATATATATATATATATATATATCTGTCTGTCTGTCTGTCTGTCTGTCTGTCTGTCTCTATCTATCTATCTATCTGTCTGTCTGTCTGTCTCTCTATCTATATATCTGTCTATTTATCTATCTGCCTACCTGTCTGTCTATCTATCTATCTATCTATCTATCTATCTATCTATCTATCTATCTATCTATCTATCTATCTATCTATCTATCTATCTATCTATCTATCTATCTATCTATCTATCTGCCTACCTGTCTGTCTATCTATCTATCTATCTATCTATCTATCTATCTATCTATCTATCTATCTGTCTGTCTGTCTGTCTGTCTGTCTGTCTGTCTGTCTGTCTGTCTGTCTGTCTGTCTGTCTGTCTGTCTGTCTGTCTGCCTACCTGTCTGTCTATCTATCTATCTATCTATCTATCTATCTATCTATCTATCTATCTATCTATCTATCTATCTATCTATCTATCTATCTATCTATCTATCTGTCTGTCTGTCTATCTATCTATGTCTGCCTACCTGTCTGTCTGTCTATCTATCTATCTGTCTACCTGTCTCTATATATCTGTCTGTCTGTCTGTCTGTCTGTCTATCTATCTATCTATCTATCTATCTATCTATCTATCTATCTATCTATCTATCTATCTATCTATCTATCTATCTATCTATCTATCTATCTATCTATCTATCTGTGGTCCATTCTAAGGTCCAAACCCTGTGTATAATCTCAGCCTCCTATACGATTCGTTCCAGCTTCTCTCTGTCAGTTTGAGATGTTTGTCTCACATTCAGTGTTTTTTAGTGTAAAGTCATTATACTCTGTCTCTGAATGTCTCTGCTAAGAGTTTCTGCGTGTTTTCTCTTATCTGTGTCGCTTCACCAGAAACATTCGCACATCTGACGGCTTCATCCTGGAACCAATCACGAGCATGCATGCTTTAATTGAACAGGAAGTGTCTAACACATAGTTAGACGTCTATTCATTTCAGTGTTGAACTCGAGAGAGAGAGAACAAAGACCATCCTTGTAGTTCAAGATATTACCATATGGGGATTTGTAACTGCTAAATAATATAAAAATGTTAATTTTCTCCATATTTCATATGCATGTCTTTCATGCTTTGCAAAGGATATCTATATGGATCAAGGACACAGCATGTGAGGAGTTCTCAGGGTCGAACCTGCCACATATTCTCAGAATCACATCTGAAAATGTTGCTATAGTAACCATTCATTTGGATGTGCTAAAACAGGAGGTGACATGCAAATATGGCTCTCTTCCTCCCTCGCTTTCTCCTTTATGAGTCCTCCTCTACACTGTCTGTTTCTCCTGATCTCTGCATCAAACAGGGGTTGTAGAAGGAATAAACCGGGTGTTGTTCGACAGCTGTGTATGATGTAGAGGTCTCTGGCCTCATTTTTCACTCTGCATGTATTCATTATGCATGATATAATTCAGCGGTTTTCAAATATAGATGGTTTTTATACGCCACTGGATCCGCTTTGAGATTTTACAGCAATAAAGGCGGAAAATGAAACTCAGTCACTGTTAAAGCACAAATGTTGGGATTATACCATCATTTCTACACAATGTCATTCAAAGTTTCAAACACTGTAGAAAATTATTTTTCACAGTTTAAGAGATTATTGGAGTTATGTTTTACAAGAAAGTATTAAGTTGGCTTGAAAAATTAAAAATCATAAAAGTCCCATACGCTTTCATTGAGGGGGTCGAAACTTTAATACAAGAACTCTAATAGAGAATTTCAGCTTCTATCACTAACAAAGCCTAGCAAATAGCTTAGGACATGCTAGCAAATTTGCTAAATCATGCTAGCATAATCCTAACAATGTGTTAAAACAATTTTAGCAACATGTTAAATCATACTAGCAACATAAGTCATGCTAATGAAAGGTTAAATCACGCAAACATGCTAATTTATGCTAACAAAATGCTAAATCATGCTAGCAATGTGTTAAATCATGCGGACATGTTAATTTATACTAACAACATGCTAAATAATGCTAGCAATTTGTTAAAACATGTTAGCAAACACGTTAAATCATGCTAGTAACATGATCATTAATGCTAACGAAATGGTAAATCATGTGAACATGCCAATTAATGCTAAAAATGTTAACTCATGCTAGCAATGTGTTAAAACATGTTAGCAAACATGTTAAATTATACTAGGAACATAAGTCTTGCTAATGTAATGCTAAATCATGCGAACATGCTAATTTATGCTAACAAAATGCTAAATCATGCTAGCAATGTGTTAAAACGTTCAATTATACTAGCAAAACATAAGTCAAATAAAACTCTTGAATCTTGAGTCATGCAAACAAAATGCTAAATCATGTTAACAAAATGCTAAATCATGCTAGCAACATGTTTAATCATGTGGACATGTTAATTTATACTAACAACATGCTAAATAATGCTAGCAATTTGTTAAAACATGTTAGCAAACATGTTAAATCATGCTAGTAACATGATCATTAATGCTAGCGAAATGGTAAATCATGTGAACTTGCCAATTCATGCTAAAAATTTTAACTCATGCTAGCAATGTGTTAAAACATGTTAGCAACATGTTAAATTATACTAGGAACATAAGTCTTGCTAATGTAATGTTAAATCATGCGAACATGCTAATTTATGCTAACAAATTGCTAAATCATGCTAGCAATGTGTTAAAACGTTCAATTATACTTGCAAAACATAAGTCATGCAAACGAAATGCTAAATCATGTTGACAAAATGCTAAATCATGTGAACATGCTAATTTATGCTAACAAAATGCTAAATCATGCTAGCAATGTGTTAAAACGTTCAATTATACTAGCAAAACATAAGTCATGCAAACAAAATGCTAAATCATGTTAACAAAATGCTAAATCATGCTAGCAACATGTTTAATCATGTGGACATGTTAATTTATACTAACAACATGCTAAATAATGCTAGCAATTTGTTAAAACATGTTAGCAAACGTTAAATCATGCTAGTAACATGATCATTAATGCTAGCGAAATGGTAAATCATGTGAACGTGCCAATTCATGCTAAAAATTTTAACTCATGCTAGCAATGTGTTAAAACATGTTAGCAACATGTTAAATTATACTAGGAACATAAGTCTTGCTAATGTAATGTTAAATCATGCGAACATGCTAATTTATGCTAACAAATTGCTAAATCATGCTAGCAATGTGTTAAAACGTTCAATTATACTTGCAAAACATAAGTCATGCAAACGAAATGCTAAATCATGTTGACAAAATGCTAAATCATGTGAACATGCTAATTTATGTTAACAACATGCTAAATGATGCTAGCAATTTAAAACATGTTAGCAACGTGTTAAATCACATGGTAATTAATGCTAACGAAATGCTAAATCCTGTGAACATGCTAATTAATGCTAAAAATGTTAAATAATGCTAGCAATGTGTTAAAACGTTAGCAACATGTTGAATTATTCTAGCAACATCATAAATCATGCTAATGTAATACTAAATCATGCGAACATGTTAATTTATGTTAATAACATGTTAAGTCATGCTAGCAATGTGTTAAAACATGCTAGCAATGTGTTAAAACATGTTAACAAAATGTTAAATATACTAACAACATGACAAGTCATGTTAACGAAATGATAAATCATGCGAAAATGCTAATTTATGTTAACAAAATGCTAACAACCTGCTAAATCATGTTAGTGACATGTTAAATAATGTTAACAACATGGTAATTCATGCTAGCAATGTTCTAAAACATGTTAGCAAAATGTTAAATAATGCTAGCATCATGCTAATTCATGCTAAAAATACAAAATCATGTTAGTGACATGGTACATCATGTTAAACAGTGTTAGCAAACATGACAACAATGTTAAATCATTTTAGTAACATGCAAATTAGTGCTAGCAATGTGTTAAAACATGATAGCGTATTTTGCCAATTCATGCTAGCAAGATGTTAAAACATGCTTTCAAAATGCTAATTAATTTGAACATGTTAGCATATTGCTAATATTTTACTAAATAATGCTAGCAACATAAAACATGTTAGCAAAATAAGCAAAAAGCTTAGTTATGTCCATGCTATTAATATGCATGTTATCTGTTACTGTGGAAACAATAAGAAAGATATATAGATATTAGATTGTTAACTTCATCGCACACCATGTAAAATGAATGTCATGTGGCTGCAAAGGAGAATTAAACGAATACGTACAACTCGTATATTTGCATATTCATGTGCACACATACATATTGATTTGACACCTATCAAGAACATGTCCAGCTTATATTTCACTCCAAATCAAATACGTTGTATATATATATACTCTTCATGCAAATTGTAATTCCTTGATTTTGTGGCATCCTGGACATATTTTCATGTCACCTACTGTACAAATATCATGCATCAGAATTACAGAAGTATTTGACAAAGAAAGAGTATAAAAGAGTAGCGTTTCTCAGCTGAAACAGGTCTGCAGTGGCAGCAGAAAAGCAAGATAATGTGCTCAAACACAACCCTGATCCGCCCTTCAGTATGGATTGATGATGGGATGAATATTCCATGCAGGTCGGCTGGCGAGGCAGGCGGAAAATCACCTGTTCGGTCGGCATCATTCTGGATTTATGAGTGTTGTCTCGATAGCGCCTCTGTCTTGTCAAGAATCACAAGAGCCAGTCATCCGTGACACGCAAAACAGGCCGGACAGAAGCGGCCAGGCCTGAGAGAGAGAGAGATGCCAGAGACAGATACATAAATGAGGCCTTTCAATCACTGCACATTCTTTGCATTATTCAAATAGCCAGTAAATATGAATAGACCCAAAGACCAGAAACACATGCAAACCTGAATGCCTGGCCAACATATTGCACACAAAGTTAATATGAAAAAGTTTCCGATACGTTTTAATTCCATAATATGCATGTTGCATTATGAATTGTTTTTGGACAAAGTTTACAACAAATCAGTTAGAGGGGGCCTATTATGCAAAATTCACTTTTACATGGTGTTTAAACATAAATGTGTGTTGGCAGTGTGTGTACACAACCACCCTATAATGGTGTAAATCCACCCACTCCTCTTTTTTTAATCCCCATAAATCATAAGCAGTGTTTCAGAACAAGCGATTGCAGATTGTAGCAGTGTGACGTCACATTGTGCAGGCCCCGCCCACGACTGGTGACAGACTCCGCCCTATTAGCTTAGCCCCGCCCCTCAGAGAGCTGTACACAGTTGCCATGTTTGTCTCCTCACCACAGCAGCATTCAAGTAAGAAATGTGTTTTTATTAAAGCTACTAAAGTTCATTCAGTCAAGAGCAGCGAGTGATTTTCAGTTTTTCTCTTGTTTGATTCATTCACAGCATATACACCGATCAGGCATAACATTACGACAGGTGAAGTGAATAACACTGATGATCTCTTCCTCACGGCTCCTGTTAGTGGGTGGGATATATTAGGCAGTAAGTGAACATTTTGTCCTCAAAGTTGATGTGTTAGAAGCAGGAAAAATGGGCAAGCGTAAGGATTTGAGCGAGTTTGACAAGGGCCAAATTGTGATGGCTAGACGTCTGGGTCGGAGCATCTCCAGAACGGCAGCTCTTGTGGGGTGTTCCCAGTCTGCAGTGGTCAGGATCTATCAAAAGTGCTCCAAGGAAGGAACAGTGGAGAACCGGCCACAGGGTCATGGGCGGCCGAGGCTTATTGATGCACGTGGGGAGCGAAGGCTGGCCCTGGAATGTGGTCCGATCACACAGACGAGCTACTGGAGCTCAAATTGCTCAAGAAGTTAATGCTGGTTCTGATAGAAAGGTGTCAGAATACACAGAGCATCTCAGTTTGTTGCGTATGGGGCGGCATAGCCGCAGACCAGTCAGGGTGCCCATGCTGACCCCTGTCCACCGCCGAAAGCACCAACAGTGGCACGTGAGCATCAGAACTGGACCACGGAGCAATGGAAGAAGGTGGCCTGGTCTGATGAGTCACGTGTTCTTTTACATCACGTGGATGACCGGGTGCGTGTGTGTCTCTTACCTGGGGAACACATGGCACCAGGAAGCACTATGGGAAGAAGGCAAGCCGGCGGAGGCAGTGTGATGCTTTGGGCAATGTTCTGCTGGGAAACCTTGGGTCCTGCCATCCATGTGGATGTTACTTTGACATGTACCACCTACCTAAGCATTGTTGCAGATAATGTACAGCCTTTCATGGAAACGGTATTCCCTGGTGGCTGTGGCTCTTCCAGCAGGATAATGCTCCTGACACAAAGCACAAATGCTTCAGGAATGGTTTGAGGAGCACAACAACGAGTTTGAGGTGTTGACTTGGCCTCCAAATTCCCCAGATATCAATCCAATCGAGCAGCTGTGGGATGTGCTGAACAAACAAGTCCGATCCATGGAGGCCCCACCTCGCAACTTACAGGACTTCAAGGATCTGCTGCTAACATCTTGGTGCCAGATACCACAGCACACCTTCAGGGGTCTAGTGGAGTCCATGCCTCGATGGGTCAGGGCTGTTTTGGCAGCAAAAGGGGGACCAACACAATATTAGGAAGGTGGACATAATATTATACCTGGTCAGTGATAGCAGTAGATCATTTGCATTTAAAGATACATGCACAGAAACAGCACGTTTTCCCTTCCACTCAAAAAATTTGCTTACATCATGGTATAATAAATTATCTATGGGGTATTTTGAGCTGAAACTTCACAGACACACTCCGGGGACACACTTAACTGAATAACACTCACTGAATTAAAATGCAACATGAGGTAATGTGAAAACAATGTTTAAATAATATACTGTAAAAATGTGCAGTTTGCCGTATGCACAGAGCAGTATGCTAGTTTTCCAGTGAGAGTGAGAATAAAGGAAAATGTAGCTGTAATCTCTGAATAATTAAAACTGTCTACTTCTTGCTTATCTTATAGGGAAACAGATAAAAACCTGCAGCAAAGTTTGCATAAGCCGAACAGCACCGGACAGAATGACTGTTATAGATGTGTGCAAGTGATTTGAGGTAGTGGATTAAAACTCTGTCAGCTGCTAGCAGTAAATGCAGCATTGTCAGAGAGGTTTAATATCCAATGTTTAATATCCTGCTTTTGTTTACCTTCGTAATACACGTTTCTGGTCTTATTGTGGACCTTTCTTCGGGTATTTCATTATACAATACTTTTAATAATCAAACAAATCCTGGCAGACAACATCTCCGGTGTGTGTTGTCTATGTAGTGCGTGTACTGTGCAGTGTTGTAGTTCGCTCTCCTCGCCTGCTGGTGTCGCTGCTGCGTTCCGTCACTCGGCGTCTCGCGCCGGTCAACCGCGCGAAGAACAGAAATCAAGTTTTGTTCACAAGCGTGTTGTGTTTACACGCAGTTATTCACAAAATATACATTTTTTTAAGCATTATAACGCACAGAAATCGTCATGGATGTAGGAGAGCTGCTGAATTATCAGGTACTGACACGTTTAATGTCCCTCTGAGATCTTTATTCGGATGAGTTTGACACTGTTCAGATGCTGGTGTGGTGCGTTATCTTAAACTTCAATCTTTAGTGCAGAAATAAACTGTGTTTAAACTATTACAAATCGTTTTAAGGTTGTTTAAGAAGGTTAAAGCTTTCATTAACATTTTACCCAGCTAGGACATACGCACGCGGGTTATTGAGTGTTTGTTGGTAATATACATTTACATTAAAGTACATTAATTAGCTGTTTCTTCCTTGACATAAAAGTACTGTGGTGTTAAAGTCAATAATAAGCTGGGTCTGTGGTTTGCCATGGTACTGAATAATCACCATAATCCATGTGTCTTGAAATAATACCATGTCCAAAAGCTGTGGCAACACTGCCATTTTGTAAATTTGCAATTGAAAAAACATTTTTTGGATTGAAATATAGGTGTTAAACACATTTTGAAAACATTACTATTAGTTTTTGAAAGAAGTCTCTTCGAAGCCTGCATTTATTTAATTAAAAATGCAGAAAATAAAGAAAGAAAAAAAGTAATATTGTGATATATTATTACAATGTAACATAGCTGTTTTCTATGGAAGCCGTTTCAGCCACCAAATAAAATAAAAAAGAAAAGTAATTGTTACTTTTTATCTCAGAAATCTGACTTTTTTTGCGTGATATACACTCACCTAAAGGATTATTAGGAACACCATATTAACCCTTTCTCCTTCAGAACTGCCTTAATTCTACGTGGCATTGATTCAACAAGGTGCTGAAAGCATTCTTTAGAAATGTTGGCCCATATTGATAGGATAGCATCTTGCAGTTGATGGAGATTTGTGGGATGCACATCCAGGGCACGAAGCTCCCGTTCCACCACATCCCAAAGATGCTCTATTGGGTTGAGATCTGGTGACTGTGTGGGCCATTTTAGTACAGTGAACTCATTGTCATGTTCAAGAAACCAATTTGAAATGATTCGAGCTTTGTGACATGGTGCATTATCCTGCTGGAAGTAGCCATCAGAGAATGGGTACATGGTGGTCATAAAGGGATGGACATGGTCAGAAACAATGCTCAGGTAGGCCGTGGCATTTAAACGATGGCGTGTTCGGTTGCCGTTCAGGTCGCTCCGCAAAAGACTGTGCTTTTATTTACTATTTTACTTACTTTTACTCTCAATTTTTACAAACTTATCATCTGCATTGATCTGCTATGACAGCAAAACTCTTTTGGACATTGGTTACCTCTATACTGGACTGTTTCAGGACACTTTCGCCGATCCTCTGTGGCCATCTGAGATTCATCGGAACGGCGAGTTGAACATTGGACAGAGCTGACAGCGAAGAATCAAGAAACACCGTGGGAAACGTGCGGGGATCCGCAACAGAATGAGGAAAAGGGCATTCAGACCTCCTCTCCCGAGCATTCTTCTAGCAAATGTTCAATCCTTGGAGAATAAGATGGATGATCTTAGAGCCAGGATAAGTTTTCAATGGGACATGAGAGACTGTAACATCTTTTGTCCGAAACATGGCTCACGCCCGCGGTCCCGGACACAGCTGTTACGCCGTCGGAGAACTTCTCTGTTTTTCGGATGGACAGAACAGCCGAGGCCGGTAAATCCAAAGGCGGTGGAGTGTGTTTCATGATCAACAAGAAATGGTGCGACCCCAGGAACATCACCATTCTCTCGGCGTCCATTCTATCTGCCGAGGGAGTTTTCTGCGGTCGTCGCAACCGCTGTTCACATTCCACCGCAGGCAGACACAGCGCTGGCTTTATCTGACCTTCATGATGTTGCCAGCGGCGTCATAAACAAACACCCCGACGCGGCATTCATCGTCCTGGGGGATTTTAACAAAGCAAACCTAAAGAAAGTCGTGCCAAACTTTCACCAGCATGTCTCCTGTCCTACACGAGGAGCAAACACACTGGATCATTGCTACTCTCCGTTTAAGAACGCCTATAAAGTACGGTCACTTCCAGCTTTCGGCAAATCGGATCATGCCGCCATTTTCCTCACACCTGAATACAAACAAGGCTTGTTCAGGAACCCCCGGTGAGGCGGGAAGTTAAGCGTTGGTCCCCCGATTCAGAGACCGCGCTACAGGCAGCTCTGGACGATGTGGATTGGGACATGTTCCGAGCGAGTTCAGCTGACGTAAGCGAGTTCACAGACGTGGCGCTTTGCTTCATCAACACGCTTACAGAGCAAGGCACACAAACAATAACAATAAAAAATCCTTCTCAATCAGAAACCTTCTCAAATCAGAAACCGTGGGTGGACAATTCAATCCGCGCTGCAGTGAACACACGCACTGCCGCTTACAACGCCGGTCTCCTATCAGGGAATATGACTGAATACAGATCATCCTGCTATGCTCTGCGACGCGCAGTTAAAGCCGCAAAACTCCGTTATAAAGACCGAGTGGAGTCTCATTTCCAACTCAACGACTCGCGGCGCATGTGGCAAGGTCTGAGGTCCATCTGCTCCTTTGGATCTAAATTCTCTGCAGAGGTGAGCGCTGATCCGTTACTTGTGAATGAGTTAAACTCTTTCTACGCTCGCTTTGACTGTAACCGCGGCAACGCGACTCCGCCAAGTGGCGCGTTAGAGGAAATTACTCAGAGCAGCAACAATCACGTGATCTCTGTCTCGGAGGATGAAGTTCGGAGAGCACTCAAGCGTGTGGACGTCAGGAAAGCTGCTGGGCCGGATGGTATTTCAGGTCGTGTTCTGCGGTCCTGTGCTGATCAGCTCACCGGGTTGTTTACATCTATCTTTAATGAGTCCTCGCTACATCTGTGGTCCCCACCTCCTTCAAAAAAATCCACCATCATCCCTGTCCCTAAGAACAGTAAACCCTCTTGCCTAAATGACTATCGTCCAGTGGCTCTCACGTCTATAGTCATGAAGGTCTTTGAGAGACTCATTAAAAACACCATTTGCGCCTTCATTCCTGATACTTTGGACCCTCTTCAGTTTGCCTATCGTCCCAATAGATCGACTGAAGATGCCATCTCTCATGTCCTCCACTCCTCCTCACTCACATCGACAGCAAAAGTGGGAACTACGTAAGGCTGCTATTTATTGACTATAGCTCAGCCTTTAACACCATAGTTCCCATCAAGCTAACCTCCAAACTCCTGGATCTCGGCCTGAATCCTTCTCTCTGCCACTGGATTGAGGACTTCCTCACTGGCAGGCCTCAGGTGGTGAGAATAGGCCAGTCCACCTCCACCTCCATCACCCTGAGTGTGGGAGCTCCACAGGGCTGTGTCCTGAGCCCCTGCTCTACTCTCTCTACACACATGACTGTTTGTCCACACACAGCTCCACCTCTATCATCAAATTTGCTGATGATACTGTTGTCCTGGGCCTCATTTCCAACAACAATGAGACGGCATACTTGGACGAGGTGGAGCATCTAACATCATGGTGCCAGGACAACTGTCTCTCTCTGAATGTTGGCAAGACCAAAGAAATGATTGTGGACTTCAGGAAGAGACAGCAACGGACATACTCCCCCTCATGATCAGCGGGTCACCAGTAGAGAGAGTGAGCAGCTTCAAGTACCTGGGAGTAAACATCTCCGAGGACCTGACCTGGACTGCTCACATTCAGACACAGGTGAAAAAGCCAGGCAAAGACTGTACCACCTGCGCCAGCTGAGGAAATTCAGGGTTTCACCAGCTATCCTGAAAACTTTCTATTTAGGGGCGATAGAAAGTGTATTAACTCAGTGCATCACAGCGTGGTATGGGAACAGCACCAGTCATGACCGCAAAGCCCTGCAAAGAGTAGTGCGCTTATCCGGCGTATCTCAGGGTCAGCTCTCCGTCTCTGCAGGACGTCTACACCAAACGCTGCAAAGGTAGAGCTACCAAGATCATCAAGGACTCTAATCACCCTGCAAACCCTCATTTCACGCTGCTACCATCTGGTAGCGCTTCCAAGCCTGATGGCCAAAACTGAGAGACTCAGGAGGAGCTTCTTCCCCAGGCCATCAGACTCCTGAACTCAGTCACTTAACATCACGTGACTTCACGTCAGGATAAACATCGATACACTGACATTGCACTGCACTTTCTGTTCTCGTTGTTACTGTGTAACAACCTGTTATAAACCTGTTTGCACATTATACTCTTTATACATTTGTTAACCACATATTTATAAGTCTACAGTTTACTCACTGCACAGTCTACTTCAATTATTTTATTCCACTTATTTATTCTTATTTTTACTTTTTTTCTTCTACTTGACTTGATTATTATAATTCTACAGATACTGTATATATATAGTACTTTTTTACTTTTAGTACTTTTATATATATATATATATAGCACTTACTCTTTTTATTTTTTTTATTTAGTGGCAAAAACGGGCTTCCATAGTTTTCTATGTGAGTATATAGTAAAGTGTAATTTATTCCTGTGATTTGCATCATTACCCTCAGAAATAATCCTAATCTGATGATTTATTATTAATGTTAGAAACAGTTGTGCTGATTTAACATTATTATGGGAATCTGTGATAGATTTTTTTAAAGGGTTCATTGATTATAAAGAGTTTTTCGTAAACGATATCGAACGGTGGTGTATATTTTTAATAAATGCCGTTTTTTTTTTTTATGCATCAATAAATAAATTGACAATAAATCATCATATTAGGATGATTTCTGAAGGATCATGTGACACTGAAGACTGGAGTATTGATGATAAATGCAGCTTTGATCACAGGAATAAATCACATTTTAAAGTATGTTAAAATAGAAAATCATTATTTTAAATTGTAATATTTCACAATATTACAGTTTTTTTTTTTTTTTTTTTTTTTTTTTTTTTTTTTTTGTATTTTTGATCAAATAAATGAGGGTTAAGAAGAGTCTTAAGTATTAAAGATAGTAATGTTTCCAAACATTTGACCGGTACTTGTATGTATGCGTGCATGTTTATGCATTATCTAATTAAATATGCACTAATTTGCATACATTTCCAGAAAATAAATGCGAACACTGGATAAAGCCATGTTCAAAATGTTTGGTTTTGTTGATTTATAAGAGTTTGGATATCTCATCACTCATATCACTCAAATACAGACAGAAAAAAATACATTTCATGTTTTAAGGAATGAAATATAAAAGTATAAAGTAGGTGACAACTATGAACAACAAACCCCTCTGTAAACCCTAATATAGATAAATACATTCTGGTGTAAGTGCTGCAGAAGTGGAGGAAAACCTTCAACGATATGTGTTGTCAATTAAATCTGCAGGCGCAAATACATAAAGCGCAATAAAACAAACACGTAAAAGTGTATCGAAAGGCCAGACAGCCCAAAATTGATCAATGCATGGAAAACCCCCCAATGTTTTGTTCTGACATTGATCAGAAGTCCAGCTATAGTGATTAAGAACATCTCTAAAGTGTGGGAAAAGCTGTTCCATTATCTAACCATATACTGGATTTGCATTGAGTTGAAATACTGAATGCGTGTGTGTGATCACTATTTGGGTTTCCATCCGAAGATGAGAAAATTGTGTGCAAAATTTGAATATTGCATAAAACATCTGCAAATAAATGGGTTACACTTTGTTACGGTGTCGTTGTTACACTGTAATATATACATTTAAGTGGTGAGTAATATTAACTATAGGGTTGGGTTTAGAGTTAGTCATTTTACACAATTTATAGGTATTACTAGGGCTGTGCGATATTGAAGAAAAATGCGATATGCAATAAATAATGCGATTATTTGATATGCGATACGATATTGCTTTAAGTGTGTAAAATCTATTTAAATTATATTTAACGCTTCTACGGTCTTCGTTTGGGAATTGCACTCAGGGTCTTTGGGGTCGCCACAGACCCCAGGCAACAACATTTAATTTTGCAACAAAACAATTGTTACACAAACAAATGTAATTTTACTCTGTTTATTAATGTTTTCCTTCAACGTCTGTGCAGTTTTTGGAGTATTTATAATAATTTTTTAATTTATATAAATAAATGTAAAAACTTTTTTTTTTTTAATGGATTTTCACACAAAATCAGTTTTTAATGTCAAATTTCGGGATGAGTCACGCTTTTCGAATATTCGATTAGCTGCAAGAGTTACGGCCTTTACACCTGCTCACTTCATTCGCTTTCTCTGATCAGATATCTATCCGACTGGGAAAAGACCAGGAGTAAATGCCTTTCTAAATACTTTCGAGAGGGATTAATATCCGACCACTAATAAATCAACTCTATTGCGGTGTTTGATCATGAGCTGATGATGAATAAAATGCAGCTCGTATCTGTTGCTTTCGTCGACGTGATTTTGTTGAATGTCCATATAGCGCGGGAATTGAAGATTGGATTTATATTCATTTTGCAGAGAGGAGGCTCTCTCTCGATCCTCAACACTATCATCCCTTACGCTATTGAACTAAAACGCATGCGCTGCTTACTTTTCTTCCTGAATAAGTGCGCACCCTAGTATTGCTCACGCACACTGACTTGCGTGGCATATAACGGGTACGGTAACTTGGGGCGATGTCACATAAGTCATGTTTCAGCATGTTATAATAATGATATGGCTTGAGTTAATGTAGCCTAATGAATTAAACCGTTTGTTCTCATAAAGACTAAGAGTGTGTGTAGCCTGTACATGCGTGCATGTGGGGGAGGAGTTTGAATAATAATCGAATAATTCCCAGCGATCATAGAATAATATTTTTTGCTAGAAATGCCCATCCCTAGTAAAATTCACTTTATCAAAGACCCACATTTTTGGTTTTTGATTTTGCCCATCTTTTGGAAAATGCAGTTTAAAAAAAAAGAAAAGACTTTTACCAGTAAATGGCTGCAGAGCGCCACTATTTGCAATGTGCTATTTGACTGACTGAAAGACAAGTATTTTTCAGTTGGATTCATATCTAAATGTTATGAAATCACAATTATAACAATTGAAATTAATTTGTCAAAGCATTTTTTTTGTTCTGAAAATTTTTTTTCTTCAATGATGAGTAGAATCAAACCTGAACAAGAGAAAAGTTCTTTAGAGTTTATCATTTATTTCAAACATCTGATTTTCTTACAATTCTACAGATTTAAACTACACAGAACAGAAATGAACAGTTATATTACATATTGAGTAAAAAATACACAACATGAACATCAAAATGCAATGAACTGAACAGCAATAACAAATGTGTGTGTGTGAGCATGATCATTTTGCATTGTGGATGTTTTATGCATTGTTGGAAGTGTGCCACTTCCTTTCTGTATGCATGTTCTGTGTTGTTTCTGTGGATGAAGTTTGTCCATTTTCTAAGCGGGGTCACTGAGTGTGACTTTTTGTCACACGAACATAAAAATAGATATCAGTCCAATTCATTTTTTTTATTTGTTGATCTAGAGAGTGTTGACAATGGTACAAAGTCTCATGCCATTTTATTTGAGCAAACGTCCTTTGGGGTCAGAAAAGACCCAGAAGACCGTAGAAGGGTTAAAAATATTATTTAAAAACTGATGTGTGTTTGACATTCTTTCTGGGCAAAGAAAGCATCGCTACAACTTCTGAAAGTGACCAGCAGTGTTTTAGCAAACATTTATGTCACGATTTTAACATCAGTGTAAACAAACAAAAAATGTAATGCCCATATATGGTAATACCAAAAACTCTTTGCTTGACTTGGTAATATACACTCACCTAAAGGATTATTAGGAACACCTGTTCAATTTCTCATGAATGCAATTATCTAATCAACCAATCACATGGCAGTTGCTTCAATGCATTTAGGGGTGTGGTCCTGGTCAAGACAATCTTCTGAACTCCAAACTGAATGTCAGAATGGGAAAGAAAGGTGATTTAAGCAATTTTGAGCGTGGCATGGTTGTTGGTGCCAGACGGGCCGGTCTGAGTATTTCACAATCTGCTCAGTTACTGGGATTTTCATGCACAACCATTTCTAGGGTTTACAAAGAATGGTGTGAAAAGGGAAAAACATCCAGTATGCGGCAGTCCTGTGGGTGAAAATGCCTTGTTGATGCTAGAGGTCAGAGGAGAATGGGCCGACTGATTCAAGCTGATAGAAGAGCAACTTTGACTGAAATAACCACTCGTTACAACCGAGGTATGCAGCAAAGCATTTGTGAAGCCACAACACGCACAACCTTGAGGCGGATGGGCTACAACAGCAGAAGACCCCACCGGGTACCACTCATCTCCACTACAAATAGGAAAAAGAGGCTACACTTTGCACAAGCTCACCAAAATTGGACAGTTGAAGACTGAAATAAATGTTGCCTGGTCTGAGTCTCGATTTCTGTTGAGACATTCAGATGGTAGAGTCAGAATTTGGCGTAAACAGAATGAGAACATGGATCCATCATGCCTTGTTACCACTGTGCAGGCTGGTGGTGGTGGTGTAGTGGTGTGGGGGATGTTTTCTTGGCACACTTTAGGCCCCTTAGTGCCAATTGGGCATCGTTTAAATGCCACGGCCTACCTGAGCATTGTTTCTGACCATGTCCATCCCTTTATGACCACCATGTGCCCATTCTCTGATGGCTACGTCCAGCAGGATAATGCACCATGTCACAAAGCTCGAATCATTTCAAATTGGTTTCTTGAACATGACAATGAGTTCACTGTACTAAAATGGCCCACACAGTCACCAGATCTCAACCCAATAGAGCATCTTTGGGATGTGGTGGAACGGGAGCTTCGTGCCCTGGATGTGCATCCCACAAATCTCCATCAACTGCAAGATGCTATCCTATCAATATGGGCCAACATTTCTAAAGAATGCTTTCAGCACCTTGTTGAATCAATGCCACGTAGAATTAAGGCAGTTCTGAGAGTTTTGAGAGAACAAAATAGTGACTTCCTGGGAAACTGGCCCAAAACATGCTGCGATCAGGGAAGAAACTGTGACTCTTTTTCCCCTCTGTTATAAATGAGTTGCGTCTCGACGCGTCAGACGAAACGCAGTAAACGCCGCCATGTTCTCTTTTGCGTTGGGATGCTGGTGTTTGGGAATGCAGTCGTGTGAGACGCTTCTGGAGGAAATTAAACCAGATCATCCTGATGACAGACTTTGACTTTAAACCAACATTTGAGATGCTGCGATGCGATTGGTCTCCTGGTTAGTCCAGTTATCCAACACAGATATCCAATCACAACACAGTTATCCAATCACAGCCTCTGTTGAGGCAAAGTCATGTGAGTTTTTTTTTTTTGTTGCACATCGAGGGATTTATTTGGTAAATGTGTTTCCATCATAGTTTATGCTTGGTTTCATATCGGGTAAAAATTGTTTTTTAATTCATGCACATCTTTGAGATTCCATCCAGCGTTTCTTATGCAATTCATAGTTTTCAAGTGACGTCACACGCTTATAGGAACGTCCACCTGGAGGGCAAAACAAGGCTTTCCTTCATTGCCTGCCAGTTGTTTTTATCAGGTTTGTAGTCAATATTAATGCAGTAAGGATGTGATATTAAAATACCTAATTCAATGCACACCTTATTGATGTTGCATATTGTACAGGAAAGCAGATGAACACAGATGCAACACAAGGTTTCTCGTTAGGTGTTTTTCCCATCGAAACCCATTATAAAGAAAACACGTTTTGTTCATATTGGCTCATCTGCTCGCCTGTATATAGTATGCATCATCAAAAAGGTGTAAACTGAATGTGTTCTTTCAATATCACTGTACATCAAGGCACTCTAAGGGTTCAACACAACTCAATTTAAAATAAAACCCATATCAACAAATCCTAGATTAGCGTTAAACTTTGCTTAATTGAATCCTTATTGGTGCAACTCACCCTATAGTGTTTTTCACGTTAAGCGTTTTAAAAATGTCCCGCTGTCTTTAGTGATTGAAATACTGCAGCAGGTGCTGTGTATGGATCATAAGTGCCCAAAACGTTCACATATTTTTGTTTTAAGATGGAAATTTGACAGGCTTGTGCTGCAATTCTATTGAGTTCTATAGCGGTTTTGCACTCTAAGGCTCTGCGACAGTCACGTGACTGAAAACCATGAATACCCCAAAATTTACATAGAAATAGGTGGATGGAAACACATCTACTGTTGCATAAATCTTGAGAGTTGTCAAATCTGGATCTGTCTCTGCTTTACTCATATGTGAAATCTTCTTCTCAGCCTGACCGCGGGGCAAAGAGACCCAGAGAGGAAGACAGCCATGAGGAGTCCAGAGGCAAACAGAAGACAGCGGGCCGAGACGGTGGACGGGTTCTGGTGAGGTCTGAGCCGGATGGTGAGGAGCAGGCAGGAGGAGACGGGGAGAAGATTCTGGAGAGGCTGATGGATCAGGATGGAGAAGATCCAGAGGTGAGACATGTGGGTTTATTTTGCATGCAACAAGGAGGTTAAAGTGGACCTCTTATGCCCATTTTTACAAGTAATTAAAGTCACAGGCTAGCCCAGAATGTGTCAGTGAAGTTTCAGCTTAAAATACCTCACAGATCATTTATAAATCCATGTTGTAAATACCCATTTCTGACTACAGTCAAGAACAGGCTGTTTCTGTGCATGTGCCTTTAAATGCAAATGAGCTGCTGCTCCTCCTCCTCTCCACACAGTTCTGCCTTGATCGGATTCTCTGCTAAATACTAACAAGACATCTGCTTGGTTTTAATTATCTATATCGCGATCACTCTCACAGATAGCGTAGTTCTTCTTTCACCATTAAAGAAATCTGAGCGTCTCGTTTTTTCACATGCTTGCAGAGAAATGTTTACCAAAACAAAGTCCTTTTTCACATTTTCTGGGTTGGTAGATGCACCGGGACCTGATTATTACACGGAATAACACGCACTTAAACTCGGAAAGCCTGATTTTCATGATATTTCCCCTTTAAATGATGCATTCAAGTCATGTCAGAAAGACCTTATTTGCAAGTTGAATGCACATGAACGGCATCACAAGTTGGGATGGTGCATTTTTGGTGCAAGTTATTATTTACAATAAATATCTATGTTGTGTACAAAATGATAGTATTGTAAAATTATAATAGAATATAACTAGGGATGCACCGATATGAAAATTTTGGCCAATATCTATATTTGAAAGCCGATAAACCGCTAAATGTAAATCCTAATTTTTATATAATTTCTGAGAGCTTGATTACAAAAACAAAAGTCTCACCATTTAAAGCCATGTCCCAAGCACACAATTATGATGTTCTCATTATGATTTTCTGTAGTCTATAAGACAGACTTGCGCTGCACAGGTTAACGGTGTTTTCCTTTTTGATGTTATTTCAATCATATTTCAAGCAATTCATAACCATCATGGTGAACAGTAGGGTCGGGTATCGTTTGGGGTTTTTATGATACCGGTGCCAAACCGGTAATTTAAAAACGGTACCGGGGCCTAAACGGTGCCTGAACCAATATTTAATTTTTTTTTTAAAAGGCCACAAAACGATGGTGGATGACATTTTAAAGAATGGCTTTTTTTATACAAAACACAATTTACTTAACAAATTCACAGTAAAACCTAAGCCACCTAACCCAACTACAATAGGCCTTAACACTAAATAACAGTTACTGATAACAACAGTCGTCTTTATTCTTGGTATCCTACAAACCAGCTTCAAGGTTCAGCTTTATTTAGCAGAAATATGACCATGTTCTCTGGCTAAATATTTTAGAATGCATCGCCTTATTGTTTCCATGCGACGCGTCATGCTTCTCACATGACACACAGCAGCCACAATAGGATTTACGTAAATTCATCGTCGTCTCACGAAATATATGAAAGTAAGTGACCGCTGAACTGGGAGAAGAACAGAGTAAACCATATAGTTAACTATATAATGTGTATCTGATATGAATAAAACGCGTAGTCAAATTATAACTGTCTGAAAGGATTGTTAGTGCCACTTCCATAGACATCAGTGTGTGTTTTTTGCTATTATGTGCATTTAAATGTCTGAAACCTAAAATAAACATGATGTGGTTGAAAACACTGAATAGTTGTGATATGTGACGAGCGCGTCTGTCTGGCACGGCGCCAGCCAAAGCGCGGAAGCACATTTAAAATGAAGTGGGCGGCACCGAAATGAGCGAAATCTGCGTTCTGATTCGGTCCGTTTACATACCGGTTATATAGATAACGGTGACATATTGGCAACGGGTTTCCGGTACCGAACTCTAGTGAACAGTGCACATCTGAAGTGTCTCCGCTGAAGGAAATAATACATTATTTATCGGTCTAATTTTATTATCAGGCCGATAATGAAAACATTAAAAATTAACATAGTATACCGATATAGTGGCCAATATACTATGATCATTTTTAATGTTATCATAATCGGCCTGATAATTAATGTTGATTAATGTTATCATTATCGGGCCGATCTTATTGTGAAGTGTTACCGAATAACGCATTTAAGGTAGGATGTTTTGTGCCAATATAGTTTTAATATGTAATAAATAATTTAATATATTTTAATAATTCATAATATATGATAGTCAAATCATGTCAGCAGCTTTAATAAAATGATTGCAATAATAATAATAATGTTTTAAGTTATGTGAGGTCCTCGTTTAGCAGTTAAATTAAAAGAAAATATGCCCTAATATATTTGTGATGGAGAATTATATAATAAAGGCTACACGTTTTCATACACAAAATATAGTTTTTCATGTTTTATGACCTATAACAAATTGTGTAATTATAAATAGTTAAGTTTAATGTTTTTTTAAGTCTGGTGCCAATAAATATTAATAATAATTTAATTAGTTAGACTATACCTGTCTCCATGCTGCATATATTCTCTGGCTCTGTAGGCAGTATTGTCCGACTTCGGTTTGAGCTGAACACCATTAGTTTCTGACATTTTCTGTTGTTGTTGTTGCACAAGCTATTGAAGCTCCACCCTCTTCTTCAAAGAACAGGCAGGGAGCAGCAGCTCATTTGCATTTAAAGGGACATGCACAAAAACAGTGTGTTTTTGCTCACCTCAAAAAAGTAGCAATTTTAACAGGCATTAAACATTAAATAGCAAAAATTATAAAAAAAGGGTCATAATATGTCCCCTTTAATACTTTTAAAATCTAGTGCAGAATAGGAGTATTTTTAACTGGACAAAAAGCAAGTCTCATATGTAATTCAGAGGCACACTGCTCCCTGTAGATGAGAATTATGACCTTTGACCTTCTGACCTGCTGTGTGTTAACAGGGCGAGCCCGTCGATGAGAGCACAGTTAAGAAAATGGTCTTGACCTTTGAGAAGAGATCCTACAAAAATCAGGAGCTGAGGATCAAGTTTCCCGACAACCCGGAGAAGTGAGTTGTGAAGAGTTAAATGTGAAATGAGATGCAAGCGGTTCCCCTCGGAATCCACAGAGAGACATGACATCACTTCCTGTTGTTGGCAGATTCATGGAGGCGGAGCTTGACCTGAATGACATCATCCAGGAGATGCACGTCATCGCCACTATTCCGGAGCTGTATCATCTGCTGGTGGAGCTGAACGCGGTTCATTCCCTGCTCGGCCTCCTTAGCCACGACAACACTGATATCCTGACCATCACGTGACTTTAGAGTGAAGCAGTAAACCATGAGCCTCGTGGAACAACAGCGATACACCAGTGCTCACTAAATAATTCTCGTTCGCACCAAGGATGATAACGATAAAGATATAGCTCTAAAAAACGTTCTAAATATAAAAGAATAGCAGAGTTCACAGCACATGATGATGGGTGGGCCTCTAATAGTGTGGGTGGGCTGGAATAATTCGCGTTACCCCTTAATTTGGAAGAAAAATCCTATTGAAACATAGCAACACAGCTAAAAGCATTCCTCATATTCAAGATTCAAGAGTTTTATTTGTCACATACACCGTTATATACAGGAACAGGAAATGTAAACATCATATGTTGGACCTTTTATTGTCTATTGTCTTTTATATAGTCTACTTCTACATCTTGATGCCTTCTCAAGCCCCCTTACGAGCTGTGTTTGTGATGGTCCTCCCGCGCGTTGCGCTCAAACATTTGCAAGGTTGCTTTATTTTTTGTGTCGCAGAAACTACATACGTCACCTATATGCACTAAGCTCCGTGCGATCAAGTGTGAGTGGCTGCAATGTGAAAACATGAAAACAAAATCAAAGCAGGAGAGAGATCCAACCCGAGTCCTGATAACTATATCACGAAGAGAAATAACAATGTCCTGTATTGACAATTGTGTTGATGTGGCTTATGTACATTTCAGAAAACCACTAGCTCACAAATATTGCATAGCCATGCCACGACGGGCCAGTCTAAGGCCCAATCCCATTTCTACCCCATAGCCCTTCACTTTCCCCTACCCCTTCATTTTGCGTGTTCATGTGAAGGGGTAGGGGTGTCTCGATTCTCTTTTGGCTGGAGTGGTAGGGGTAAGGTGAAGGACCAGATAGCCCTTCAAACAAAGATTTTTCATGACCACACTTCGAACGAAGGGGTATGAGGAGTTTCCCTCCATACTTCGACTACCGTGCTGCTATAATGCGTGAAGTGATGTTTCCACTCGGGATCGATTACTTATGTGTTGCCTGGCTGCCAGTTTCTCCGTAGCTTGTGAAACGCACTATTTGAGTGATGTGAACACAAATTAATAATAGTTAAAAAGTAAATATCTGGTCATCCTTCATAACGCAGTCGATATTTACATCACGTATCGTCTGTAAACTCTTGCGTTACCAAGGCAACGACTGACTCGATTATATTACATTGCAAAGAGCTCTGTTATCACACTAGCACCGTTATATTATGTCCAAATACAGTGCAAAACTACGTTGGGAGTGAGTAATTTGTTAAATGTGCTCACACCTGATTTCTGTTATAGCCTACGCAGTTCACTGTTGTTCATACTGGTTAAATGTTACAGGACACTAATAAAAGAAACGGGGTATGATGACGTGTAATGGTATAGTAGTGGTGTCCCATTTCTTAGTTATTTTCACCCCTACGCCTTGCCACTCTGTATCAAGGGGAGCGGGTAGGGGAAGGCGAAGGGGTATAAAATAGAATTGGGCCTAAAAATCCTCCCATATCTTACCTTGTATGGCTGATGTCTGTTCTAATCAAGTCGGAGTTGGCTGGGTTTTCAATTGAAGATATTCTGTTAGTTCACTTTCAAACGGCAAAAGTGTTATGGCGTCCTGTCATCTTTGTCAAGACGTGTTTCTTTCTTAAAGGAACACTCTGCTTTTTTCCCCTAGAGTTAAATAGTTGAGTTTTACCGTTTTCGAATCCATTCAGCCGATCTCCGCGTCTGACCGTAGCACTTTTAGCATAGCTTAGCATATGTCATTGAATCTGATTTATATAATGTATAAAAAAAATTATCTTTAGCTGTTTTTCAGTGTTACACATCCTTAACGTGAATCACATATCAGCATCGCCGTGGTTGATCTTCTGCAGGAACTGACAGACATTGACACGCTTCACGAGAGTGAGGAGGGTGCGGAGGTGCTCATCGACGCACTGGTAAGAAAATATTTATTTAATAATCAGAGAAAAACATCATCAGTGTCGTTAGAGGAGATTATGTGCTGATTCACCAGCGTTAGCGGGTCACGGTCCAGCAGCACAATGAGATTATCATGAGAAAATGACATGAATTACTATGTGTGAGAAATTTAGTCTGGTATTGGGCCTGACGTTTGCATGAGATGGAGAGAGAGATGACGGTAATAGCCAGACTGTTGTTGTGCATGTGCAATCAGACGGTTTGTGTCAGATGGAGCAGAGGAAACAGGAAGAGCTCACGAACAATCAGAGGTTGATTGAGCCGTGTGAGTCTGATTGCTGCCGTCTAGAATTGGTGTTGTGCATTCAAGCAAACGTATTTACACGTCTGAATGACTGTTTATGTGGCAGCTCCGCAAGCAGGCTACAAAGTATGCCTTGAAACATAGTATATAAACAGAACTGTGCAAAAGTCTTAGGCATGTTAGTATTTGCAGGAAGTTTTTTACACGTTAGGAAGGGTTTACACGTTAGGAAGGTTTACACCATAGAAAGGTTTACACATTAGGAAGGAGGTTTACACATTAGGAAGGTTTATGCGATAGGAAGGAGGTTTACATGTTAGGAAGGTTTACACGTTAGGAAGGTTTACACGTTAGGAAGGTTTACACGTTAGGAGGTTTACACGTTAGGAAGGAGGTTTACACGTTAGGAAGGAGGTTTACACGTTAGAAAGGAGGTTTACACGTTAGAAAGGAGGTTTACGCGTTAGGAAGGTTTACACGTTAGGAAGGATGCTTACACGTTAGGAAGGAGGCTTACACGTTAGGAAGGAGGTTTACACGTTAGGAAGGAGGTTTACACGTTAGGAAGGAGGCTTACACGTTAGGAAGGAGGCTTACACGTTAGAAAGGAGGTTTACACGTTAGGAAGGAGGTTTACACGTTAGGAAGGAAAGGAGGTTTACACGTTAGGAAGGATTACACGTTAGGAAGGAGGATTACACGTTAGGAAGGAGGTTTACACGTTAGGAAGGAGGTTTACACGTTAGAAAGGATTACACGTTAGGAAGGAGGTTTACACGTTAGGAAGGATTACGCGTTAGGAAGGATTACGCGTTAGGAAGGAGGTTTACGCGTTAGGAAGGAGGTTTACGCGTTAGGAAGGAGGTTTACACGTTAGGAAGGAGGTTTACGCGTTAGGAAGGAGGTTTACACGTTAGGAAGGAGGTTTACACGTTAGGAAGGAGGAGGAGGTTTACGCGTTAGGAAGGAGGTTTACGCGCGTAGGAAGGAGGTTTACGCGTTAGGAAGGAGGTTTACACGTTAGGAAGGAGGTTTACACGTTAAGAAGGTTTACACGTTAGGAAGGAGGTTTACACGTTAGGAAGGAGGTTTACACGTTAGGAAGGAGGTTTACACGTTAGGAAGGATTACGCGTTAGGAAGGAGGTTTACACGTTAGGAAGGAGGTTTACACGTTAGGAAGGAGGTTTACACGTTAGGAAGGATTACGCGTTAGGAAGGAGGTTTACACATTAGGAAGGATTACGCGTTAGGAAGGAGGTTTACGCGTTAGGAAGGAGGTTTACGCGTTAGGAAGGAGGATTACACGTTAGGAAGGAGGATTACACGTTAGGAAGGAGGATTACGCGTTAGGAAGGAGGTTTACGCGTTAGGAAGGATTACGCGTTAGGAAGGAGGTTTACGCGTTAGGAAGGATTACGCGTTAGGAAGGAGGTTTACGCGTTAGGAAGGATTTACGGAAGGAAGGATTACGCGTTAGGAAGGAGGTTTACGCGTTAGGAAGGATTTACGCGTTAGGAAGGAGGTTTACGTTGTTAGGAAGGCGGTTACGCGTTAGGAAGGAGGTTTACGCGTTAGGAAGGAGGTTTACAGCGTTAGGAAGGAGGTTTACGTTAGGAAGGAGGTTTACGCGTTAGGAAGGATTACGCGCGTTAGGAAGGAGGTTTACGTTGTTAGGAAGGATTACGCGTTAGGAAGGAGGTTTACGCGTTAGGAAGGATTACGCGTTAGGAAGGATTACGCGTTAGGAAGGAGGTTTAGGAAGGAGGATTACGGCGTTAGGAAGGAGGATTACGCGTTAGGAAGGAAGGATTACGCGTTAGGAAGGAAGGATTACGGCGTTAGGAAGGTTTACGTTGCGTTAGGAAGGAGGTTTACGCGTTAGGAAGGAGGTTTACGCGTTAGGAAGGAGGTTTATACGTTAGGAAGGATTACGCGTTAGGAAGGAGGTTTACGCGTTAGGAAGGATTACGCGTTAGGAAGGATTACGCGTTAGGAAGGAGGTTTACACGTTAGGAAGGTTTACGTGTTAGGAAGGAGGTTGACATGTTTGGAAGGTTTACGCGTTAGCAAAGGTTCACACATTAGCTTTGCAGGAAGGTTTCTTCAAGCGTCTTTGAGACGTTGCCACAGTTCTTCTGGATTTAGTCTGTCTCAATTTTTTCTGTTTCTTCATGTAATCCCTGACAGACTCGATGATGGTGAGATCAGATCATACCGGCTGTTGTCAGACTCTTTGTGCATACAAAAATCTCACTGGATTATTAAAATTAATGGCAAAAGGAATGTTTGGAAATGTAAATTGATATTTCCTGACACTACAGCAAAAGATATAAATAACTGTCTTAAAACAATTGTTTTTGGATGAAAATACTAACATGCCTAAGACTCATTATGTGAGAGAGAAATCGACTAAACAAGTGTATTACCTGCATCTGATATAGCATTCATTCTTCAGGTCAATGTCCATAATGTTATATCCATTATAAAAATTCAGTTTGAATGTCCGCTGAGGAAAGCGATATCTTTGTCCTTTTAAAAGATTTCCCAAGACAGCGCTAAAACAACTTGTTCTCACTCGCTCCTAAAGACAGTCTTTGTCGCCATCTAATGGTGTAATAATGTAGCTTTCATTGAAGTCCATATCACAATCACTAACGGACCCTTTCTCAATGCCAAATACTGCATATTATTTATATAAAATAATATTTATTAAACAACATTATATTAAAAATGAACAACAATAGCCATTATAAAAGACGATAGGAAATAAACACAAGCAAACAATTCAGTCAGACGTACAAAAGCGGCGCTCTAATACAGGATTCAAGTTAAATAATTATGAAATAAAATTTTCCCCGTAACCCAAATCAATTTGCTCTGGAACATGAAATAATAAGAGCACAGATTGTGAAGACAAGTGTGAAATTTAGTTTATGTTCTATCATTAGCCTAAATAAATGCCTACATATTTTTATGTTTGTTAAATATTTTTTTATTTGTTTGTTCAGTTGGAGGGTCAGGTCGTAGCTCTCATGGTGCAGAATATGGAGCGTTTGGACGAGACTGTGAAGGAGGAAGCTGATGGAGTTTATAACACGTTAGGTAAGACACGCTCACCAACTAACCAACCCACACACACACATGCACTAGGCTCAAGAGCAGGCTTCAATCTGATTGGCTGGAGTCAGCCAATGCACAGGGTTTTATCTGTCCACTGGGACATAAAGTCATGTTTACAAATTCCCAAACTATAAGAAGCAACAGCTAATCTCTGGATTTGCCCGGTTAACCTTTGAAAAATATTGAGATTTTTTTTAGACACTTTGTAGAAAGTAAACTAGATACACAGTAATATATTATAAACAAACATGCATAAATAAACATTGTATGTATTATAAATATGTAATATAACTATATGTGTATTATAAATGTATATAAAACATAGAATAAATGAATGCTCAAGTGCTCTTTTAAATCTGTTCTGCATGTTGGAAACACTGCGCCTGGCTTGCGTTTGCAGGTTTGGTGGTGGAAAGATTGTGTTCAGCTGCAGAGAGAGATAAATGGTCTGACTGAACGGATTTAAACGGCACATTTCCTCCATGTCTTTCTCTTTCCCTGTCTTCCCCTGCCGTTCCAGTTCTTGTGTAATCTCTTTCCCTTCCTCGTGAGATTTTGCACCCTCTCTCTCGCTCTTCCTCCCACTCATCCGCTGTGAGATTTTTCTCCCATCATGCTTCTGATTGAGTTATCAGGTGTCTTCAGAGTCTTTTATAATACAGATGAGTCTGAAACTCCCTTGTGATGTGTCATATAGAGCTGTTCGCTCTGCTCGCTCTTTCCGTCTTTTTGTGTGTGTCCCAGGCTTGACAATGAGAGGGGTTTTTTCTGCTGGTCGCAGGCGGTCGTTCAGATTTTTACTCGCGCTGGTGACATTTCCTCAGGCCCTGAGGCGAAAGGATTATATATATATATATATTTTTTGTGCTTTTTATAGCAATTTTAAAAGAAGAGTCAGGTGCAAAGAAGATTTCTATTAAAGCAACAGTTCACCCGAAAATGAAGCCTGTTCTTCAGTTTATGGTGACCTGTCAGGATAAAAAAAACAACAAAAGTACCATAACAGTAGTTAATGTGATTCGGCTCAGTCTTTGTGTGAGAAACTCACCAAAATACACAATTTTTCAATACAATTTAGTCAAAGAAAATATGGAGAAACACTGACTATTATGATCATCAGTGTTTGAAATGCATGTGGAATAAATGCCTATTTTATACATGCACCATCAATAATGTATTAAAATGCTTAATAACAATGCTTTTGGTAACCTTAGTTAATGGTACAAGCAAAATCTTATTGTAGAGATTTATTTGAAGAGATTTACCATTTCATATAAATATTTAAATATCTACACAAACGCCATATAGCATTGAAATTAGACACACACACACACACACACACACACACACACACACACACACACACACACACACACACACAATTGTATGTATAGTCTCACTCTTAATTTCCTTCTATTTCAGAATACTTGACACTTCACACAAAATATTACAGATAAAAAAGAACTGAATTCGAATGCGTGTCTGATTTATTCCTGTCGGCTAGATGACGACACAGTTTGCTTTTTCATGTCACTAGGTTTAAATATGCAACTTCGCTGCATAACGAATGCATAAAAGTGACCAGCTGGATATAAACTAATGCAAATAGATCGTAACAATCGTGATATTAAAGGGGTGGTTGATAATGAGTTCACTTTTTAACTTTAGTTAGTGTGTAATGTTGCTGTTTGATGTTCAAAGCAAAGGGGGTTATTTTTAAGATTATTTTAAAGAAATCGCTTTTTATGGACTACAACAAAAGGCTGGTAGGGACTACACAAGCTTCCTCACGGGGTAGTGATAACACTAACCCTAAAATTTACATAAACCCGCCCCTGGGAACACGCAACAAAGGCCATGTTGAGAAGAGGAAGAGTTGTTGTAGCACATTTGACAGTCGCATCCATATTTTCACATTTATTGCAATACAATACGAACACAAATGCAATAGCATGTCATAAAGCAAGATGACAAAATAAGTTATAACTGTAATCAAACTAAACTATACCTGTTCTCTCCATGCAGCAGATATTCTCTGGCTCATCTTGCAACAGTTTCCTCACCAGTGATTTATAGATTATCGTGACAATATGCTAATCAATGACTTGAAGATGGTTAACTCATAAATTCATCCACTATCCATTCAGAAACGTCCTGTCTCATTCTCAATGTTGTCACTTCTTCTTGAGTCTCTCCGTCATTGTCCGACTCCATTTTGAACATTTTGACATTTTCAGTGCGTTTCTGCGTGAGGTGATCGGAGCTGCTAACATGAACGTTCCGTTTTTGTGTGTGTCCCTTTAAATGCAAATGAGCTGTTGCTCCCGGCCCCCTTTCAGGAAGAGGGTGGAGCTTCAAGAGTTTTGCTCACCCCCAAAAAGTGACAATTTTAACATGCTATAAAAATGATCTGTGGGGTATTTTGAGCTAAAACTTCACACACACACTCTGGGGACATCAGAGACTTATTTTACATCTTGTAAAAAGGGGCATTATAGGACCCTTTTAAACATTTGGGTCAGATTTACGTGTGTTTTTGTTATTGTTTTAAGCTCGAGGTACTAATGTACCTCGACGGCAAACATTATCCACTAATGCAGCATCTAGTCAACAAATTAATTGCTTTATGATGATATGAAGACATGTATGGTAGTATACTGTATACATACCATTTAGTTGTCTGTTTTAATTCCTCATCTGAAGTGTCCCGCTCTGTGCAGCGCTCAGCCTCACGTGTCAAAACAAACTTCACGAGACGCCAGTAATAGTCTTTATTTCACCTCTAGAGGCCGCTCTCACTCACTCTTACGCACAATAGTACGCTTGTGTAAACTGATTTGACAATATGGCGATGGCCCAAACTTCTGACGGGACCGGATGATTCTGTGCTCATGCATTCATTGAGTTAGACGTGTTCTGATCTCACTGCAGTTTCTCCATCAGTTATCATGGCAACTATGTCAAGTAGACTTTGCAAAAACTAGGTCATAATACAGCACACACGAGTCACAGTCTGTGTGTGCTTGACAAGCTTGGACTTACAGTAACAGCAGATCTCTCTGTCTGTTTGTGGCAGCTGTGATTGAGAACATGGCCGAGTTTCGTCCCGGTCTGTGCACGGAAGCGGCCCAGCAGGGTTTGATGCAGTGGCTGTTGAAGAGGATCAAGGTAAGACACCCATCCGTCACAAGTAACATCTCTCCTATTGGAACTTCATTCACTGATGGGTGTGTCTGCTCATGAGTAAAGTCTGTTAATGGAGTTTGATCGATTATTATTTTGGCTTAACAAAACAAATATACTATTAATGCGCAAACTTGGCTTGAGTTTCAAAATCTCTAACATGAGACCAAATGTTTCTAGAGCTTTCACACTACAAATGGTTTATTTATTTATGAATTTATTTAAGCATTTATATACTGTTCTCTCTTTCTTAAAATCATAGCATGAGACTAAATTTTCCAAGAGCCTTTCAAACTTCATCTGGTTTATCTAATTATGCATGCATTTATTTGTGCATTTACTTTTTGCATTTATATACTTGGCTTGAGTTTTTTCAAATTCTCTAAAATGAGACCAAATTTTCCTAGAACTTTCAGACTTCGTTAGGTTTAATTATGCATTTATTCATTTTTGCTTTTGCTGATGAATTTAAGTATTAATTTACTCATGCATTTATTTATTTAAGCTATTCATTTAAACTGTTTTGCATTTATTTTTGCAGGTATTTAATCAATTGTTTATGCATTTATATACTTCACTTGATTGTTTTCAAATTCTCTAAAACGAGACCAAATTTTCTTAGAGCTGTCAAACTACATCTGGTTTATTTATTTATGCATTTATTTATGCGTTTATTTTTTGCATGCATGTACTGTTATTGTGCAAACATAGCTTGAATTTATCCAGAATTTTCCTAGAGCTTTCAAACTTTTTGTTTGTTTGTTTATTTCATTAAACAGTTATTAATTTATGCTTTTGTTGATGCATTTATTTATGAATTTAAGCTGGAATTTATTTATGCACTTATTTAGACGTTTATTTATTTAGTCGTTTAATTTTTCAGTTATTTAATCGTTCATGCATTTATTTAACCCTTTATGCATGTATTTACAGATTTTGTAAATACATTTACAATTTAATAATTTGCTTTGCTTTATTATTAATTATCATAACTATGCATGAATACATGGCCAGCCGCATTGAGCTGCTTTATTATTTGCATGTGCTAATTCCTGGGTCATTTTGGGGTCACAACTCACCGGTTGAGAACCGATGCATTTGTCTTCCATTTAAAACTCTACCTAGATCATGTGGTTAGCAACCACCCGCAACATCCTAGCAGTGCCTTAGCAACCTTTCTTTTTTTTATGGTTCTGTAAGCTGTCATGTTACTAAATGTTACAAAATGTCATGTTGGACTACTCAAACAAACACCGCAGTATTTCAGTGTTTTAAAAGCACACTTTGGATATTATTTAGCGATGCACATTAAACTGGGATAGACATCCAAAAGATTACACACAAGTCAAGCAAGAATATATCAGCTGGTTTGAAGTTGGCTGCACGTTATGACGGGTTTTAACTCGATCATTTATTATTTTTGAGCTGGATTTGAGATTTTCATAAGAGCTGTAGGCCCACTGCCACAATTCAGTTTTTTTTTTATTTATTTTTTTTTATCCACGTGAGGTGAAATCCTCCTCAGATTTACCGCTGGCTGCCGGAATAAGAGCATCATGCTGTTCGAGTCTTAATGCTCCCTGAAGACTTCCATGAATCCAGCACACCAGCAATTACACTGACAATAGAGAAGACGGCGCACAGATCGAATGAGACGCTGCTGCCAACGCCACTGAAAGTGTGTGTTTGTTGTGTTCCCAAACAGGCCAAGATGCCGTTTGATGCCAATAAACTGTACTGCAGTGAAATACTGGCCATCCTGCTACAAAACAATGACAGTAAGTGAAAATAAGGGACGGATAGCTTTGCTTGGGTTTATTAACGACTGCAGTGAATTAAATTTGTGCTAGTGAATAATTACAGAGTAAGCAACTGTTCAAGGCCTTTTCACATCAATAGCAACATTCACAGCATATTTTCGACATAAAATTAATCCATTTATATGGACCTCCAATGACTTGTTTGCTTTATTCTTGATGTGAACAGGCCTTTACAGGGCTCGATGTTAATGCTGTTTGTCCGGGACAAGTGGATTTTTTTTTTTAAGGGGCAAGTGAAAGAGAATTTGACTTGCCCGACCGGACAAGTAGCCTGATTAAAACGTCAATAACAAAAATATCTAGGGAATAACCAAAATGCTAGAATGATTCTGCGTTCATTTAGTGTAAGTGTCGATCGATAGTGGATAATGATATATAATGTAATGTATAATGAACTGACGGTAACAAGGTTGTGCTGTTGAGGAATGAAGTCGGGCGCAGAGGTCTTTATAGCCTCTGCCGTGTGTCACTATATGAGGACATGAACGCATAAATCGTCACTTCATGAGCATTTACCATTTAATTTGAGAAAACTGTCATATCATGAACACAGACACTCAAAAGTCTTCACGGCAACCCATCAAAATAAAAGTTTGGTTAAAAAAAAATTGAAATTGACAGAATATATTAGGCTACCGTTGTCCAGTAGATTTAGCTACGTAATTTTTATGGTATTGGTACCGACTACTGGAATTTTGGTACCGTGACATCCCTAATAACATATGAGACGGTTAAAGGGGTACCTTCAGCGCTGGGAAGATGAATGTGTATTTAAACTGGGTCATTTATGTAGTAGATATGTGAAATTATTTTTGAATTTGGTGCCTTGTAGACTGAGAAAAGACAGAAAATGTCTTTTTGGCTCATGTGGATGAAAGACAACAACTCCCAGAATGCACTTGCTTCGCTGGCCTACGAGGCCACTCCCTAAGCCACATCACTTGCCAACCGCGGTACCGCCCCTACCGTTGTTTTATAATAATAAAATCATTTAGTTCATTTAGAGAACACTCTACATTAAAAACTGAACATGTCTGTTTAATATAATGTGAGCGAGCCGAGCGAGCGTCACAGCACAAACGCAGCAGGAGTCAGATTACATTCATCACGAGAGCGAAGAGCTGAGGTAAGCGCGGGCGCGGCAGTCATTCACGGCAGGCGTTCAGTATGGAAGCTTCACTTTCATAGGAATTCATTTGAAAAGTTGAAAGCTGGGGAAGCACGATCATTCGAATATACTACCGGATTTCTACCGATACAAAGCTTAATGCTAATCGCTGAAGTATCCCTTTAAACAACATCACACAGCAGAGAGTGGCGTTTTCCTGAATGCCATCACACGATTAAAAACGAGACACTGATTTCATATGACAGTTCCATAAACAATTAATTAACATTAAGTCACTTATATTTTAGATGCAGTATTGACTGTTTTTGTTCTATTTCAGCAGCGAAAATAGTTCAAAAAAAAGATCACAGCAGAACCGTAACGCATCTCACAGCAACAGTGTTACTGAACGATTCAGCATTTGAATGAATCGGTTGAATCAAAGATTCAGTGACATTCTTAAACGACTGCCTCATTCTTGAATGATTCAACCGTTTGAACGAATCAACCGTTTGAACGAATCGTTTGAATCAGTGCCTCACTCATTAAGACAGTCACCTGTGCCACCTACTGGCAGTTTAGTTTCATGTTTAAACGTTCGTTCCAACATTTCTTTGTATATTCTAAAATATTTAAAGCAATCTCATTACATTATTTAATGCAGTTGTCATTTTTCAATGTAAATTTAATTTGATTGGTAACATCCCTATAGTGTCTTATTCTAATTTAATTTATTGATTAAGAATATAAAATGAAAGCTGAAGCATAGCCTATATTTAATAAGATTATGAAAAAAATGCAACACAAAAAATGTGAGAATATTGCTTCAGAATAAATTATATTTACAACACACACAAAGACAAGCACATGTTTTACTCGGACAAGTGAATGACAGATTTGACAAGCACGTGAATGGGCTTAATGTCGAGCCCTGCGTTAGCTTGACATTTTGTGACATTTTCAGTTGATCTTTAAAGGAATATATGTTTATATTTTATGTGCATCAACTCTACGCTCTGTTATAAATTGTGATGACGTCATTTATAAATGCAACAAGGAGAATCGTGACTATGAAAGAAGAGCTGATATCTAGAGGGCAGAGTGGCTGATATATTGCTGATTTTACTCTATATTTACTCTAAACATATGCAGAAATATAACGCATAAGACTTTAAATTCAATGAGGGTGCACAGTTA
>JAGHMJ010005710.1:140000-160000 GCA_018749465.1 Paracanthobrama guichenoti | reverse complement strand
AACCCAAGTTCTCAGCGCTCAGTTCAGAAGCCTGCATCTCTGATGGGATGGGGTTCATGAGTGCGTGTGGCATGGGCAGCTTACACATCTGGAAAGGCACCATCAATGCTGAAAGGGATATCCAAGTTCTAGAACAACATATGCTCCCATCCAGACGTCATCTCTTTCAGGGAAGACCTTGCATTTTCCAACATGACAATGCCAGACCACATACTGCATCAATTACAACATCATGGCTGCGTAGAAGAAGGATCCGGGGACTGAAATGGCCAGCCTGCAGTCCAGATCTTTCACCATAGAAAACATTTGAGCATCATAAAGAGGAAGATGCCACAAAGAAGACCTAAGACAGTTGAGCAACTAGAAGCCTGTATTAGACAAGAATGGGACAACATTCCTATTCCTAAACTTGAGCAGCTTGTCTCCTCAGTCCCCAGACGTTTGCAGACTGTTAGAAAAAGAAGAGGGGATGCCACACAGTGGGAAATATGGCCTTGTCCCAACTTTTTTGAGATGTTGATGCCATGAAATTTAAAATCAACTTATTTTTCCCTTAAAATGATACATTTTCTCAGTTTAAACATTTGATATGTCATCTATGTTGTATTCTGAATAAAATATTGACATTTGAAACTTCCACATCATTGCATTCTGTTTTTATTCACAGTTTGTACAGCGTCCCAACTTTTTTGGAATCGGGTTTGTAAATATAATTTCTTTATTAGTTCTTGTAATTATATAATTGTTTATTTTAGTAGTTTATAATAAAAATGCAATTTAATATAGTTATATAAAAGTTTGTAAATGTATACCACACACACACACACACACACACACACACACACACACACACACACACACACATAGTGCTGTCAAATCTAAACTAACATAAAAATTTAGGAATAAATCATCAGGATTTATGATTATAAATGTTATTTTATTTTCAAAGTTTGTATGCAATATACTAATAATTATATTATGTTTAAAATATATAATTACATATTACTGCATTTGTATGCACATTTTATCATAACATTTATTATATTAATTGTTATATCATTTTTATTTTATTACTTTATTTGCAAATGCTGTCATTAATTTTTGTGCCTGTGAAATACTGCTCTGTTTTCTAAAAATAGCAAATGTTGTCCCTTAAATATTTACTTGTTAGTAGTTTTAGTTTAGCTAACTACTTCCAGTTTAGTTTGATTGCAGTTCTTTGAGAGTGTGGCAGTGAAATCTGTCCCACTGTGTGTCTGTCCAGGGAGAAGAAGATGTCTCGTGTCAGTGCGCTGAAGGTCCTGGATTACGGGATGATCGGCCCAGAGGGTTCGGATAACTGTCACAAGTTCGTGGACATCCTGGGTCTCCGGACCATATTCCCACTGTTCATGAAGACTCCCAAGAAGATGAAGAAAGTCGGGATTTCGGACAAGGAGCATGAAGGTTTGTAGAAACACTCGAGGAGAAGTGTGCTATTAAGTCCTGAAATGCCTCTTTCTCTGTTGCTGTTCTGTTTCGCTTCCTATTTAATTTGTTTCTCACCAGTTTTATTCTTTTTAAAATGGATTTAGTTTGGCGGAGCTGCTCAATTAGCGGGGAAAACACACACAGAGAGCCATTGTAATATGACGGCGAGTTCACAGCAATATCTTTTCCCCAGCTCTTATTTACAGTTCAGCTGGCGGTTTATTCCACGGGGAGTAAACTCTGCGGCGGCTGCTCTTATTGTTTTGCCACGGAGATACAAATAAGCTCCTCAGACTATTCTTAATGGTTATTAGAGACCTGCAATGAGAGCGAGAGAGGCGGCATCCCACTTTGCCTACTTCTATCATTTTGAACATTTGCACACTGGAGTAAGCACTGATAGAGCGTTTGACGGATATAAGATGCGCTTCGAGGGTGTGGAAAGAGCCGAGTTTCAAATCACGCTGAAATCGACCTTATTCAGGATAGATGGCGTATTTGTTGGAATGTTTTTGGCAGTTGTAGTAGCCAGTATGGCAATATAAGGACATACTTTCACATTATAAAAATGTGTCTTAAAGGACCATGCAAATTTTTTTGAAACTAGGCTCATTTTCTTAGCCTAGAAATCTAGACGCACACTAGCGGCAGCAAATATAATTTTAAGCCAGGGCGTCTAGCAACTCTCTGCTGGCTTGCGAGCTGGAAAAACCAAACTCTGGTCAGGCCAATCACATCATGTATAGAGTCGGTGGGCGGGCTTAACATAATGACGGCAGAGTTGTGACGGTTCCGCTTGTTACTTGAAAACAAAGAAGCTGGCGAACAGCAGTCTTTCGAATCGGCTTTGGCTGCGACTCTGGAAGACTTAGAGTTAAGCTTTTCTTTGAGAAAAGAACAAAGAATGGCACGGAAGTCATTCTTAAGAAAGGAAGATGTGTTCGGAGTTTTGCCGCCCGGATACGGCAAAAGTTTAATCTATCAACTAGCTCCGCTTCACCTTCTTCGTTGCTCTGGTTGGTTGTAACGCTATCCTATTGCGTGCAGAGGTAATTTTGAAAGACAACCGTTTATCCCGCCCCTCGGATTGAGCCCTGCCAATGGAGAGTTCCCAGACCCAACATCTTGATTCAAGATTCAAGATTCAAGAGTTTTATTTGTCACATACACAGTTATATACAGAATATACAACCGGCAGTGAAATGTAAACAGGTCCGCTCCATGGACAGTGCAAATTCACAGTTAAAAACACAAGGAGAAATTATAATAGAAATAGATATAAAAAAAGTAATATATATATATATATATATATATATATATATATATATATATATATATATATATATATATATATATATATATATATATATATATATATATATATATATATATATATATATATATATATATATGTCTATATCTGTAGAATTATAAATAATCAAGTCAAGAGAAAAAAAAAAAAGGTGTGAAAAAAATGATGTGGGTCTGGCTTGTCAGGCTATCATTTCCCAACTCCCATAGAGTTAAACAGTTGAGTTTTACCGTCTTCGAATCCATTCAGCTGATATTCGGATCTGGCGGTAGCACTTTTAGCATAGCTTAGGATAATTCATTGAATCTGATTAGACCGTTAGCATCTTGCTCAAATACTTTGGATATTTTTCCTATTTAAAACTTGACTCTTCTGTAGTTGCATCGTGTACTAAGACCGACGGAAAATGAAAAGTTGTGATTTTCTAGACCGATATGACTAGGAACTATACTCTCATTCCTGCATAATAATCAAGGAGCTTTACTGGGTGCAGCGGAGCAATGATATTACGCAGCGCCTGAAAGTCCCTAGCACGCGTCTTGTGCAAGCCGGTTGTCACGTTGGTTATGTTGACGGAAGTTAACCTACTTTTAGGCACTGTGTAATATCATTGCTCCAGTCTTCAGTGTCACATGATCCTTCAGAAATCATTATTGCCAATGTTAGAAACAGTTGTGCTGGTTAACATATTTTTAATAACCTCTGATACTTTTTCAGGATTCATTGATGAATAAAAAGTAAAAAAAGAACAGCATTTATTTAAAATAGAAATCTAGAAAGGAAATGTAGTTTCCAACACTGATGATAAATCATCATATTAGAATGATTTCTGAAGGATCGTGACCCTGAAGACGGGAGTAATGATGCTGAAAATTCAGCTTTGATAACAGGAATAAATTACATTTTAACATTTAAACAGCTGCTTTACATTGTAATAATATTTAGCAATTTTACAGATTTGACTGTATTTTTGATCAAATAAATGCAACCTTTGTGAGCAGAAGGGACTCTTTCAAAAACATTAAAAATGGTAAACGTTTGACCGGTACTGTATGTGCAAAAATATATTTGCATAATATGTTCTGGCTTAGCTAATTTGTCCTCAACAGTAACTCTTTATCCTTGATAATGAAAACATTTGTGCACATTTTTATTGTTCGTAAATTGGTTTCTTTGTTGCCTTTGGAAACACGGTCACATTATGACGTGATCCTGCGAAATATGGTCGGTGTGAGATTACGCCCGCCATCAGTCAGCTGTTATTGTCTTAATTCTTGACGTCCATTCAGAAACAAAAGGTGCTTATGAAGACGCAGCTGCATTAAACTGATGAATTAATTATCAGCTTTGACGACTGAGAGTTGGAGTAATTAAACAGCTAAGCTCTTACGGCCGATGAGGAACTTCAGACTGATCCCTGTAAACCCTTCTGAAACGTATTCGACTCCATGACGGGGGACCGCATGCTTGCATTAGCATTCGTAATTAGCTGATTAGAAAACACACTTTCCATTTGCAAGCAGAGAAGAAAGATTTACCAAGGAGAAATAATGTGTTCTGCCACATTGCATTGTGCGTTAAGTCTTTTATTGACGGATAATGGTGTAAAAGAAATGAGAACAACAAAAAAAGTTTCATTTAAAACTTCTGCGCCGTTAATCACCAAACAAATTTACAGCGTCCTCCTTTTGTATGAGGAACTTAAACTGACCGGCGTCCGCAGGTAAACAATCCTGACAGGCACAAAGAAAAGAGCCGGCGTTAATTTGCCACAGCGTTTTCAGCTGGAGCTCAACCGCGTAAACGCTTTCTCTTCACGAGATCTGAGAAACTTTACCACAATAACTCTAATAGAGTATTTAAGCTTCATGTAGCTATGCATCTATCACTAACAAAGCCTAGCAACTAGCTTAGGACATGCTAGCAGTGTGGTAAAACGTTATCAAAATGCTAATTAATGCTAAAACATGCTAGAAAAATCTTAAACCATGTTAGCAACATGTTCATTATAGCATGTTAAAACATGCTAGCAAACATGTTAATTCACGTTAAAACATGTTAACAACACATTAATTCATAACATGTTAAAACATGCTAGCAAACATGTTAATTCACGTTAAAACATGTTAACAACACATTAATTCATAACATGTTAAAACATGCTAGCAAACATGTTAATTCACGTTAAAACATGTTAACAACACATTAATTCATAACATGTTAAAACATGCTAGCAAACATGTTAATTCATGCATGTTAACAACACATTAATTCATAACATGTTAAAACATGCTAAAACATGTTAATTCACGTTAAAACATGTTAACACATTAATTCATAACATGTTAAAACATGCTAGCAAACATGTTAATTCACGTTAAAACATGTTAACAACACATTAATTCATAACATGTTAAAACATGCTAGCAAACATGTTAATTCACGTTAAAACATGTTAACATGTTAAATAATTGTAAAACATACTTTAACAAAATGTTAATTAATGATAAAACATGCTAGCAAAATGTTAAACCATGTTAGCAAACAGGTTCATTAATGATAACATTTTAAAACATGTTACCAACATGTTGATTCATTATAACATGTTAAAACATGTTAACAACATGTTAAATCATTTTAAAACATGTTCATTCATGATAGCAATTTGTTAAAACATGTTAACAAAATGCTAATTAATGCTAAAACATGATAGCAAAATGTTAAACCATGTTAGCAAACAGGTTCATTAATGTTAACATTTTAAAACATGTTATTAACGCATTAATTCATGATAACATGTTAAAACATGCTAGCAAACATATTAATTCATGTTAAAACATGTTAAATAATTGAAAAACATACAAATTTAACAATGTTAATTCATGCTATAACATGTTAGCAAACATGTTAATTAATGCTAACAACATTTTAAAACAGGCTAGAAACATGTTAATTCATGATAAAACATGTTAACAACCTGCTAGCAAACATGTTAATTCATGTTAAAACATGCTACCAACATGTTAAATCATTTTAAAACATACTAATTTATGTTAACAAAATGTTAATTCATGTTGGCAATGTGTTAAAACATGCTAGCAACACGTTAATTCATGTTAACATGTTAAAACATACTAGCAAACATGTTAATTAATGATAAAACATGGTAGTAACATGTTAAATCGTGCTACCAACATGTTAAAACATTAGCAAAATGTTAATTCATGTCAACCAATTTGCTAGCAACATGTTAAGTCATGCTAAAAACATGTTATTTAATGCTAACAATGTGTTAAAACAGGCTAGCAACATGCTAATTCACGATAAAACATGCTAGTAGCGTGTGCAGTGTGTTAAAACATGTTAAATCATACTTGCAATGCAGTAAAACGTGCTAATTCATGCTCTATTGATGGATAATGGTGTAAAAGAAAAAGAACAATAAAAAAAATTCATCAACTTCTGCGCCGTTAATCACCAAACAAATTTACAGCGTCCTCCTTTTGTATGAGGAACTTAAACTGACCGGCGTCCGCAGGTAAACAATCCTGACAGGCACAAAGAAAAGAGCCGGCGTTAATTTGCCACAGCGTTTTCAGCTGGAGCTCAACCGCGTGAAAAGAAGCCTGAACGAGAGCCGGTTCGGCTGAATAATTACATGTCGTTAAGCTGAAAAGCGGAGGAATTGAGAAATTGTCAGGATGTGTTTTAGCTAATGATGTGAAATGAGTCGTGACACGCTGAACGTCTGTCTGTCGCAGTGAACTTTCAACTCAGCAGCCAATTTAAACTTCTTGAATACAGTTTGGCCGTTTTGTGTGTGTGTGCCGTTGAGACTCATGGAAAGCACTTTGATGAAGTAGCTGAAGATTTGGGTTTTCACCCCGCCGCAGGGATGAAGGTCACAGCAGCGTCGCTCCAGGGTCGGGAAGATGAACATCCTCGGGATACAACAGATTAAAGTTGAGACGCCCAGCAGGGATGATAATTCTGACCAGTGTTATTTTAGATATTATAATAATACTTTGAGTTAGTTTTTACTTTTATATTTTATATTTTCTTTTCAAAGTTTTTATATTTAGTTTTTTCATAGTTTTTCAAACAACTCTTTTTTTTTTTTTTTATGGTTTTAGAGGATTTTAGTTTTTAATATAAATATTGTGTGTGTGTGTGTGTGTGTGTATATACACTGATCATGCATAACATTATGACCACTGACAGGTGAAGTGAATAACACTGATGCTCTCTTCCTCACGGCTCCTGTTAGTGGGTGGGATATGTTAGGCAGCAAGTGAACATTTTGTCCTCAAAGCTGATGTGTTAGAAGCAGGAAAAATGGGCAAGCGTAAGGATTTGAGCGAGTTTGACAAGGGCCAGATTGTGATGGCTAGACGACTGGGTCAGAGCATCTCCAGAACTGCAGCTCTTGTGGGGTGTTCCCGGTCTGCAGTGGTCAGGATCTATCAAAAGTGCTCCAAGGAAGGAACAGTGGTGAACCGGCCACAGGGTCATGGGCGGCCAAGGCTCATTGATGCACGTGGGGAGCGAAGGCTGGCCCGTGTGGTCCGATCAAACAGATGAGCTACTGGAGCTCAAACTGCTCAAGAAGTTAATGCTGGTTCTGATAGAAAGGTGTCAGAATACACAGAGCATCTCAGTTTGTTACGTATGTGGAATGGTTTGAGGAGCACAACAACGAGTTTGAGGTGTTGACTTGGCCTCCAAATTCCCCAGATCTCAATCCAATCGAGCATCTGTGGGATGTGCTGAACAAACAAGTCCGATCCATGGAGGCCCCACCTCGCAACTTACAGGACTTAAAGGGTTAGTTCACTCAAAAATTAAAATGATCCCATGATTTACTCATCCTCAAGTCATCCTAGGTGTATATGACATTCTTCTTTCAGATGAACACAGAGTTATATTAAAATATGTCCTGGCTCTTCCAAGCTTTATAATGGCAGCCCAAAATTTGAAAACCAAAAAAGTGCATCCATCCATCATATAACTGCTCCACATGGCTCCAGGGGTTAATAAAGGCCTTCTGAAGCGAATCGATGGGTTTTTGTAAGAAAAATATCCATATTTAACACGTTATAAAGTAAAATATCTAGCTTCTGGTGGACCGTCTTCCGTATTCAACTTACGCAGAAAGTGTAACGCCTGTCGCAGTTCAAAACACTTACTGACGGCACATGACATCTGACGTCATCGTCGTTTTAATTTATTTTTTTATACGTCTATATATAATAGTAGTAAAATGTTACTATTATTGAGATGCTATTATAGTTTTTAATAATATTTTGATTTAGTTTAATTTTGTAATTTATAATAGTATATTAAAGTATATAGTTAATTTAGTATATTAAAGGTGCACTATGTAAGGTTTCCATCCGCTAGAGGTCGCCTATTCAAAACAAAGGCGTAATTTGATGAGGCCAAGCTTAAGCGCAGCATCTTGGGACATGTGGTCTTCCCCTCACAGCCGGTGGGAAAGAATCGGGATAGGACTCGGGCAGAAATCCTGTTCATGGATGTGATTATTAACATTACTGTAGTGTGAAGCGGAGCAGGACCGAGTGTTGTGGAGCTGAGCGAGGCCGCTGGAGCGATTGTTAATGAGATGAACGCAACACACGCCTCGTGAGCAGCGGGACTTTTATTATGCCACAGTCGCCGGCGCCGTTTCCTCTTCTCCGGTCACGAGTATGAGGAACGCAGCTCTGTTGATCATATTAGACACATCTGAGTGTGTTGAGAATGATGTGATGACGTTACTCTGTGCGTTCGCTCGACGGCTGCTATGACACTCGTTCACACCGCAGTGAGAGTAAAGCGCTTCTGCAGATTAACGCCGCAAACCGAACGCAGATGTGATGTCATCGACAGGCGACGCCCTCACACGTCCCAGTTCACTGGGGAAAAAGGGAATTTTCTCATGATTTACAAATAGTTGGAAAACGTCTGGGATATTGTAAGTACTGAACAAAATATATAACACTGGCCTAGTGGTTTTGGGATGTTTTACTGAAAAAGTTACATAGTGCACCTTTAAGTTAAACTAAATGAAAATTAGTAATGTTTCCTTGGGAACTAGCTGAAATAAATAAAATACGTTTAAGATTTTTATTTCAAGTAACTAAAATGTTCTTTTTATGGTTTTAATTTGAGTTTGAGTTGTACTATAATAACTGCGACTCTGATTTCTTCCTCTAAAAACGAGTCGTGTGTCTGCAGATTATTTATTAGTCTTTATTGGGTCATTTTAGACGTAATAACACGAGAGGATTGTGGTTACAGAGGATAATGATTCTTCAGAGAGATGTAAGACAACGTTTGAGACAAACCCATTTGCTTTGACGTCTCAGCGGCCACTCAAAATTGGCCAAATGTGAACCGAACAAATGGCGGAGGGGAGAAGCAGCAGTTCATTTATTTCTAATGATTGTCTTTTCAACTGCTTTTTAATCTCTGCCGGACACGTAATAATTGCGGGAAGTGCTGGAATTGCTGTGCTAAATTGGATCAAAAGCGCTGGTGTAATTGCGCTGATCTCCAGAGCTCTGCTAATTCTCCCGTTTGAAATGAAACTTGGAATCGGATCATTGTTCTGCCGTTCTCAAAGGTTTCTCTAATGGATTCATTATTGAAAATTAGCTGTTCTTTTGCTGCAGATTCGCATGTTGATAATGTGATAATCCGCTTTGTTTGGAGGGATTTTCTTGAGCTGTAACAAAACACCTTTGTCTTCTCTCTGCACAAAGAGCGCACATGGAGCATGCAAATGTAAAAGAGCAGTTTTGAAATCCTAGGTATGATTTTAAAGGGATTTTTTTTTTTGTTGTTGCTCAAATTCACCCTCACGTTGTTGCAAACCTGCATGACTTTCTTCTTTCTGCCGTCAATCTCCAAAAAGGGCATCAAAAACAAAACAATGTTAAAGCACAGAGTTTCACGTCTCCTGAATTCATATATTTCACTTGAGAAACACATTGACATTTCAGTTTTCCCTCTGCCGCTGCTCTCGAGTTGACCTCAGTGACATTTGGTTGCACACGGGAGCCAGTGTTTAATGTTAATGGGGCCATTTTCTAATCCAGTTCAGCTTTGGCAGGGAGTAATATCACTGAATAAAGACTTTAAATTTCAGTCTGTTCCTCACAAAGTGCATGCATGACTTCCAAAGGTTTGGAATATTTTATGGGGAATCGTATAACTTTTATGTTAGATGCGACGATTAACAGTGCTGATATATGTATATAAATACCTTTTATACATTTTATAATTTTTAAATTGCACAATATATGCATTTGAAAAAATATATAAATTGTGTATGATTAATAAAAACACGTCTTAATTATACACCTTTTAAATTATAAATTATTAAAAATCATATTTAATTATGTACACACACACACACACACACACACACATATATATAAATTATTCATTATTTTAAAATACATTTTTCAAATTTTTATTAATGAATGTATTATATTGTGGATAATTAATAAAAGCACATATTTATTAATTATATTTTTATAAATTAATTTATAAAAGTATTTTAAAAAATCATATTTAATTAAATCTATATAAATCATTTATTAATTATATTTTATAATTTTTTCTAAATGATTTTAAATGTATTAAATTAGTACATTTATTATATTGTGTAAAATTAATAAACTCATTTATTATATACATTTTTATAAATTATTAAATAATTTTCTATTCTAATCTAAATATTTTCTATTATATATATATATATCATATATTTTAAATAAAATATATACATTTATGAATTAGTTGTATTTTAAATACATTTTTCAGAATTATTTGTTTATTTTTATTTGTAAACTAAATATTACATTGTGTAATAATAACACATATATTTATTAATTATACACATTTTATAAATTATTAAATTTATAAAAGTATTTAAAAACATTGAATTAAATATGTATAATTTATTAATTATATTTTAAAAGACATTTTTCAAAATTATTTACAATTAAATTTTATTAATTTATTTATTTATTTTGTGTATTTAAAATGTAATATTGTTTAAATTTGTATTTAATAATTCTGATGTCTTTTATATTACATATCTCATTACAAACTAAAAATGGTCAAATGACACTTTCCCCCATTCTTTGTATTTTCATGTATTCCTCTGTTAGCAACAGCTATCGGACTCCATTGCTCATTTGTGTTTGTCCCACGTAGCGTAGAGTACCGCCCCCTACTCTCCGTCCTGCCAGCCAATGGCCTTCCTCCCTGTTGCCAGGACGACCTGGAGTGATGTAGTTGGGTAGCCGAGTCTTCTTTCCTGTGTGTAATGATGACAAAAGCTTTCCCGAGGCAGAGCTGTGAGATAACGCACTTATCTCAGACCTCTCCGCTCCCTGTGGCTGTATTCCTCGCCCCAGACAGTTTATTCCACCGCTAATAACGCTCCCTTCTTTCTCCCCTTCGCTCCTGGTGGCCGCGAGTCGCCTTGAAGACCCGCGACGTCTCAGTGCTGACCGAGCGCTTCCCCTCGCGTCTGTTGATTAATGCGTCTCCTTCGTTTACCCGTGGCATTAGGATGCATGTGTTGGTTAAGAGATGATGTTTAATTTGTATTCAGCAGCGGTGAAGGCCAAGGCCAAATTAAATAGTGTTATCAAGGCCGTCTGATTATATGATATGTGACTGTTTGCATGGAGTAGTGTTTAAATATTGATTTTTAACCTGATGAAGAACAACTCTTTGCTGGTAGGACTGGGCGATATGGCTGAAAACTGTATCACGATATAAGTGTTTCATATCGGTCGATATCAATAATTATTTATCTTTTTAATGACCTATTTAAAATAACGACCAGGAGAGAAAAATATTACATTTAAACATTTTTATTTTAAACTTAACCTTCCTCTGATTATAATCCCCGCAGTTATAAAGGCAGAAATGTCAACATGCGTAACGTTACATGCAGAGTAACGTTAACTCTCCGTGTGTGTGTCTGATGGTGTGTGTGTGTGTGTGTGTGTGTGTGTGTCTGATGGTGTTTAGATGTTTTGTCATAAGGCACTGATGCAGAGTAACGTTAACTCTCCGTATGTGTGTCTGATGGTGTGTGTGTGTGTGTGTGTCTGATGGTGTTTAGATGTTTTGTCAAAAGGCACTGATGCAGAGTAACGTTACCTCTCTGTGTGTGTGTGTGTCTGATGGTGTGTGTGTGTGTGTCTGATGGTGTGTGTGTGTGTGTCTGATGGTGTGTGTGTGTCTGATGGTGTGTGTGTGTGTGTGTGTGTCTGATGGTGTTTAGATGTTTTGTCATAAGGCACTGATGCAGAGTAACGTTAACTCTCCGTGTGTGTGTCTGATGGTTTGTGTGTGTGTCTGATGGTGTGTGTGTGTGTCTGATGGTGTGTGTGTGTGTCTGATGGTGTGTGTGTCTGATGGTGTGTGTGTGTCTGATGGTGTGTTTAGATGTTTTGTCATAAGGCACTGATGCAGAGTAACGTTAACTCTCCGTGTGTGTGTCTGATGGTGTGTGTCTGATGGTGTGTGTGTGTGTGTCTGATGGTGTGTGTGTGTGTGTCTGATGGTGTGTGTGTGTCTGATGGTGTTTAGATGTTTTGTCATAAGGCACTGATGCAGAGTAACGTTAACTCTCCGTGTGTGTGTCTGATGGTGTGTGTGTGTGTGTGTGTGTGTCTGATGGTGTTTAGATGTTTTGTCATAAGGCACTGATGCAGAGTAACGTTAACTCTCCGTGTGTGTGTCTGATGGTGTGTGTGTGTGTCTGATGGTGTGTTTAGATGTTTTGTCATAAGGCACTGATGCAGAGTAACGTTACCTCTCCGTGTGTGTGTGTGCGTGTGTGTGTGTCTGATGGTGTGTGTGTGTGTGTCTGATGGTGTGTGTGTGTGTGTCTGATGGTGTTTAGATGTTTTGTCATAAGGCACTGATGCAGAGTAACGTTACCTCTCCATGTCATTTCAAAACCGCACAACAGCGAGCACGTCGAGTATACACACCTTCCCAAACGGACGAGGCATGCGTGCACAGTCAGCGGAGGCTCGCTCTGCAGAGCCAGATGAAAGTATAAACGAGGCTTAAGGTGGTTAAACAAGTTTGTGGTATTACCAGTGTTGGTCGGGACAATGGTCTTGCATAATTTGCAGACGACATTGATCTGACTACGGTCACACTTATTAAATCCAAAAAACTGCCGTACTGGTGAGCTGACTTGTTTTCCTGATTCATCAACAATTTCCTCGCTCGCTGCGGCACTCGTTTTCCCCGTATCACACCACGCAGGTTCTGTTACTGAACCAAACTTGATACTGTTACATGATTGGCTGTTAGCATGTCACTCCCTACGTTGCTGGGTTACCAGAGGGTCAGTGCCTTTGTTCATGCAACCAAGCTTCGCAACCTCTGGTTTCTTCCGAAGAACAAAAAAAAACGATCGAACATTTTATCGAACGCATTTATTACTGATATCGATTAAGTGTCTATCGCGATACATATCGTTATCGTTTTATCGCCCAGCCCTAGTTTTTCTTTGTTCTTTGCGTCGCCCGTGTATGTTGGTTTGTTCTTTTGTTTATCTTTCACTTTTGTTCGCTCTGCTTTTGTTTGTTTGTTGTTTTTTTGTTCAGGCACTTTCATTTTTATCCATAGATAACATAATACATTATTTCCTGTCACATGTATTAAACTCGGACGAAACTTTCACATTTTCGCTTGTAATAAGTTGTTGATTGGCTTTTTTGCTTTGTAACTCTTTTTTTTCTTCTTTTTTTCCCTGTTTTTTCTATAGTTATTTCATTCGTGTTTTTTGGGTTGTCCGTGTTTGTTATTCATTATTTTGTTTGCTAGTTTTATCTTTCGCTTTTGTTCACTTGTTTGTTTGTTTGTTGCTTTTTCACACTTTTGCTTTCATCCATTGTGTTTTGCAGTGAAGGAACTAACAAACAAAAATGAAAAAAGAAGCACATGATATATTATTCACTGCCACATGCATTAACATTAACTCAAATTTTCATGTAAAATTTTTTGATGATTAGCTTCTTTTGTTCTCTTTTTGGTTTGCTGGTTTTTCTTTCATATTTTTTCATGGTTCTTTTTTTCGCTCATGTTTTGTTTGTTCTTCGTTATTTTGTTCGCTAGTTTTATCTTTCGCGCTCGTTCGCTCTCCTTTTTTTGTTTGTTGCTTTCTGTTCTGTTCACTTTCGTTTGCTCACGTTCGTTTTTATTCTTTGTTTTGCAGTGAAAAAACTAACAAACAAAAAATGAAAAACGAAAAGCAAAACATTTTATTCCCTGCCACATGCATTAACAAACTCAACTCAAATTTGTACATTTTTTACTTTTGTTCACTCTGCTTTTGTTTGTTGTTTTTTTGTTCAGTTCACACTTTTGTTCACTCACACTTTGATTTTTATCCATAGAAAGAATTAAACAAAAAAGAAGAAAAAAATCCCTGTCACATGTATTAACAAACTCAGCTGAAACTTTCACATTTTCGCATTTTGTTTGCTAGTTTGATCATTTTTGTTTGTTGCTTTCTGTTCAGTTCACTTTCGTTTGCTCGTGTTCGTTTTAATTCATTGTGTTTTTTTCAGTGAAATATCTAACAATGATATATTATTCACCGCCACATGCATTAACAAACTTGACTCAAATTTTCACATTTTGGCATTTGTAATTCTCTGTTGATTTGCTTTTTTTGCTTTCTAACTCGTTTTTTGGTTGCTGGTTTTTCTTTAGTTATTTCATTCTTGTTTTTTTTTTGTTTGGCCAATTCATTATTTTGTTTGCTAGTTTTATCTTTCGCTTTTATTCACTCTTTTGTTTGTTTGTTGCTTTTTGTTTATTTCACGGTTTTGTTTCTATCCATTGTTTTTTGCAGTGAAGGATCTAACAAACACAAAAATGAAAAAATTAATAGTTTACATTTGGGTTTTGTTTGTTTACATGAACTAACGATGAACACTACAGCATTTATTAGTCTTAGTTAATGTTACCTTTAACATTTACTTACACTCACCTAAAGGATTATTAGGAACACCATACTCATACTGTGTTTGACCCCATTTCGCCTTCAGAACTGCCTTAACTCTACGTGGCATTGATTCAACAAGGTGCTGAAAGCATTCTTTAGAAATGTTGGCCCATATTGATAGGATAGCATCTTGCAGTTGATGGAGATTTGTGGGATGCACATCCAGGGCACGAAGCTCCCGTTCCACCACATCCCAAAGATGCTCTATTGGGTTGAGATCTGGTGACTGTGGGGGCCATTTTAGTACAGTGAACTCATTGTCATGTTCAAGAAACCAATTTGAAATGATTCGAGCTTTGTGACATGGTGCATTATCCTGCTGGAAGTAGCCATCAGAGAATGGGTACATGGTGGTCATAAAGGGATGGACATGGTCAGAAACAATGCTCAGGTAGGCATTTAAACGATTCCCAATTGGCACTAAGGGGCCTAAAGTGTGCCAAGAAAACATCCCCCACACCATTACACCACCAGCCTGCACAGTGGTAACAAGGCATGATGGATCCATGTTCTCATTCTGTTTACGCCAAATTCTGACTCTACCATCTGAATGTCTCAACAGAAATCGAGACTCATCAGACCAGGCAACATTTTTCCAGTCTTCAACTGTCCAATTTTGGTGAGCTTGTGCAAATTGTAGCCTCTTTTTCCTATTTGTAGTGGAGATGAGTGGTACCCGGTGGGGTCTTCTGCTGTTGTAGCCCATCCGCCTCAAGGTTGTGCGTGTTGTGGCTTCACAAATGCTTTGCTGCATACCTCGGTTGTAACGAGTGGTTATTTCAGTCAAAGTTGCTCTTCTATCAGCTTGAATCAGTCGGCCCATTCTCCTTTGACCTCTAGCATCAACAAGGCATTTTCACCCACAGGACTGCCGCATACTGGATGTTTTTCCCTTTTCACACCATTCTTTGTAAACCCTAGAAATGGTTGTGCGTGAAAATCCCAGTAATTGAGCAGATTGTGAAATACTCAGACCGGCCCGTCTGGCACCAACAACCATGCCACGCTCAAAATTGCTTAAATCACCTTTCTTTCCCATTCTGACATTCAGTTTGGAGTTCAGGAGATTGTCTTGACCAGGACCACACCCCTAAATGCATTGAAGCAACTGCCATGTGATTGGTTGATTAGATAATTGCATTGATGAGAAATTGAACAGGTGTTCCTAATAATCCTTTAGGTGAGTGTATATAATGCACTGTGAACTAATTTAATTTATAATTTTTTAATTGTTATAATAATAATGTAATTATTCTTTATACCGTATCATCACCTGTAACACTGTTTTGATCAGGTTTGTGTTAATATAATCCATATTTCCACTCATATGTCTGTCGTTTGATCTCCTAAAGCGGTTTTTATATCAAACACTCAGTCTTATCTTATGAAGTTTTTATTGATAATCACAATAAACTCTTAATCAAATTGTACAGCCATCAAATTATTCTGCGATAGGCTTTAAAGGAATAATTCACCAGTCATTTTTTTTTCTCTGAATAAATTAAATGACAGAATTATCATATTTGAGTGAATGGTCCCTTTAACATGCCGCCGTTTCTTTCTGTTAAAGTGCCCGATGGACTCATTCTTACTGTAATTTCAGTTTGTCCCTTCTTTGGCCGGAAACAAGCCATCAGATCAGATGTGCGGTTGCGTCTGATGTCTTGTTGCGTGTCGCGTCGCTCAGCTCTAATGCTGCTTCATTAGTGTTTTTATAGGCGACAGCAGCGCGCAAAGACTTTCACGCACTTCACTCCACGTTCATTAAAGCTTTTAGTGCAGCCTCGCAGTTTCCATTTGCAGCAGTTTTCCAAGGCAGTCACAGAGTCGCTCGCCAATTTCTGTGCAATTTCTCCTTTTATGCCTAAATGTTGATGCTGCCTATAAAATGGATTTTAAAAAAATAAGTAGCTAGTCAAAAATGAGACATGCTTGTATATTTTTATTAGGGATGCACAATATATCGGCCACCATATGTTCATTTTTAATGTTGTTGTTATTATCGGCCTGATAAGAAAATGTGTCCTATATAATTAAAGCAGATTAAATTAAAGCAGTTGCATCATTTTGTGCCTGTATAAGTTGTAATATTTTGTTTATGTTGTATAAATACAGCGATCAGGCATAACATTGACTAGGTGAATAACACTGATGCTCTCTTCATCACGGCTCCTGTTAGTGGGTGGGATATATTAGGCAGCAAGTGAACATTTTGTCCTCAAAGTTGATGTGTTAGAAGCAGGAAAAATGGGCAAGCGTAAGGATTTGAGTGAGTTTGACAAGGGCCAAATTGTGATGGCTAGACGACTGGATCAGAGCATCTCCAAAACTGCAGCTCTTGTGGGGTGTTCCCGGTCTGCAGTGGTCAGGATCTATCAAAAGTGCTCCAAGGAAGGAACAGTGGTGAACCGGCCACAGGGTCATGGGCGGCCAAGGCTCATTGATGCACGTGGGGAGCGAAGGCTGGCCCGTGTGGTCCGATCAAACAGACGAGCTACTGGAGCTCAAACTGCTCAAGAAGTTAATGCTGGTTCTGATAGAAAGGTGTCAGAATACACAGAGCATCTCAGTTTGTTGTGTATGTGGAATGCTTCAGGAATGGTTTGAGGAGCACAACAGCGAGTTTGAGGTGTTGACTTTGCCTCCAAATTCCCCAGATCTCAATCCAATCGAGCATCTGTGGGATGTGCTGAACAAGCAAGTCCGATCCATGGAGGCCCTGCCTCACAACTTACAGGACTTAAAGGATCTGCTGCTAACATCTTAGTGCTAGATAACACAGCAGTATCACAGCAGATTAATTTTTTATGTTATCGTTATCGGACAGATAAGAAAATTTGCCCAATATATTAAAGCCGATAAATAATTCAGCTTTGACACTTCAGATGTGCACTATTCACCATGATGGTTATGAATTGCTTGAAATATGATTGAAATCACTTCAAAAATTAAAACACTGTTAACCTGTGCAGCGCAAGTCTGTCGTATTATAATGAGAACATCATAATTGTGAGTTTGGCTCATGGCTTTTAATAGTGAGTTGTTTTTGTAATCACATTCTCAAAAATGATATAAAAATTAGGATTTATTTAGATTTGTCGGCCAATATATCGGTTATCGGTTTTCAAGTATAAAGAATTATCGGTATTGACCAAAAGTTTAATTTCGGTGCATCCCTAGTTTAATCACAATTTCATTTAATTTTCCGTGCATTGGCTATTCTATTTTATTTATCCATGGCACATGCATTTTGATTCTTTATTTGTAAGTGATGTTGTCCAATGACTTGTTTGCATTATTTAGCCATTTATAAGGCAAAAAAAAAAAAAAATGTATGAAGAAAGTGTAAAATTATTTTTAAAATTTGGTCTAATTCAGATAGGCTGTACGGTATATGTTTGATTTATGTTGACGTGCATGACTCATGGCTTTTAATGGTGAGAGTTTTGTTTTTGTAATCAGGTTCTCAAAAATTCTATAAAAATGTGGATTTATAGTTATCGCCCAATATATCTAGCCTGGTCCTACCAGAATCTCATGCATTTCATTTGTACAGAGAGTCTGGCCACTCTCCATTGACAAGCGTTAACTTCCTTGAAGGAATAAATCCCCACCCGCTCCTCCCCTAAATGGCGGACGGCAGCAGGCTCCGGCTTACCGCAAGCGCTGGCGACTCCTCTGCTCCCTCTCGGACAGCAGCCACCCCACCTCGACCCAGGGGCACGGCGGCGAGCTCTCCGTCCCACCCCGGTCTTCACTCGCTCCAGCACCATCGCCTCAGGCAGCCTCTCGCGGTCAACATCCATCTGCGCTGCCCAAACTCAGCAGCGAGGGCTCTCCGACAGCATGTCCCTCCTTCCTCCCGGCTTCGGCACCGATGTAACCAAAGTTCGTAATTTGAGGAAGGAGGCAGGAACTGGGGAACGTTTAAAAGACTTTAATCAAATAAATACAAAATGAAAGTAAAAACGCAGGCAGCCCCTCACGGACGGCTGCTGCGAACACAAACTCAAACGTAAACACAACATAAAGTCCAGGCCTGTCCTCTCTCGTGTTACACTGTCGTCGCTCCTCCTTTTATGCTCCCGTCACTCCTCCGTGAGACGAGACCGGTGTGGCGCAGCTGGCGCTCATCATCACTCGCCACCGGCCCGCTCTCACGGTCCCTCGCCTCGCTGCTTGCCACAAACTTAAACTAGCGCACGTCATCGTCATCTTTCTCCGCCACTCCCTCTGTTCGCTGATTGGACCAGTTAAAATTTGGCCGGAGAAAATACTGCAATATACCGCAAACCCAGATGACATACTGAAGGAAAATGAAAATTGAGCGGAAGTACGTAGGAGGGCGGAGCCAGGCTACAATATATCGGTTATCAGCTTTCAAATATTAAGAATTATCAATTATCGGACACATTTTTTGTGCGACAAATTCGCTCCCATTATTTTTGTTGTATATGCAGTTTTCCCATATCTTCTGTTGTGTAGCACTACTGTACCAGTCATCATGATTCTTATTTTAAAAGAAATTAATACTTTTATTCAGTCAGGATGCATTAAATTGATCAAAAGTGACATTTATAATGTTTCAAAAGTTTTCTATTTCAAGTAAACGCTGTTCTTTTTGATCTTTATATTCATCAAAAAAACATTTATAAAGGTTTCCACAAAAATATGAAGCATCACAACTGTTGACAAACAATGATAATAATCATAAATGTTTCTTGAGCGTCAAGTCATATTAGGATCATGTGACACTGAAGACTGGAGTAATGATCACATTTAATGTATTCACATAGAAATTTTAAATTGTAATATTTCTCAGTTGTATTGTTTTTTGATCAAATAAATGCAGCTTTGGCGACCAGAAGAGACTTATTTTAAAGCCACAAGCCTTATAAAGCGACTCTTATATCTTAAATCCAGGTTTGTTCTGCAGTTTCTTGAGTCAACTTTACTGTGGTTTCTTCTGATCATGAGCTGGAATCGCTCTGACAGCTACAAGAGAAAGTTTGAGACGTACTTCTCAAACTGCAGGAGAACTTGTGTGAACCGAGGACATTGAGTTTCATGTTCTCGGCCTGGAAAAGTACATTGGACGTCACCTCCCACTCGTTGCTCGGTGGTTTCACTTGATTTAGCGTGAAGTGTGTAAGATAAGGA
>JAGHMJ010005710.1:105000-135000 GCA_018749465.1 Paracanthobrama guichenoti | reverse complement strand
TAAAGTTAGGGTCAGGTCTGGTGGTGTGGGTAAGTTTAAGGGTAAAGTTAGAGACAGGTGTGGTGGTATGGGTCAGTTTAAGGGTAAAGTTAGGGACAGGTGAGGTGGTATGGGTCAGTTTAAGGGTAAAGTCAGGGACAGGTGTGGTGGTGTGGGCAAGTTTAAGGGTAAAGTCAGGGACAGGTGTGGTGGTGTGGGTAAGTTTAAGGGTAAAGTCAGGGACAGGTGTGGTGGTATGGGTCAGTTTAAGGGTAAAGTTAGGGACAGGTGTGGTGGTGTGGGTAAGTTTAAGGGTAAAGTCAGGGACAGGTGTGGTGGTGTGGGCAAGTTTAAGGGTAAAGTCAGGGACAGGTGTGGTGGTGTGGGTAAGTTTAAGGGTAAAGTTAGGGACAGGTGTGGTGGTATGGGTAAAGTTAGGGACAGGTGTGGTGGTGTGGGCAAGTTTAAGGGTAAAGTCAGGGACAGGTGTGGTAGGATGGGTAAGTTTAAGGGTAAAGTCAGGGACAGGTGTGGTGGTATGGGTTAGTTTAAGGGTAAAGTTAGGGATAGGTGTGGTGGTATGGGTTAGTTTAAGGGTAAAGTTAGGGACAGGTGTGGTGGTGTGGGTTAGTTTAAGGGTAAAGTTAGGGACAGGTGTGGTGGTATGGGTAAGTTTAAGGCTAAAGTTAGGGACAGGTGTGGTGGTATGGGTAAGTTTAAGGGTAAAGTTAGGGACAGGTGTGGTGGTATGGGTAAGTTTAAGGGTAAAGTTAGGGACAGGTGTGGTGGTGTGGGCAAGTTTAAGGGTAAAGTCAGGGACAGGTGTGGTGGTGTGGGTAAGTTTAAGGGTAAAGTTAGGGGCAGGTGTGGTGGGATGGGTAAGTTTAAGGTAAAGTAAACAGGTCAGGGGTTAGTTTAGGTGTGGTATGGGTTAGTTTAAGGGTAAAGTTAGAGACAGGTGTGGTGGTGTGGGTAAGTTTAAGGGTAAAGTTAGGGACAGGTGTGGTGGTATGGGTTTAGTTTAAGGGCAAAGTTAGAGACAGGTGTGGTGGTGTGGTGTGGTGGTGTAAGTTTAAGGGTAAAGTTAGGGACAGGTGTGGTGGTATGGGTTAGTTTAAGGGTAAAGTTAGAGACAGGTGTGGTGGTGTGGGTAAGTTTAAGGGTAAAGTTAGAGACAGGTGTGGTGGCGTGGGTTAGTTTAAGGGTAAAGTTAGAGACAGGTGTGGTGGTATGGGTAAGTTTAAGGGTAAAGTTAGGGACAAATGTGGTGGTATGGCTAAGTTTCAGGGTAAAGTTAGTAACCAATAACCAATTTTCCCATATTGGCCATTTTTAATTATGTCGTATAATGCTATGTTTTACGAACGCATTAGTGTGTTGTTACAGAACTCAATGTGTCATCGGCGCCATGCCCTGAAAGTTCTCAGAAAGTTTTGACACAACGGCACCTTGTGGTCAGACGTTATAGTGATATTTCCAAAAATACTAATAACTTTTGCTTAAATTAGCCTATTGTAATGAATCTGGTCTTTATAGATTCCTTGGCTCATGCCGAGAACATTAGATACCAGTTTTGCCATAGTCGGCTGAACTTCCTGTCCGCCATTTTGTTTTTAAAAACCTACTTTTCCAAACTCCTCCTACACATTTGGTCCGATTTTCACCAAAATTGAATCGTATAATCTTCAGACCATGCTGGAGATAGACGAAAATGTTTTCATGACTGAGGCTGTATCTCTGCAATGTTTTAACATGTTGAGTCCAAACTTAGCATGTTTCATTGTCACCTCACTCTGACCACACCACATCAGTTTGGTCACAGCGTCACCTATTGGTCAAAAGTGATAAACCATTAAATCAAATTACTAAGGATTACCATTTTGCCTAAAATTATCTTAATATGTCTGTAATTGCTCATTGTTGCAGTTGGTCTGATGCTCCCAGCCATGATGGCATGACTTATTGTGTTTGTACTTGGCCACCAATAATTGCTGCTTGCAGCTATATTTGTTAATAATAATAAGTAGAAGAAAATCGAGTAATATTAAAGTTTTGCTAATTTAATTGGCATGCAGTCACAAGTGTGTGTTTAAAGGCTTTTTATAGTAATTCTCCTTTATGTAAGTTGTGGGGTTTCAGCCAGCATGAATTAACGTGGAGATGATTAAAGGCAGATGTTAATTGATGATAATTGGCAGGTTGGGGTGATTTATTCCACAGTGTGTAACTGGACTGTGTGTTGTGTTAGTAGGTTAGGCTGTGCTGCATGTGCACATGCGTGTGTTTTTATATTGTGTGTGTGTTTGTGCGTGCTGGAGGATATTGGCGTGTGTATGTTGAGGAGGATGTGAGCTGGGCGCTGATGAGGGATCCTGCGGCTCATGTCTCATCCATCCTAATGTGTGTTTAAGACAGGCGTTCTGTTTTCAGGGATGCTTCACGTTGGGCTTTCTAAACATATTTGAGAGAGATCTTGATTGATCTACCCAAATGAAGAGAAATTATAATTTTAACCAACTAGTCGTCGTTTCAGAGCAAATTAAGCCTGCAAAATGCATTCAAAACCTAGGGAAATATACAGTAATCCAAGTATGTTTTCAATGCTATTTTTAACAAAAACAAGATTTTATATATTTTACATGTATTTATATGAGCAAATATAGCTGTACAGTACATGGCAAAATATATTGTCTTGGTAGAGATGTAAATTGTGACTTCAATAGCAAAATTACTGTTAGTTGGTCATATTGATTCATTTTTGTGATGAATTGATTCAAATCTCTGATTCAAAGATTTGTTTGCGTCACCACAGTCGCTTGTTGCCTCATTTTATATCACCAGCAAAATCAGTGAGCATTTTGTGATTTGTTCAATATTTTACTCAGCTCTAGTTTCTGTGCAGGTGTGTCGATTTAAAACCGCGTGTGTGTGTAAGGTTTCCCATCCACCTTATCTGACTCTCTCTCTGCGTCTTCTTCAGAGGCCTATAAATCGTCTCTCAGAAGCAGTGACAGGAATATGACTGTGGAAATGTCTGCTCTTGTTTCGCACCCGTCGACTGAATGCACCAGCACTCCCTCCAGATGGAACGGCGTTCCCAGCTTTCTCTGAGTGCTATAAAAGTATATCACCCATAGCAGAGCCCTTGTTTAAAAACGCCTCGGAGTGCTGTCAGCACCACGTTCATGTGAACCCGTCTCGCCTCCTTTTACTGCCTAATGACAGCTACAAATTCTCTCCGAATTGCATTTCCTAAACACAGACCCCCATAAAACCCCCTCCGCATTCGGCCTGCTCTTCTGCTTTTTTTTCTCGTTTTACCGCAGCGGCGTAGAGCTCTTTGGGAAATCTCAAAAGGATCCTCGTTGGCAGGGTGTGCTCGGATTAATTTAGTCTCGGCGTGTCCCGTGAGACTCAATCACAGGTCCCGGCGCTGCTTTGTTCTGCCTGTCATATTAACACCTGTGCCTGCCTGCAGTTCTCCAACAGGAAGTGACTAAAAATCACTCTGTTTCCCGGAGGTGATGCCGCTTGTTATTTGCACTGATGTAATTGGCTTGCCAAAGGCTGTACCTCTGTAACGAGACTCGAATAACGCATGCAAAAGATCACCCGGTTCTGACATCGAAGTGCTGATGAACATATTTTTTGCACACTTTAAATCAGCCTGAAAGTATGAACTAAAATTCATAAAATTAACATGTTCCATGTCTCATTTTGCTCAGTTCATTAGTGCACATTATTTTAAAGGGGTCCTATTGGGGTACCCTTTTCACAAGATGTAATATAAGTCTCAGGTGTCCCCAGAGTGTCTGTGAAGATTCAACAAAAAATACCCCCGGATTATTTATTATAGGATGTTTTGGAATACCCTATTTGGTTTGTCTCTTTAAATGCAAATTAGCTGCTGCTCCCCGCCCCCTTCTCAGAATAGGGCGGAGCCTTTACAGCTCACTCTAGTTTGGATAAACGACAACAACAACTGGAGTGTGGAGAATCGCACACAGTGAGAGGACGTCAAAAGATGAAGTACCGCACGTTACATTTTGTGAATGTACGTAAATCGGTTTTGTGAATGTGCTGGTTAGGACGCTGTATGGTGGCTAAAGTTACCATTGCCTCTGACTGTATTCACAGAGATCAGAGATATGTCATTAGTTTCATTTTTTAGAAGTGCACTTCTGGATTGTACAGGTGGTAAGCATTTTTGGGCTAAAAATAACAAGCTTTGTGAATACAGTAAGAGACAATGGTAGCTCTAGCCACATTAGCACATTCAGAAAGGCAAATTTGCAAACACACATATTATAAAGTGCAGTACTTTATAATGTGTTCTCTATAATGTATAAACTTGCATGTTCTGGATATGAAGTTGGATTTGATCCATCTTTGAGAAGCAACCTTTGTGCAAATCCTGTGTTTACTGACCCTCGTTGGCAAAGCAGTCCAGTGTAGAAAGATTCATACAAACATAAATGAATTTAGCTCATTTCTTGGGCACAATCCCTTCACAAATGAAATTAATCCACTGCATCCTCAGTGTGTCAGATGCCGGGAGTTTATTATTACGGCCAAAAACAGAACAGTTAGAATATTTATATAGATGAGACATTTTATGACTCGCTGCTCTAGTCTACTTTTGCCATGGCATTAGAACTGGTACACCGTTGTCACTTAAGAAAACAAAATGGCGGTGCCGTGGTTGGAAATGTGCAGATTATGGGGGAGTGAAATCTAAGCCTGAGAGAAAGGTTTACCCAAACAAAGTTACTGGGTTTGTCCCTTTTTTTTAATGTTTTCTGGGTTGGTAGATGCACTGGGGACCCGATTATAGCACTTAAACATGGAAAAAGTCAGATTTCCATGACCCCTTTAAATAAAATGAATGTTTGCCTTTTTATTTTATCGAAATGTGATTAACTAGACCAATTCTGAAACTATTTTTCTTTCAGCTGATGTCAACAAGGTCATGCAGACTATTAGTTAATGCTAGCCAATAGCTGAGTAGCTGTTTTATCATTGTTTTAGGCTGATGTTATAGGGAATGCAGTAGGGGTGTGCCATATATATAATAATGTAATTGTTGTTTTAACCCTTTAACGCATACCTTGGGTCTTTAGTGACCTGGGACATCATTCACTACCCTCAGCCTCATACATTTTTTACAGTTAGAAATCATCCCAATAGTTCAGTCATTTGATGCTGCTCATTGTTACATTTACATTCATGCATTTGGTAGATGCTTTTATCCAAAGCAACTTATATTGCATTCACGGTATACATTTGGTCAGTTCATGCATCCCTGGGAGTCCTACCCATGACCTTGCTGTTGCTAGCGGCATGCTTTACTGTTCAAGCTACAGGTATGCATGCAGCAAAAATCACAAAGGAAACCCTTCTGTTGAGATGCTCTGGAGGGAGAACTTGACCTTCATCCTCATGTCCAGCTCCAAAATCCTACTTTTCCCAATGCAAACACATACCATCCTGCCTTTTGAATTGCATTTAATGCATCCTGATTTCTTGCAGTGCATCTGAATGGTTTTGGCCAATCTAAAACTCACAGAAAGCCTTTCTTAACGATCTGAGGCAGTGTTCTTTGTGTCTTTAGCAACTCGTGACCGCTGTACACTTCAGCTCTCGCCAGCCTGCTGTTTCTGCAGCGTTTCCTGTGTTCACAAGCCTTTCTGTTCATGCATGCTCACACGCGTGTGCTTGCCAGCGTTTTATGCTCGAAAAGATTTAAATCCCCTGGAGAGAGGCCAGTGTCAATCGATGCAATTATGGCACTCAACAAATGCCAAACATCTTTGTCCCTTTAGTCAGCTGCAGGTGCTGAAAAACGGAAATCTGTGAAAAATCAGCCTGATCAGCTCCAACATCATTATCCAGAACCTTTTTAACAGGAGGAGAACATGCATGGAGCTGCATCACTGCATGTTATTTTCTTGCAAATCAATATGCATTTATTTATTATGCGTCTAACGGTCATTTACCTCTATTAGGGTATCCATATTGGTATCGGCTGATATGTTTATTTTTAACGCTATTGTTATCGGCCCGATAAGAAAATGTGTCCGATATATTAAAGCCGATAAATAATGGATTATTTCCTTCAGCAGAGACACTTAAGATGTGCACTATAGAAATATTACTCAGAAATATTACTTTTCCTGAGTAAATTTTTTTTTTTGAGTGCCAAATCCTTGTAAAGTATGATTTGGGGAAAACTTGAATAATGTTAGTGTTCATAAAACAGCGTTTAAAACAATCTTTCCACTTGAGTGTTGTTCAGCCACATTCTCAGAGGGTTTTTTTTCACCACATTGACTATAAAATAAAAGCTGCAGCTCTTGTGGGGTGTTCCCGGTCTGCAGTGGTCAGGATCTATCAAAAGTGCTCCAAGGAAGGAACAGTGGTGAACCGGCCACAGGGTCATGGGCGGCCGAGGCTTATTGATGCACGTGGGGAGAGAAGGCTGGCCCGTGTGGTCCGATCAAACAGACGAGCTACTGGAGCTCAAACTGCTCAAGAAGTTAATGCTGGTTCTGATAGAAAGGTGTCAGAATACACAGAGCATCTCAGTTTGTTGTGTATGGGGCGGCATAGCCGCTGACCAGTCAGGGTGCCCATGCTGACCCCTGTCCACCGCCGAAAGCACCAACAGTGGCACGTGAGCATCAGAACTGGACCACGGAACAATGGAAGAAGGTGGCCTGGTCTGATGAGTCACGTGTTCTTTTACATCACGTGGATGGCCGGGTGCGTGTGCGTCTCTTACCTGGGGAACACATGGCACCAGGATGCACTATGGGAAGAAGGCAAGCCGGCGGAGGCAGTGTGATGCTTTGGGCAATGTTCTGCTGGGAAACCTTGGGTCCTGCCATCCATGTGGATGTTACTTTGACACGTACCACCTACCTAAGCATTGTTGCAGACCATGTACAGCCTTTCATGGAAACGGTATTCCCTGGTGGCTGTGGTTCTTCCAGCAGGATAATGCTCCTGACACAAAGCACAAATGCTTCAGGAATGGTTTGAGGAGCACAACAACGAGTTTGAGGTGTTGACTTGTCCTCCAAATTCCCCAGATCTCAATCCAATCGAGCATCTGTGGGATGTGCTGAACAAACAAGTCCGATCCATGGAGGCCCCACCTCGCAACTTACAGGACTTAAAGGATCTGCTGCCGGTTTCAGAATGAAGCGCTACACTGTGGTTTACACAATATAAATTTATTTTCATATATATCATGCAGCACTAACCTTTATTTGCTCTTCTCAGGATATGGTGCGTCGTGGCGAGATTATCGACGACGCGATGGACGATGAGTTTTATCTGCGCAGGCTGGACGCTGGACTCTTCGTCCTTCAGCTCATTTGTTACATCATGGTGGAGATGTGCTGCGCTGGCGTTCCACAGGTGCGTTCCACACGACCCGCATCAGGCAGCCGTCATTACATGTGTCATTAAAGCTGAATGTTTTTATTTCTGCGTGCTGAGACGTGTCGTTCTCTTCCAGTTACAACAGAGAGTCCATCAGATCCTCAATCTCAGGGGAGGATCCGTCAAAATAGTTCGTCACATAATGAGGGGTAAGATTATTAATGGCATTGTGAGCTTTTCAAAAGCTTACATCAACATCTATATTTTGCATAAATAAAATTAAGGCTATGATTTTTTTGTGACAACATTTTCATTTCCACCCAAATTACCATAATGCATCAGCACAGTATTTCCCATTATTCTTAGCGATTATTCTGATTACTGTAGTAATACAGTAAAAACACTTTATGCATTATAGTAGTGAGGATGAGATTTTATTTTTGCATAACATTTTGTGGGGTAAAATTGAGAATTATTGAAAATGTCTCCATGTGAAAAAAAAAGACCTGGAACATTTTTGGGGCGCCTGACTTGCCTCTACTTTTCTTTGTTTTTCTCACCCATTCTATCAGTCAGCATCAAGTGCCATATATCATTTTAAACAGGAGAGCCTAAAGTTTCCATCTAGCTCATTTGAAGTCCCAATTTTACATTTATTTAGTCTGAGAATGGATTAAATTAATAGAATTTCAAGAAAAACGACAGCAAAAATGTGGTGTTTTTACTGTGAACTCAAACAGAACTTCATGAAGTTTGGATTTTTTTGTTTAGAAAGTTAGACTTGGTTGTTTTAGACTTCCAGATGAAATGCTGTCTACATGTAGCAATCCCTCAGCAAGATATAGCCATTTATTGCAATATTTTTCTAGGCGTTTTTGAGTAAAAACAGGTGTATTTTATTTACTGACGATGTAGATGTGTCCACAAAAGTTCAGGGAGTAAAGTAAATAGACATTTTTCTTCAGAGAAATATATTATCATTTGAACATTGCGAACAATGTGACAACAAAGCGAACAATAAAATATACTGAGTGTAAATACAAATTGAGGAAAATATACTGAGTGAAAACTGTAAAACACAAACTACATATAAATGGAGAAATATGCTGACTTTTGTTTGCTGAAACGTGATTGGTGGTTTAAAAGACCAAACACTGTTTATTGGTTGAGTTGACTGTTTCAGTGAATCTGGGCAATGGAGGGTGGGACTAATGATCGTGTCTGTTTGGCTCAGGGGAACAACCCACGTGCGTTTCCTTGACGAATCAATGCTGCAGATTTTGATGGCTCACTACAGAGCCTGTGTATGATCAATTGCGAAAGCTGAGATTCTGGTCTTTAACGGTGCATTACAGCATACAGATTGGGTTAGCGGTTTAAAAGTTATTAAACATTTTAGAACTATAGTTATTTTTATCCACGGGCGGCTGTCTCACTCTTTAAGGGTTAAACAACTAAAGCAAGTCATTTGTCCGATTGCAGCAAACCATTTTTTATTAAAGATATTTTGCATCAGTTTCCCAGGAAGTGATGATTTTGTTCTCTTGAACACGCAGGAAATTTGCAACTTCAGATGGAAACATATAATGTCGAGCCCTGTATGTTTGTATATACAAGTCCCCATGAAATCAAAATTGAAGTTTGAGTTTGTTAGCCTTACTGTTAGAGTTGTTCCGATACTAGTATTGGAAATATCACTGCAGCTGCGTTCAGTCGCTTCCGTGTTTATCCAAGCGCAGGGCTCCAGACTGTAGCCGAATATATACTAGTGTCTGTGAATATTAAAGCGCAAAACACTATTTAAGTATTACTCCTGCAAATTCTGCCTCTCTGTGTGTATGACGGGCGGAGAAATGCGTGGGCGAGCGCACACACGCACACGCACACACACACACACACACACACACACACACACACACACGCGCGCGCTCGCTGTCTTTATAGTCTCTGCCGTGTGTCACTATATGAGGACACAAACGCATAAACCGTCACTTCATGAGCATTTACCGTTTCATTTGAGAAAACTGTCATATCATGAACAGACACTCAAAGCTCTTCACGGCAACCTGTCAAAATAAAAGTTCGGTTTAACGTGAAGAAATTGACAATATATTAGGCAACTGTTGTACAGTAGATTTAGCTACGTCTCTGTGTAATAATATTATGGCCTCTACTAATAATAATAATTGTGCCTAGATGGTTGCTTATTTTTCACTTGTTTTGTTATAAAGATATTTTCTGATTCATATATAATTTTTTATATTCCTAGATTTATTTGTTGCACTGTTTTTTATACAGTTATATTGTAAAACTAAAATACCCTTTTCAGTTTGCGGTGTTAGATTTGTGGCTGCATTTGAAGTTCTTTTTTGCTTAAAAATAAATATTGCTGTCAAATGCATGTCAGATAATAAAAAATACTGTAATAAATACAGTAGTTCACTCTATGTATTTGTTCATGTTTTATTAAGGGATAAGTCTGAAGCACATCATAAAGTAATTCTAGCAATTCATACAGGGCTAGTAGTAGATACAGATACACACCCAGGTATCGGATCAGAACTTGGTATCGGCCGATGCCCTGAACCCAGGTATCGGCCGATGCCCTGAACCCAGGTATCGGATCAGTACTTGGTATCGGCCGATGCCCTGAGCCCAGGTATCGGAACATCTCTACTTACTGTTATCTGTAAGCTATTGTGCTCCAAAACAATGACATAATTTGCGTTTAGAAGATATTATCGTTCTCACTTCTGCCAATATGAATCAAAGATTTTGACGACATCACTCTGCACTTCAGCTTCTCATCAGATTTTCTGTCCAATCAAATGCTCTCTAGAATCTGAAGCCCGCCTCCTACATTATAAACAGACGCTGAAGCTGTGGCTGAAATCAGTCACTACTGTTTTCTACATGGAGAATGGCACATAGTGCACTATATAGGGGATAGGGAACGATCAGACAGTGTAAATATGATTACCATTGGGACGAATGAAGTCTGGATTCACGTCAGTGTCAGTGAATCGCCGCAGCTCCGGTCCAGAGACATGACGGCACAAAGCAGATCATGTGATCGAGTCGGTCCAGAGACACGACAGCACGGAGCGGATCATGCGATCGAGTCGGTCCAGAGACATGACGGCACAAAGCAGATCATGTGATCGAGTCGGTCCAGAGACACGACAGCACAGAGCGGATCATGCGATCGAGTCGGTCCGGAGACACGACAGCGCAGAGCGGATCATGTGATCGAGTCGGTCCGGAGACACGACAGCGCAGAGCGGATCATGCGATCGAAGTCGGTCCGAGACACGACAGCGCAGAGCGGATCATGTGATCGAAGTCGGTCCAGAGACACGACAGCACAGAGCGGATCATGCGACAGCACAGAGCGGATCATGTGATCGAGTCGGTCCGGAGACACGACAGCGCAGAGCGGATCATGTGATCGAGTTGGTCCGGAGACACGGCACAGCGCAGAGCGGATCATGTGATCGAGTCGGTCCGGAGACACGACAGCACAGAGCGGATCATGACAGCACAGAGCGGATCATGTGATCGAGTCGGTCCGGAGACACGACAGCGCAGAGCGGATCATGCGATCGAGTTGGTCCACAGACACGACAGCGCAGAGCGGATCATGCGATCGAGTCGGTCCAGAGACACGACAGCACAGAGCGGATCATGACAGCACAGAGCGGATCATGTGATCGAGTCGGTCCGGAGACACGACAGCGCAGAGCGGATCATGTGATCGAGTTGGTCCAGAGACACGACAGCGCAGAGCGGATCATGCGATCGAGTCGGTCCAGAGACACGACGGCACAGAGCGGATCATGTGATGATTTTAAAGCGATATGGAGGAGATCAGGAGGAGAAACCGGTTAGAGATTAGAAGGAAACTGCGGCTTTACCAAGCTCAAAGGCTCTAGACGAGCTGTGATATAAACTAAATGCTATTGGCTATTTTAAAAAGGGGAGGTTCGATAGATACCACCCTTACCGATTTATATCACCTTGTTTGTTATATCAGTTTATCAGGACTTGCAAACCTTTAGCACTCCATGTTAAGATTAAGATCACTAGCCATTTTCTCAGCAGTTCAGTCTACCTTTAAACCGTAATGGTATCTGGTGGATTGTGTGGCGCCGCTGAAGAACACACTTCCGCAGGCGATCAGCAAGCGCCACAGATTCCCTGTTGCTTAAGCCAAAGGTTTGCTGTGCGCTGCAGTGCTGTTTGCTGCCGGCATATTTCTCCCGCCCTTCCATCCTTTCTCTCTCTTGAGCAATATTACTTGTCCGGCTTCACCCACTCTTCAGCCCAGAGCACCTTGATTAAGTCTTGACAGCTTTGTTTCTCTCTCTCTCTCTCTCTCTCTTTTGCACTGACTTTCCTTCTTTTTTACTACAACTCTTTCACACTTCACACGGTATTTCTCTCAGGAAGAATCCAACTCTCTTGATTTTGGTGTAGTGTAGTGAACATTGTGCTGTCTGGAGGGAATTTCGAGATGTCATATTCCGTATCTGTATGACATATTTAGGGTATATTTCTGATGATTTTGATGGTGATATAAATGCATTTTATGTGGCCATTTTTATCTGATCCATTTTTTTTTTGTCTCGCAACTTGCAAGTGTAAGAGTGTGAAGATAGAAAGGATTTAGTAGCAGTTAAATCACTAGAAAGTTTGATTCATGTCCATGAATTATTTCTGAAACCGATTCAATTAATTGATTTGGATCTCTAGTTCAAAGATTTGCTTGTGGAAAATTCTAAAGAAAAATGTAAATAAATGAATAAGATTAAAATAAATAAGTTATTATATAAAAGATTAAATGATTAAATCTTAATTAACATGTAATTATTTATTAAAATAAATAAATTAGATTTAAATAAATAAATTATGCATTTATAGTGAGTAGAAAAGGTATATAATAAAATAACGTAATAGAAACTAATGTTAGATAATATCATTTTTTTTTATTGTATTCATTGGTTATTGCTGTTCATATTTGGGGGTCTGTGGAATCTAAAAGTTTAAAATGCCCTGCTCTAAAATACACTTGCCATGTTTTTTTGTTTATTTTTACGTGTTAGAAACAGAACGCATATATACACTCTATTGCCAAAAGTATTGGGACGCCCCTCCAAATCATTGAGTTCAGGTGTTCAATCCCTTCATGGCCACAGGTGTATAAATCAAGCACTAGGCATGCAGATGCTTCTACACACATTTGTGAAAGAATGGGTCGCTCTCAGGAGCTCAGTGAACTCAAGCGTGGGACCGTGATAGGTTGACACCTGTGCAATAAGTCCATTCATGAAATTTCCTCACTACTAAATATTCCACACTCAACTGTTAGTGGGATTATAACAAAGTGGAAGCAATTGGGAACAACAGCAACTCAGCCACGAAGTGGTAGGCCACATAAAATCACAGAGCAGGGTCAGCGCATGCTGAGGGTCAGTGTGCAGAAGTCGCCAACTTTCTGCAGAGTCAATAGATACAGACCTCCAAACTGCTGTGGCCTTCAGATGAGCTCAAGATCAGTGTGTAGAGAGCTTCATGGAATGGGTTTCCATGGCCGAGCAGCTCATCCAAGCCTTACATCACCAAGTGCAATGCAAAGCGTGGGATGCAGTGGTGTAAAGCACGCCGCCACTGGACTCTAGAGCAGTGGAGACGTGTTCTCTGGAGTGACGGATCACGCTTCTCTGTCTGGCGATCAGATGGACGAGTCTGGGTTTAGCGGTTGCCAGGAGAACGGTACTTGCCTGACTGCATTGTGCCAAGTGTAAAGTTTGGTGGAGGGGGAATTATGGTGTGGGGTTGTTTTTCAGGGGTTGGCCCCTTAGTTCCAGTGAAAGGAACTCTTAATGCTTCAGCATACCAAGACATTTTGGACAATTTCATGCTCCCAACTTTGTGGGAATAGTTTGGGGATGGCCCCTTCCTGTTTAAACATGACTGCGCACCAGTGCACAAAGCGTCAGTCCATAAAGACATGGATGAGCGAGTTTGGTGTGGAGGAACTTGACTGGCCTGCACAGAGTCCTGACCTCATCCCGATAGAACACCTTTGGGATGAATTAGAGTGGAGACTGTGAGCCAGGCCTTCTCGTCCAACATCAGTGCCTGACCTCACAAATGTGCTTCTAGAAGAAGGGTCAAAAATTCCCATAAACACACTCCTAAACCTTGTGGAAAGCCTTCCCAGAAGAGTTGAAGCTGTTAGAGCTGCAAAGGGTGGGCCGACTCCATATTAAACCCTACGGATTAAGAATGGGATGACATTAAAATTCATGTGCATGTAAAGGCAGGCGTCCCAAAACTTTTGGCAATATAGTGTATGTATTTTGTTTTAATATGGCTTTCTTTACCTGCTACTTTCTTTCTGCTCTTGTTAAGTTCTGCACTTCCTCCTCCGAGTGAACATCAGTGACTCATCAGAGGGAGGACGTTCCCACCTGAACTCTGGTGACAGATGAAAACTGCTGGCTGTAATGGTTAAGAGCGTGTCCTCACTGCTCATTTTGAGAAGGTGTTCAAAGCGTTGCTCTTTAGAAGCTGCTGTTAATGTGAGCTAACGGCGTCTCGGCTGTGAGTGGTGCGTGATCCACTTTGACTGTCCGTTCACTGCAGATTCTACCAACAGATGCGTTTCTTAAGCAGCTTATTTTAATCCAAATATGTTGAAATTGGAAAAGCGTAATATTTTGGTAAATGTCTGTAGTAGTCATATTTAAGGATAATATAATTATATTATTTTTTTTTTTTTACAAATGTCAATGACAATTTTGGTCATATTTTATATATATATATATATGTATATATGTGTTAGTATTACTTTACACAGATCCAAAATCAAACATTAATCCAAAAATATTGGATTGGGAAATATTTCGCTTTTTTATCGTCTCTGATTAAGATGATAATATAATAACAATGACATTTTTGTCATATTTTGCTTTTTAGTGTCCATTTAATTAGGGCAGATAATAATAATAATAATAATTAAATTTGTCATATTTAGCAGTTTGTCTGTTTGATTAGGGCAGAGATTATAATAATAATAATAATAATAATAGTAATGGATTTTTGTCATATTTAGCTGTTTATTGTCTGTCTGATTAAGGCAGATGATGATGATGATAATTTAAAAAATCATTTATCTTTATTATCTGATTTTTACAAAAGACAGTTTAATTTTGCACACACATTTTAATCCAAGAATATTGAAATTGCATAATATTTTTATGCTGATTAAGACAAAAATATAATTATTATTAATATAACATTTATTTATTTTTACAAATGACACTTTTGGTCATATTTAGCTCGCTTAAATTGTAATAGTTGTATTTTACACAACACATTTTCAAAGTGGTCATTTAGTTTTCTTTTTTTAATTTTCTTTCTGATTGGGACAATCAATCTATGACACTTTTCATAAGTACTGCATTTTCCATCTTTACTGCTGTGTATTTCAATAGTTTGATGCTTTAGATTTTTCCAGTATACCTGATTGAAACCTCAAACCCACTCAAAGCCTTTGTTGGGATTTGGCAGCATTTCTGATGTCCTTCAGACTCTGAGATTGGCGGATCCTCCGGCGCGTGGTGGACATGTGATGTGTTTAATCTGAGCCGCAGGTCCAGAGCGCTCTCAGCTGCTGGAGGAGTGTGAAAGCGTTCTCCCAGCAGCTGGTGTGGGCCGGATCTCTGCCCCCGCAGGGCCGCTGCGACTGGGTGAGAAATTGAAAATTTCACCTGCCCTCTGTAGCAGCTGTGGCCGTGTCAGACCCGCGTCCGTGTGCCAGGGCAGTGCGCCCGCAGGTCTCACAGTTCTGCAAATGTGCTTACGCGCTATTAAAAGCAATCACGGGGAAGATGAAAACAAATGTTACACGAGGAATTAGACAGGTTGCGTTTGCTCTGCGGTTTAACTGCTATTGCAGTTTGTTTACTGATGGAAATGTTCCACTGCCTGTTCTGCACCATAAGAGAACGGTGCAAATTGTTTGAAATTGTTCCCTAAGCTCTGCACAGTATCCATGCATCCCTATCCATCCATCCATCCATCCATGCATCCCTATCCATCCATCCATCCATCCATCCATCCATCCGTCCATCCCTGTATGTCTGTTGATCCATCCATCCCTGTCTGTTGTTCTATCATCCACCCATCCATCCCTGTCTATCGTTCTATCCATCCACCCATCCATCATCCCTGTCTGTCATTCTATTTGTCTGTTGTTCCATCCATCATCCATCAATCCCTGTCTGTAGTTCTCTGTCTGTCTGTCCACCCTCCCATCCATCCAACCCTGTCTGTCATTTTGTCTGTCTGTTGTTCTATCCACCCATCCCTGTCTGTCGTTCTATCCATCCATCATCTGTCGTTCACTGTCTGTTGTTCTATCCATCCACCATCCAGCCGTCGTTCTGTCTGTTGTTCTATCCATCCACCATCCATCCGTCATTCTCTGTCTGTTGTTCTATCCATCCACCATCCATCCTTCTGTCGTTCTCTGTCTGTTGTTCCATCCACCATCCATCTGTCGTTCTCTGTCTGTTGTTCTATCCATCCACCATCCATCCATCTGTCGTTCTCTGTCTGTTGTTCTATCATCCACCATCCATCTGTCGTTCTCTCTGTTGTTCTATCCATCCACCATCCATCCATCTGTCGTTCTCTGTCTGTTGTTCTATCATCCACCATCCATCTGTCGTTCTCTGTCTGTTGTTCTATCATCCACCATCCATCTGTCGTTCTCTGTTGTTCTATCCATCCACCATCCATCCATCTGTCGTTCTCTGTCTGTTGTTCTATCATCCACCATCCATCCGTCGTTCTCTGTCTGTTGTTCTATCCATCCACCATCCATCCATCCGTCATTCTCTCTGTTGTTCTATCCATCCACCATCCATCCGTCGTTCTGTCTGTTGTTCTATCCATCCACCATCCATCCTTCTGTCGTTCTCTGTCTGTTGTTCCATCCATCCATCCATCTGTCGTTCTGTCTGTTGTTCTATCATCCACCATCCATCTGTCGTTCTCTGTCTGTTGTTCTATCATCCACCATCCATCTGTCGTCGCTCTGTCTGTTGTTCTATCCATCCACCATCCATCCATCTGTCGTTGTTCTCTCTCCATCTGTTGTTCTATCATCCACCATCCATCTCTGTCGTCTGTTGTTCTATCATCCACCATCCATCTGTCTGTTGTTCTATCATCCACCATCCATCTGTCGTTCTCTGTCTGTTGTTCTATCATCCACCATCCATCTGTCGTTCTCTCTGTTGTTCTATCCATCCACCATCCATCCATCTGTCGTTCTCTGTCTGTTGTTCTATCCATCCACCATCCATCCATCCGTCGTTCTCTGTCTGTTGTTCTATCCATCCACCATCCATCCTTCTGTCGTTCTCTGTCTGTTGTTCCATCCATCCATCCATCTCTCGTTCTCTGTCTGTTGTTCTATCATCCACCATCCATCCGTCGTTCTCTGTCTGTTGTTCTAGCATCTACCATCCATCCGTTGTTCTGTCTGTTGTTCTATCCATCCACCATCCATCCATCTGTCGTTCTCTGTCTGTTGTTCTATCATCCACCATCCATCTGTCGTTCTCTGTCTGTTGTTCTATCATCCACCATCCATCTGTCGTTCTCTGTCTGTTGTTCTATCATCCACCATCCATCTGTCGTTCTCTCTGTTGTTCTATCCATCCACCATCCATCCATCTGTCGTTTCTGTCTGTTGTTCTATCATCCACCATCCATCTGTCGCTTCTCGTCTGTTGTTCTATCATCCACCATCCATCTGTCGTTCTCTCTGTTGTTCTATCCATCCACCATCCATCCATCTGTCGCTCTCTCGTCTGTTGTTCTATCATCCACCATCCATCTGTCGCTCTCTCGTCTGTTGTTCTATCATCCACCATCCATCTGTCGCTCTTCTGTTGTTCTATCCATCCACCATCCATCCATCTGTCGTTCTCTGTCTGTTGTTCTATCATCCACCATCCATCTGTCGTTCTCTCTGTTGTTCTATCCATCCACCATCCATCCATCTGTCGTTCTGTCTGTTGTTCTATCATCATCCACCATCCATCTGTCGTTCTCTGTCTGTTGTTCTATCATCCACCATCCATCTGTCGTTCTCTCTGTTGTTCTATCCATCCACCATCCATCCTTCTGTCGTTCTCTCTGTTGTTCCATCCATCTGTCGTTCTCTGTCTGTTGTTCTATCATCCACCATCCATCCGTCGTTCTCTGTCTGTTGTTCTAGCATCTACCATCCATCCGTTGTTCTGTCTGTTGTTCTATCCATCCACCATCCATCCATCTGTCGTTCTCTGTCTGTTGTTCTATCATCCACCATCCATCTGTCGTTCTCTGTCTGTTGTTCTATCATCCACCATCCATCTGTCGTTCTCTCTGTTGTTCTATCCACCATCCATCTGTCGTTCTCTGTCTGTTGTTCTATCATCCACCATCCATCCGTCGTTCTGTCTGTTGTTCTATCCATCCACCATCCATCCATCTGTCGTTCTCTGTCTGTTGTTCCATCCATCCATCTGTCGTTCTGTCTGTTGTTCCATCCATCCATCTGTCATTCTCTGTCTGTTGTTCCATCCATCCATCCATCCACCATCCATCCATCCATTCCTGTCTGTCGTTCTATTTGTCTGTCTGTCATTGCATCCATCCATCCATCCATCCATTCATCCTCACTCATATCATTTGTTTGCTCGTTTATATAATTTTATGTATATATAACTTTTTTGGTGTAAGATTTGAGCAAAAGCATCAGCATTTATAACATTATCAGGTTTTATTGGTAATTTGCTATAGTTTAAGCTACTGGTCTGCTACCTAGACAGATAAATAGCTTCTACACAGGAAATCACTGGTGAAATGAGGTCTGATCAGCGGTGACTGTTTCGCTGCAGAAATTCGGAAATGAAACGCCTACAGAAGCCTCGACGCACTCCAAGGCCACTTTTGAGTCATACGGAGTGTCATTCTGTTGCATGTGTGACCTTGTGCTGTGTGTACTGGTATCAGTGGGAAGCGCCTCTGCAGTGGGCTGAAGTTTCCAGCATCTCACAGCTCATAATGGATAATCCCTCTCAAATCATCCAGCATGCAGACTCCCCCAATCCTCCCTCTGTGTTATTTCAGCCGCTTTCTCCAGCCCTCGGGCTTGTTTTAATGTGCCACTTTGCTCTCCCCACGTCTTTTTCTTATTGATTTATTTATTTATTTTGTGTTGGGTTTGATCCTCTGTCCCAGGGCTTGAGTAGGGCTTAGAAACTAATCCGAGAGCATGTCTACCTTTACAAGCTTGCCGCTTACTGTGTACACTTCTAAAAAACACTGTTGAAGTTAGCATGAAATCAAAATGGACCCGATTTACTTTCTTGGTGCACATTCCTGGTCTTATTGTTAACGATTTATCAATGCTGGATAGGCGTTCCTATAGCTCAAATTGTAGAGCATGCCGCTAGGAACGCCAAGGTCATGGGTTTGATTCTGACACAATGTAAACTGTAACAATGTAAGTCGCTTTGGATAAAAGCACATGGCAAATGCATAAACGTAAATACAAAAGTGCCATTATAAATAATCTTTAAACGGCGCATATTGTGCTTTTTTCCTCCTTAGTGTGTGGCGTTTCTGTTTGAGCATGAAAAAGCTCTGAGCTCTTCTCTATATCAGCGTCAGTGTTTCTGAACTCACTGAAACGCCTCCATTGTAGTCTTGAGTTTCCTTCTGGGAACCAACACGTCACAAAAGCCCTCATTTAAATAATTAATATGCAGAATAAAGGGGCGGAGCCTGGTTGAGTGAGTTAGTAGTGTGTTGAAGCTGGCGGTTATGGTAAGGGGTGGGGTATTTCCAAAACATGCTCAAAGCGCTTGACCAATCATAACTCACCGGTCCAGCCGACCAATCAGAGCACATTGTGCTTTTCAGAAGGAGGGGCTTCTTAGAGACAGGAACTAAACAGTTACTGACAGACTGAGCAGAGACAAGCTGCAACAATGGAGAATATGGGGAAATACTGTATTGTTCCAAATAAAAACATTTTTCTTAGAAATACATCTGAAAAAACGGGTTTGTCTTATTCAAGGTCTAGAATTTTACGTGTCAATAATACACCTGCAACAATAGGTGGCACCAAATACGCATGAAACGAGTGCGCCAAGAATTATGGCGTAATGAGAGTGTAATGTTAGAAGATCGCAAACGCAAAAAGACGCTAAAGCCTTGTTTACACTTTTCGCCTGGCTCCGCAGCGCGAGCCTCCGCTGATTGCGCTCCACCCCAAATGGACGAGGCATTTATACTTGACGTGCTCGCCGTTGTGCTATTCTTTGAAACGACAGAGGGTGACTCTGGGGTGAGTAAATTGTTCTAGAAACAATCGGGACAGCAGTGAGAAGTAGTAATGTACACACGTGACAATGTTTACTTTCGTACACTTCACCTTAACCACGCTACATAAGAATCGTATAAAACCCAGTAAACCTTGAGATTATTACTTGAGTTGTGACATTAGAAAAAAATATATGGCTATATGAGAACATGTATACAAATAAATTAACAATATCTTAAACATTTTCATTTTAGTTTTGTGACGTTTCGAATTTATTAAGCATGGACCTTTATTTTCATTAAAAGGGCTTATTCATGCTAGGCTCATTTTGTAAATACAAGCAACTAATTTAGACTGTAAACTGGATGCTGGTGTGATGAGACGTACATGCTTGGTTAGATTCGCCTCAAAGTCGTGCATTTTCGAATGGGCAAAGAGGCATGAAGTGGGCGGAGCTGAGGTGGAGCCGAAAATTAAGCGAAATAGGGTCTCACGCACTCTGTGCGCACGACCGCCCACTCCGTAATGGCGTAATTTTAGCCACGTGCACCTTCACGCTCGTGCGGACCAAGCGGCAACCTCCCCCAGTTTCTCTTGAGGCCAATACAGAAGTGACTTAAACTGCAGTTCATCGACTGGCCACTAGAGACCGGCTCCAGAAGGGAGCAGAATGTTAAAATGGCCAGCTTTACAGCAGAATAACACATGTTTACAGCCTGGGATAAATTGTGGTTTTGGTCTATATGGTTAATTTTGCCCTTCATGACGACTGTGAGGGGGTGAATTTTTTTATAACTCATTTGTTTACATTATATAAAGCCTTAAAGTTCATCATAATTAAGGGCGTAGCCACTTTGAGTGACAGGTGGATTGCTGTTTGTCTGCTGTCTGTTAGTCATCACGTCACCTCAGCTCCGCCCACGTCATGCCTCTTTGCCCATTTTTAGTTATTCAGGAGTCACAATGCCAAGATGGCAACGGCTGACTTGGAGGCTTCAAATACTCTCTTCAGGATCCTACAGGTGACGTCACGGACACTATATCCGTATTTTTTTTACAACCTATGGTGCAGGTGCTTCGAGTATAAACCAAGCTTAACAGTCAAAGAAAAGCTTACCGTTGAAGTGCCGTGTGACTGTGTGCCTCGCTGATGGGACCAAACTTCACCCGTACATGATTTTTAAAATGCAAGACATTACCCAGATTTCACTTCTGCTGTTAATGAAATGTTGGTAGGACACATGGTTAATTCAGATGGGCTACAGGTTATTTTTATGGTATGCTAAAAAGTGTTTATTTTTAAATGTGATTTTGTACATTTTACCAGTATTTACCATACTTTCAATACAAAAATGTAAATATGCAATATGAAAATTTTCAAATAAAATAATTTTCTTTGTAAAAATTGTCTTTATAGTAGAGCCTAAAAACAAAATCAGATTTTGTAAAAGGGCATAATCAATCTTTTTAAAGGAATTGTTGTCTGACATGACAATTACCTTTTTTTTAATACTCATTTTTTGTGTTGAACAAACAGTGATAATTGTTGTTGTTTTGTTTGTTTTTTGTGCGAGGAATGGACTGAAATTGAAATCGTTATTCATTGACAATTGCATTAATCGGTGACGTCAAACCTTTTTGGAGTCTAAATGCAGATGTTAATGCCATTACAGAGCTTTAGTGGAGGAGTAAATAAGGTCGAGGAGTGTTGTAAGTGTCCTCACTGCAGTCGGATCACGTTGGTCCAGAGCGGTCATAAAAGTCTCATTCGAAGCATATGTTGCCTTTATCGTAAAGTCCGTAGCCCTGTGAGTTCTTGGGCACCGTTCCAACTCGCTGCAGGTTACAAGAATCTGGAGTGTCCCGAAATAGCCAGACCTCAATCAAAACGGCAGATTTGATCTGACTGAGGGACACGCTCTCAAAGGCACGCATCAAACGGCCACGGATCTTAAAGCTATTTGCCCGTTTACGGACAGTACTTCTTAAATCCCGGTACCTAAAACCCCGAGCTGCAGACTTTAGCTCTTCCTAAAGCCTAGTCTTTTTCCTCCGTAGCTCATGCATGAAGAAGGAGGTCTGAAAATAAACTCTGGTGGGCAGTCAAGGGATGTGTGACAAATTTTTTAAAAATACTTTCAAGGATACAAATTCTCGCTTTGATTTTTTTCGGATTAAAGTATGCTGCCTCTCCTTTGAGACGGCATTAGGAAGGGTTTCTTGGCAGGGATGGTTGGTGTACATGAAATTCATCCAAATTGCTAAACATCCTGTTTCTTTTTTCCCCTCGTTTTTTTTTTTTTTTTTTTTTTTTTTCAGAATATGCAGAAAATATTGGCGATGGCAAGACCGAGGAGTTTAAGGAAAGTGAGCAGAAGAGGATTATGGAACTACTTGAGAACTTCTAAAAATCCAGCCGGAGCTCGACGGAGGTTTTTTTTAGCGTTTTTCTGTGTTACGGTTGACGACCAGGTGATGCTACGTGGATTCTGACTTTCATCATCGTCCTGTCCTGACTCCTTTAAAGAAGCTGAGAAGGAAAAATCTGATGTTTAACCATTGCCGTGGCTGATTATATTCCGACTGATTGGATATTGATATTGTATCTGTTGATCTGACACGTTTTCTTTGTTTATAGTTGTTTCTTTTTTAAGGATTGATATTTTGTGTCAGAACAACTTAAATTTTCTTGTAATAAAGGTTTGTGATTTCGTTACTTGGTGCTGTTTTCTTTACTAGATTTCATATATAACCTTCATCAAGACTTAATGTCTCATTAGACCGATCCAGGCAGGGAACAATTCTTGTGCTGAAACACAATTATCATGTAATTGTCATATTTATGACTCTTTTCTCCACTCCAGCGTTCCTGCAGTCAGACGATTAAGCAAAGGATTGTGTCTTTTCAGTCTTGTTTATCATGTGATCATGTGTCCCTTTATATGGATCTAGGGGCCAAAATTAACTTACTAAACCTGCTAACTAACGGCTGGTGGATTTTACTGGCCATGAAACTGTATGTTGTCTTTTTGTCAAAGCTTTTTTTGTCATTGTGTATGCCATTGTGTTAAATCAGCAAATTCTAACTTTATTTTCTTATTTTAGTTTCAGTGGGCTGAGTTGTGGATTTCAGACAATTACATATTTGGCTTCTTAATAGCCAAGCCAAACTTCTGAAGGTACATTTCATCCTTCCCACATTTGACCAGGACATTTTCATGATTTTTCTATGATGTTTGCAATTGTTTGTGATTACCGGATAAAACTTTTACATTATTTGAATCTTTTTAAATGATTTGTTACATTTGTTGTCAACACAAACAATATCTATTTGCTGAAATATAATTTATAATAGAGTATTACTTGGTGATTTTTTTTTTTTTTTTTTTTTTTTGGTTTCCATAATTTTTTCCTGGCTTGGTAAAGTTTTAATTTTCCAAATATTTTCAGATTTTTCATGACTGTGGGAACGCTGAAATGTTGATAGAGGTGTAACATACTGTGTGTGTGTGTGTGTGTGTGTGTGTGTATATATATATATATATATATATATATATATATATATATATATATATATATATATATATATATATATATATATATATATATATATATATATACACACCAATCAGGCATAACATTATGATAATAATGTTCCTTCCTAATATTGTGTTGGTCCCCCTTTTGCTGCCAAGTTGCTACCTGGCAAAAGAAAACATGATTCATCAGACCAGGCCACCTTCTTCCATTGCTCCGTGGTCCAGTTCTGATGCTCACGTGCCACTGTTGGTGCTTTCGGCGGTGGACAGGGGTCAGCATGAGCACCCTGACTGGTCAGCGGCTATGCCGCCCCATACGCAACAAACTGAGATGCTCTGTGTATTCTGACACCTTTCTATCAGAACCAGCATTAACTTCTTGAGCAGTTTGAGCTCCAGTAGCTCGTCTGTTTGATCGGACCACACGGGCCAGCCTTCTCTCCCCACGTGCATCAATAAGCCTCGGCCGCCCATGACCCTGTGGCCGGTTCACCACTGTTCCTTCCTTGGAGCACTTTTGATAGATCCTGACCACTGCAGACCGGGAACACCCCACAAGAGCTGCAGTTTTGGAGATGCTCTGACCCAGTCGTCTAGCCATCACAATCTGGGCCTTGTCAAACTCGCTCAAATCTTTACGCTTGCCCATTTTTCCTGCTTCTAACACATCAACTTTGAGGACAAAATGTTCACTTGCTGCCTAATATATCCCACCCACTAACAGGAGCCGTGATGAAGAGATCATCAGTGTTATTCACGTTACCTGGTCATAATGTTATGCCTGATCTGTGTGTGTATGTGTGTGTGTGTGTGTATGTATGTATGTATATATATATATATATATATATATATATATATATATATATATATATATATATATATATATATATATATATATATATATATATATATATATATATATATATATATATATATATATATATATATATATATATATATATATATATATATATATATATATATATATATATATATATATATATATATAGTATATATATGTTATATTAATATATGTACTATATATATATATATATCCTATATAAGCATTAGCAGTTGTTATTTGGCTTTTTGCTGTGATTTGATTCTATTATTTGGCCATTAATTAGATGTTTGTCCAGTGGCGATGAGCCAGAGATTCAAAATCCCTTGCTAATAGCAGGCTTGCTGAGCTAGCGTGAAGATGCTACAACTCTCTCTCATTCTCTAACCTCCCTTACATCCACTTGTTAATTTACAATCTCTGCTTGCCTCTCTCCCCCGGGGGTTAGGGTATGTATCGCCGCGGCCAGGAAACGCTCTGCCGTATAGAGACAGTTTGCTTACTAAGCTCTCCTTCGGTACAGACAGAGTCTTCAGCTGAAGGTTGAGAATGATTGTTAAAGCTCTAAAGCCAAATTGAATCAATCCAGCGGAGTTCTTCGGCAGGGCGAACGGGGGGCCATTACATTGGATTTATACTCACTGGAGGGCCACCGCTTTAACACAGACATTATGAAGGGAAATTATTATTGTAGTAACAAAAACATCTCTGTGTGGCTCCGGGCCTTGATGAATCGGCTTCATTTGACGTGCAGAGAAAGGCGGCGCTGCCAGCTAATTAAGTGCCGCAGTCCCATTACAGATTGCACTTTATCAGACATCGACAGCTCGAGGCCCCTGTGGTCATCCTTCGCCGCACACTGGCTTCGAAGCGCTCGTATGCACCAGTTGAACCACCTCGTTTTCCGCCCCGTTGTCGTAGACTGATAACTTCCTGTCCTTTAGCCCCGGGACAAGTGCACAAGAGTCATTATCTCACCGGCTCTTTCTCCGCACGTTCTCTTTTGTTTATCCATTGGCCTTGTCCTCGGAGGGAGCTCCGCTTTCCCGCTCCCGGCTGATGCTTCTGGCATATTAAATATTCTCTGGCTGTCCTTTTCCGTGCTTCTGTTGGCGTAGCACAGCTTTATTTGTGAGATCTCTGTATTTCCCTGCGTCTCTGGAGGTCAGTGATTGCCGCTAGTTCTCGTCGTTACCAGGGAGATGGTTTGCTGAGAGAGGGAGGCGTAGATACTGTAGAGGAATGCCGACAATTGGAGGAGGTGATGTGCGACAGTTACCCATCTGTTGAATTGTACATCATGATGAATTGTGTGCGCTGAGAACATTATTGATGCCTCTCTGCCAACGCATCGAACTTGAAATGCAAATGAGCGGTAACTACAGAACAGGGCGAGCGCCTGCCGCGCTTCAAGGACACACTCATTACCGTAGCGATGCTTGTCGGTAGCAAATGCCAATCACTTTCGTCTCGTTGGTGTGCTGTGGCGGGGCGGAGGCCGCAACAACTCACGCGGCGCAACATCTGCTTCCACCCCCTCCCTCCGAAATCACCCGTATAAAACTCGTTATTTGCATTTTGAATTGACGGGAAGGGCAGGTATCCCAGCACGCATCTCTTATCAGTGATTATGACACCGGCACGCTAACGGTGATTCAACAGCAATTTCACAGCCCAGAGAGCTCGGAATAATTGTCTTTTTCCGAGTGATTGAGTTGAGCTCTGCGAGCGCTGATTTTCACCTCCTTGCATCGGCTAAATTGATACAAACCTGCGGCGGGAATATTCTTTTACTTCCACTTTGTAGTCCCAGTGTTCTGCAGGTCACAGGGAAAGGTTGAAATGACTTGCTCATTCAGTAGGTCAGTAAGAAATTGGATAGTAGCATTCCCTGAGTATTTCTTTTATTTTTTTTCCTTCACCCTATCCCTTTAAGGGCTCCATACAGATCTGCATTTCTTTCCTCTGCAAAAACATTAAGATGTATTGAAATGTCTTTTGTGTTCCTAAGAGAAAAGCAAGTCATATAGGCTTGGAGCAACATAAAGATTGTAAATGATGACAATGTTTTCCTTTTTAGGTGAACTATCCCTTTAAGCGCAATAATCGCTTCTGTTAAATTAATCAGGTCCTGTCTATCCAAATATATAGATACATATCATAAGGTAATGGAACACATCACATGTACTTGTTGGAAAACACTTGTTTGGGATATATATCATTCCATATTACATAGTGTTTAACGAAATATGCTTATAACATAGTAGGTAGTATTCAGTAATGTAATGTGGAGTAGTTGTGCTCAGTCCAAAATACTAAAAGAATCCACATTAAACAGGTCAGTAATCTAATTTTGATGCCCAACGATATCATACTTGTTGATGACTGAAATAAAGCCGTCTACATTAAAAAAATAAGTTAAATTTACCTCAGAAACATGTATTTTTTTCCTCCATCCGCAACGACCGTTGGTATTCGACCGTTTGCGCGACGCTTCGATGTAAAAAGTCTTCATAATATTATTCCGCCTGATTGAAATTCCCGAATGACAGCCGCCGCACTCCCGCTCCTAGTGCTGCATCCCTCCGCCGCGTTGGTTAGATCCGGGGAGTTTCTCTTCGCGGAGAATCAAATTGCATCAGTGGGCGACTGCAAACACAGGCAGCCTCCTCTCAGCCTCTCCTGCCGCTGTCATCAGGGACAAAAACCACCAGTAAACACTCACCACACCTGGATCTATCTCTTAAAGCCGTCTATTTTCACCTGATGTGAGAGAGTGTTTTACAGGGAGCAGTGATGGGCGCGTTTGGAGTGATTCTGAGGAGTTTACATTGTATGGGACTCTATATCCAACTTAGTGCCAGTCTCAGACAAGCTGGAAGCGACGACGTGGAGAACCACATATCCAGCAACGGTAAGATTTGTGGGATCGATCCGGTTCTATGCTCGAATATTCACGGGTTTGAGGGTCGTAACGGGTGTAATTTGAAGCCGAACCGCGCGCAAAGCGGCACAATGATGGAGATGCGCAGAGCAGTTCATCACCAATACAGAGACCACACAACTGCACTGTGCTTATTGACAGGTGGCACCATGGTATTTGATGGTGATATCGTGCTACTGAATAATTACCTTATGTACCATTGTACTTTAAGGCACAACTTCAATGAATACCATGCTATTTACCATCATTTCAGACCAGTAATTGCTTGGTACTGTTTAACTCATTCATATGCTAAGGTCCTTTTAAGGTAGGCTACTTCAAACAATACCACGGTATCTAATCTAAAATACGGTATTATCATAGTGTTTCCATTCTGTGGCTTTTTAACCAAAGTCCCGTGGCTGTGTTTCACTAATGGTGTTAAATGTTGACCTATCCCATGGTAATGAATGGTTACTGTATTTATATCCAAAAAAAATAGCTTTATGGTAATGTCCAGAAATGTAATTCTGTGGCTTTTGAACCTTATAACAAAGTACAATGGGTAAGCGATGATAATATTAGTGTTTTAAGGCAATTTAATGATTATCGTGGTGATACTGTATTGATGATCTCCAATTAAAACATGCTGTTATACCATTCTGTGACTTTTTAATTTGGTAAAAGGCACCATTGTACTTTGATATGAACTAGACTGAATGTTGAATTGGTTTTTAGGTGTATATTAAGGAGTATCATTGACGTAGTAGTGTCTGCGAAAACATGGTTGAATTTTGGTTACTTTTTAACCTTGACGGTATCAGATACCATAGGGCAGAATGGTTACCATATTCAAGTAGTTTAATATTACTAGGGTACTGCTTTATGTTTGCTTTCAAAGTGAACCTAAAACGCCCAAGATGCTTGAGATTTCAAATTAAAAAAAATAGGCCTATTTCTCATTTGCATCACAGAAAAAAGCAGAACAAAAACATTATGTACAGTTCAAAATTCACATTTTTTTGTTCTAGCTATAATGCCTGGATATTGCACGTATTATTCAAACTGCAGTATATGCACTGGGAAATTAAATAAATGCATCTGTATTCATTAAAGAAGTTTTTTTTTTTTTTTTTTTTTTTTCAATTGCACAAACAATAGATGACTAATGCAATGAATAAATCAGAGCTGATGAACCCAGGCATGCATCACGCTGATGAAAGAGTTCACACACTGAATTGTGGGTCGCTCACCATGAAATTAAAGGGCAGAATGTGATCAGAGCTGATTTTCATGAGGAATATTAAGAGGGCCAATACAGTAGGATCAGGGAACGGATCTGCATGTGCACTGATGCTCTGGATTATTGAGGCCTGGACGTTTGTATGATCTTGTGATGGATTTATAGTGGACGATTGGCAAGATCAGACAGCACTTCAAATAGATTTATGGAAAGATTAGGTTATTTGTTGAAGTGCTCATGGGTAAATATGAATTTAGGCCCATGGAATCCTATGGTTTAGGCTTGATTGTCTTGAAAATGTCAATGCAAAAAAAAAAAAAAAAAAAAAAAAAGGGTCTGAATGGCCATGTTTTGGTGAGATTCACCCAATTAGGTCGACCCATTGTGTATTTTTCATCTAAACCAGAACTGCTTCCTGTGTCTCTGGAGTGATCGACAGCTTAACGTGCTCCTGTTCAGTACTGTTGCGCTCCGTGGGAATACCGTGGCCTGCGGTAACGAGGCTTAATTAATGTCAACAACAACTTAAAACCTCTGTTTTCCTCTGACCTCACAGTAATGAAACAAAGAGCGCAGACCCGCCGGACGCACGCCGCAGAGCAGCACACATCCGATGAATAGCAATAAAGAGGAATCTCATTTTCTACGCCAATAGAGTTTTAATTCACACACACACACACACACACACACACACACACACACACACACACACACACACACACACACACACACACACACAGTGTTTTTATTACATTCTTTTTGTATGAATTTTATTTGTGGTTATTATTGGTTTGTGGTTTTCCAGACTTTAAACATTGATCTTTCAAAGGGGTTGATTTGTGAATCATAAATTCTTCTACTTTGTTGATTTATTTTACATTTTTATTAATTGTTTTTATGCTTGTTTTTATTTATCTTTCAAAGAGGTTGACTGGTGAATCATAAGATCGTCGAAAACAAATCAAGTCTTTAGATTTAAGATTTATTTTATTATTAATTATTTTTGTTTGTTTTTTATTTTTTGTAGTTTTCCAGACTTTAAGCATTGATCTTGAATATTTATTTTATTATTATTTTTATTTTTTGGTGGTTTTCCGGACTTTTAAGGTGAATCGTAAGATCCTCAAAAACAGTTCTTTGTTTGTTTGTTTGTTTGTTTGTTCAGTGGGAGTCTCTCTGGACCGGTCATTTCTTCAGCTCTAGGCTGCTGAGGTCTGGTCAGGGAACAGTGTTTTGTCTTTGGCCGCTCATCGGTCTCACAGTGACCTGTCGCATTCATCTCAGCTCCTCTAATTCTCCGTGGAGCACTGTGTTCCTCCTCTCAGTGTGTGTCCGGGTGAAACGCTTGATCGTGACGTGCTACAGAAGATCAAGGAACAGCGAGGATGGAGGAAGTCATTTTGTTAAAAGCTGTGGGACAGTTGGAGATTGTTTTCATAGATGCTTAAAGGTAGGGTAGGCGATGTTAGTTTTTGTTATATTGTTTGAAACTCTCTTCCCATCCTGACAGCAATCAATAATAGAAGTGGTCTAAATATTAATACATGTACGTATATCTTCTGTGGTCCAGAAAATGTTTATCCAATCATTGCATTAGTTTTGAATGCATCGATAAGATGTCCTACCTGCCTGTCAACAGCAGCCAGTTCATCATTATTGCGTCTCTCTCATGACGCTTTTGTTTGCTCTGGCTGTTTG
>JAGHMJ010005710.1:72500-100000 GCA_018749465.1 Paracanthobrama guichenoti | reverse complement strand
TTGAAAATACTCAAGAGTCTGTGATTTCAGACGCAGCCATGCATTTAGTTGGGAGTGCGATATATATCATCTACGATGATATTGTGATTGTTGCTTTAACAATATGCAATCTGACATTATCGAGTATGTGTCCCTAGAGTGCACACGCATACACTACATGATGTAGACTAGTAGGTTAGACTAGTGCACTTGTGCATTTAGAGTACATGCGTTCACCAAAGGCTTCATATATCGGAAGACGGTGCACTCCGATTACTTATGAATGAGAGAAAGTGCAACGCCCAATATGGTGAATAAGCCCCGCCTTCTAAATGTTTTTGTCATGATTCAAGCATTTAGAAACAACGTTTATGAGACAGTTGTTGTCAGATTTAATTGGTGATTACAAATATGAAATTTAATCGTAATATTTTTGGAGAATTTGATGTTTCCCCATTCAGAGAGATAGGAGCTGCACTTGTATGCCCGAGAGGCATTTCAAAGATGGCCGCCGAATGAAATGACTTGTCTTAAAGGGACTTAAAATGCATTTATAATGCCCTCAATATTAAAGATAAGGGGCAAAATACCTCTGTATATCTTATTTTATTTATATAGTTTAATATACTTAATATCACACAAAGAGTGCAGTTCTTCTCCAAATATAAGCATGATTACAAATGTGATGCATTTGGCAGACGCTTTTATCCAAAGCGACTTACATTGCATTCAAGGTACACATTTTTACATTTTGTCAGTTCTTGCTTTCCCTGGGAATCGAACCCATGACCTTGGCGTTGCTAGCACCACGCTCTTATTGTTTGAGCTACAGGAAAGCTGTTTTTGCTCTATTTCACCAATGAAAATAGTGTTGCAATGTGATCCAATCATTTCCAGTAATTCTCTAGATTGAACTCTTTGGCCTAAATGGTAAGTGTCATGTCTGGAGGAAACCATCACCTGCACAATAAACACACTCAGCATAATATCGTTGAATTATCGTTATCGATATAATATATCATTATGCCTAAAATGCTGTGCAGATTGACAGGTTTTAAACAGGGCTAGGACTTTAATGAAGACGTGCCGTCTGAATTTAGCTGTAAAATAAATCATCTTTGTACCGATGAGACTAGAATACATGAACAGCATTCACTGCGACTCAGACTGCAGCTTCAGATTAGTCGAGAGGATGTGTTTGACTCACATTCAGCTCTCCGTCTCTGGCTCCAAACACTTCAGGCATGAGCCATTGTTGTGCATGAAGAGAGGCTTTAGAGGACGAGCACTGGGCACTTCCTGTGATGCATTAGTCCAAATGTGGTGGGAGGATTTTAAAGTTTATTTTTCCACACTGCTCTTGAAGTCTTTGTGGTCTGTTTAAAGCTCAGACAGTCTGAAGAGAGACGCTCATTTATATCACTTAACGAGAATCAATCCATTAACATCGTGACAGACCGCCATGTCTCTCTCTCTCCGTCTCTTTCCTCTAAAATCTATAATTGTCTCTCTCTCTCTCTCTCTCTGTCTCTCTCTCTCTGTCTCTCTCTCTCTCTCTCTCTCTCTCTCTCTCTCTCTCTCTCTCTCTCTCTCTCTCTCTCTCTCTCTCTCTCTCTCTGTCTCTCTCTCTCTCTCTCTCTCTCTCTCTCTCTCTCTCTCTCTCTCTCTCTCTCTCTCTCCCCTTCAGTCCGTTTCTCTCTGTTTCGCATAGTACTAATCATGCATGTTTACATCTGGACGATGTCATTTGTACAGCATTTGCTCATCTGTAATGTGAAGCTAAAACATGGCCTGTCGGAGTAATGACGCTCAGCAGATGTTCTGCCATGTTTATCATCTAGATTGCCTGTGAATTGACTCTCCATCTCATCAGAATCAAATCGATCTTTAAGGAAAGTTTGTGATTCCTGTGATCTTAATTGAAAAAATATAATAACTATGCAGAGCTCTAGAGACATGGTTTTAAAACTAAGCAGTCTTAAAGTAAAAAGGTTTAACATAAAACATATAAATATACTTGTAAAAATATATATATATATATATATATATATATATATATATATATATATATATATATATATATATATATATATATATATATATATATATAAACCACGTAAAAATAAATGACCTTATGATAATAATAATAATAATAATAATAATAATAGTTTTGTGCTTTTTTTCAGACTACAGACAACTAAATGGATTTAAGAGAAACCACCTCGAGTTATTTGTTATTTTTATCTTTTTCAACATAATGTATTAAAAAATGTATATTTTGAGAGCATCTTACATTGGAAACAGTTTCACAGCTAAAGTACCATCACTGAAATATTAAAAAGAATTTAGAAAATGTGTGTGTGTGTGTGTGTGTGTGTGTAATTAATTTATTAAATAATATATGTACATACAAAAAAAAAAATAATAAAAAAAAAAAAAAAAAAAAATATATATATATATATATATATATATATATATATATATATATATATATATATATATATATATATATATATATATATATATATATATAAAACACTCACCGCTGAAATATTAAAAAAAGTTATTAAAATGTTTTAAATATTTAAAAATATTAATATTTTTCATTTTTTTAGAAAATTAATAAAAAACTAATATATATACTGTATATATTTACTTATATTAATATCTGATATAATGTAATTTATATATACACACACAAATATTATATATACACCTATATATACAGTATATATACGATTTATTATATATATATATATATACACTCACCTAAAGGATTATTAGGAACCCATACTAATACTGTGTTTGACCCCCCTTTCACCTTCAGAACTGCCTTAACTCTACGTGGCATTGATTCAACAAGGTGCTGAAAGCATTCTTTAGAAATGTTGGCCCATATTGATAGGATAGCATCTTGCAGTTGATGGAGATTTGTGGGATGCACATCCAGGGCACGAAGCTCCCGTTCCACCACATCCCAAAGATGCTCTATTGGGTTGAGATCTGGTGACTGTGGGGGCCATTTTAGTACAGTGAACTCATTGTCATGTTCAAGAAACCAATTTGAAATGATTCGAGCTTTGTGACATGGTGCATTATCCTGCTGGAAGCAGCCATCAGAGAATGGGTACATGGTGGTCATAAAGGGATGGACATGGTCAGAAACAATGCTCAGGTAGGCCGTGGCATTTAAACGATGCCCAATTGGCACTAAGGGGCCTAAAGTGTGCCAAGAAAACATCCCCCACACCATTACACCACCACCACCAGCCTGCACAGTGGTAACAAGGCATGATGGATCCATGTTCTCATTCTGTTTACGCCAAATTCTGACTCTACCATCTGAATGTCTCAACAGAAATCGAGACTCATCGGACCAGGCAACATTTTTCCAGTCTTCAACTGTCCAATTTTGGTGAGCTCGTGCAAATTGTAGCCTCTTTTTCCTATTTGTAGTGGAGATGAGTAGTACCTGGTGGGGTCTTCTGCTGTCTTAGCTCATCCGTCTCAAGGTTGTGCGTGTTGTGGCTTCACAAATGCTTTGCTGCATACCTCGGTTGTAACGAGTGGTTATTTCAGTCAAAGTTGCTCTTCTATCAGCTTGAATCAGTCAGCCCATTCTCCTCTGACCTCTAGCATCAACAAGGCATCATACACACATATATATATATATATATATATATATATATATATATATATATATATATATATATATATATATATATATATATATATATATATATACACACACACTACCGGTCAAAAGTTTTAGAACGGTAAGATTTTTAAAATGTTTTTAAAGAAGTCTCTTCTGCTCACCAAGGCTGCATTTATTTGATTCAAAATACAGCAAAAACAGTATTATTGTGAATTCACCTTCATTTGAGTCCAGCTGTGTTTGATTATACTGATTGGACTTGATTAGGAAAGCCACACACCTGTCTATATAAGACCTTATAGCTCACAGTGCAAGACACATGAAAGCCTGCATGGAGTTTCTTAAAAAAAACACCTGAAGGACTCCAGGATGGTGAGAAATAAGATTCTCTGGTCTGATAAGACCAAGGTAGAACTTTTTGGCCTTAATTCTAAGCGGTATGTGTGGAGAAAACCAGGCACTGCTCATCACCTGTCCAATACAGTCCCAACAGTGAAGCATGGTGGTGGCAGCATCATGCTGTGGGGGTGTTTTTCAGCTGCATGGACAGGACGACTGGTTGCAATCGAGGGAAAGATGAATGCAGCCAAGTACAGGGATATCCTGGACGAAAACCTTCTCCAGAGTGCTCAAGACCTCAGACTGGGCTGAAGGTTCACCTTCCAACAAGACAATGACCCTAAGCACACAGCTAAAATAACGAATGAGTGGCTTCACAACAACTCCGTGACTGTTCTTGAATGGCCCAGCCAGAGCCCTGACTTAAACCCAATTGAGCATCTCTGGAGAGACCTGAAAATGGCTGTCCACCAACGTTTACCATCCAACCTGACAGAACTGGAGAGGATCTGCAAGGAGGAATGGCAGAGGATCCCCAAATCCAGGTGTGAAAAACTTGCTGCATCTTTCCCAAAAAGACTCATGGCTGTATTAGATCAACGGGGTGCTTCTACTAAATACTGAGCAAAGGGTCTGAATTCTTAGGACCATGTGATATTTCAGTTTTTATTTTTTAATAAATCTGCAAAAATGTCAACAATTCTGTGGTTTTCTGTCAATATGGGGTGCTGTGTGTAGATTAATGAGAAAAAAAGACATTTTAATAATATTTCACAGTATGACAGCTTTTTAAAAAAAAATTTATATCATAAATGCAGCCTTGGTGAGCAGAAGAGACTTCTTTAAAAACATAAAAAATATTATTACCGTTCTAAAACTTTTGACCGGTACTGTGTGTATGTGTGTATATATATCGTATAATTTATCCTAAAATAGCTGTAAAATATCTTATATGATTTATAATTTTTATATATATATATATATATATATATATATATATATATATATATATATATATATATATATATATATATATATATATTCTTTTTTTTTCTTTCTTTCTTTCTTTCTTTCTTTCTTTCTTTCTTTCTTTTCTTTCTTTCTTTCTTTCTCTTCTTCTCTCTCTCTCTTCTCTTCTTTCTTTCTCTCTGTCTGTCTGTCTCTCTCTCTCTCTCTCTCTCTCTCTCTCTCTCTCTCTCTCTCTCTCTCTCTCTCTCTCTCTGTCTCTCTCTCTGTCTCTCTCTCTCTCTCTCTCTCTCTCTCTCTCTCTCTCTCTCTCTCTCTCTCTCTCTCTCTCTCTCTCTCTCTCTCTCTCTCTCTCTCTCTCTCTCTCTCTCTCTCTCTCTCTCTCTCTCTCTCTCTCTCTCTCTCTCTGTCTCTCTCTCTCTCTCTCTCTCTCTCTCTCTCTCTCTCTCTCTCTCTCTCTCTCTCTCTCTCTCTCTCTCTCTCTCTCTCTCTCTCTCTCTCTCTCTCTCTCTCTGTCTCTCTCTCTCTCTCTCTCTCTCTCTCTCTCTCTCTCTCTCTCTCTCTCTCTCTCTCTCTCTCTCTCTCTCTGTCTCTCTCTCTCTCTCTCTCTCTCTCTCTCTCTCTCTCTCTCTCTCTCTCTCTCTCTCTCTCTCTCTCTCTCTCTCTCTCTCTCTCTCTCTCTCTCTCTCTCTCTCTCTCTCTCTCTCTCTCTCTCTCTCTCTCTCTCTCTCTCTCTCTCTCTCTCTCTCTCTCTCTCTCTCTCTCTCTCTCTCTCTCTCTCTGTCTCTCTCTCTCTCTCTCTCTCCTCTCTCTCTCTCTCTCTCTCTCTCTCTCTCTCTCTCTCTCTCTCTCTCTCTCTCTCTCTCTCTCTCTCTCTCTCTCTCTCTCTCTCTCTCTCTCTCTCTCTCTCTCTCTCTCTCTCTCTCTCTCTCTCTCTCTCTCTCTCTCTCTCTCTCTGTGTTCTCAAGCGGCTTGTGTTTCAGTCTTTCTTCTCTTTGTGACCGCCATCTTCCCCTCCTGCCTTGATGTGAAGAGCAAAGAGCGAGCGCGAGCGGGCAGCTGAATTATCCTCAGTAGAGTGCCACCTTATCTCACATTAGACACATTTCTTCCAGGCCGGCCGGTGCACACCTCCTGGGGAGCCGCTGGCAGCGGCCGTCTGCTGGCACGAGAGACAGACAGCTAGAGATGAGTGATTCAACTCCACGTCCTTTCCAAACAGATCTCGAGCCGTGCGCACACGCTCTCCAACATGTCTTTCTCCTCGGCGCTGGTCTTTTGTTTGCCTTCGAGTGCTGAATCCACAGGAAACAGCCGCGAGGATGAAGACGAGCCCGTGGCATTTAGATGCTCAGGTTAATTGAGGCTCGTGTTGGGACTCGATTGAGACAGAACGGGACAAATGGAGATGCAAAATGTTAAATAATCCTGTTTAATTAGCTGTGTTTACAACCCAAGATTCACTCGCTCAGACAGTTACCTAAGCTCTGTCCAAACACCTGCTAACCAGCTCTGGCAGTGTGACCGCGGCTCTCAGTCACACACGGCTAACGGTTACATGTGCACATGAGTTCCCTCAAAATGACCAGCTTGTTGGTTTCCTGCACCGGCATGTAGCTTCTCATTTCTTAAACAACCATGTATGAAGACACATCATGGCCATATTCCAGGATGACAATGTCAAGATTCATCAGCTCAGACTGTGAAAGAATGAAGAATCATTTTCACTCATGAATCAGCTCCTCCGAGTCCAGTCCTTAAATTCATTGAAAGTCTCTGGGATATGCTGGAGGAGACTTTACAGAGTGCTGGACTCTTGCATTGTCAATACGGGATCTTGATCAGAAATTGATGCACCTCTTGATGGAAATAACATCACAGCATTTATTTTCATCAAGAGGTGCAAGATGTAAAACCATTATTTCACAGTTTGAGCTGATGAAACTTGACATTGTCATCCTGGAATATGGCCATGATGTGTCTTCATACATGGTTGTTTAAGAAATGAGAAGCTACACACTCCATCAATGAGGGTTAGAAGAACTGTTGCCAAACATATAACATGCTAGAAACCACTGCAATGATGATCCAATCATTGACTCTTAAGCATTTGCCTAGTTAACTCATAAATTTCATCGGAGTGGTCCAAGACCCTGTAAGACTTTTGTCGCACTTGAACCACAAATACACACACAAAAAAAGACTGGATTCGAAGAGTTTTGTCAATTTGACCCCTTTTGGAATGAATGGAATGTGAGGAATGCTTCACATAGTTCACATCAAAAAGGCTAAAACTTTACCAAAAAAATATATTTTATAATGTTTACATGTGTATCGGCGTGTTCACACGTGGCGTCTTTTTTGACAAGAAAAAGTTGACACGGGCGCTGTTTTAGTAACAAAAAAAGCTGGCAGCGTTTGTTTTCCGAATGTTGTGCAGAGACAAATGTTGAGAAAGTTGGCTCTTGCGTTAGCTTTTGAAGTTATTAGGGAGGAGAATGTCGGTTCACAATGACGTTTGTGGGTGCACAACAGGAAACGGGGAAGGAAACAGTATGGCGCTTATGTAACAGAGGCCAAATAGTAGTTGCTGTGCGAGTAAACCTCACTCCTCTGATCCCCTTAAGCCTCCTTGTTAGAGCGTCCAACTCTCATGCTGGCGGACCCGGGTTCGAGTCCCGCTTGGAGCGGGCGGTTCGAAAAGGAGGGGTTACACTTACAAAAATGTAGTCCAGGAGTGCCGGTTGGATGCATGTTTTGCAGCATATTTTAGACCATGCAAAAGTAAATTCCTCCGACACTAGTACAATAAGTAAAAAAAAATATTTTCTCAATTTGTTCTTGTTGTTATGGAAACGACAGGTCTCGCTACTCGCTTGTCATTGGTCAGCTGTCAAAAAGACGCTTGACGTAGGGCGTAGGGCCCAGAAAAGTTCAACTTTATTCAACTTGAAAAGACGCTTTGAGCTGCAGAAAAAGATGTCGACGGTGGAGTTTAAAAAAGCAACTTTTTTTTTTGAGAACACGGTTTACTCCATAAGATTATAATGTAAGACACGCTGGCAGCTTCAACAAAGATGCCTAAACACGCCCTTGTATTCTTTCTTTTTTCCACAAGAGGTCGGCAAAGACACCCAACATAAGATATTCTGAGCTGAACTAAAAGGGTTATGCATGAAGTTGTGAGTTACTTTGAATTTAAAATTGAAAGAATGGGCTTACATTATTATTTATTGACAAAAACTAGTCATTTAAAGCTAAATAAAATGAAACATTTAAAAAAATCTCCTCCAAAAATGGCATTAAAAATATAAATAAATATCAAAATGAAATTAAATAAGCTTTCTGAACAACAAAAAAAGGAGTATAATTTCAGGCCTTCGGGTCATTTTGACCCACAAGGAAAGGATTTGTTACACTGTGCGAGGGAGGGATGAGGGCATCCAAACAGACACATTATTTTAGGCGGGCAGTGTATTATTAATAGTAAGACTTTATGAGAAAATCATATTTACATGTGTCCACTTCAAAGCACCGCTGCTGCTGAAGGCAAACACATTCAGATGCACACATTGAACCACTGCATAATGTTTAGCACAGCTTGTTTTTTTAAGATGCCATGTGACGTAATTGTGATTTCGTCTATCCATATAACAGTCTTCCTTATGGTAGATTCAGAGGGGATGACTAGTCGATTTTGAACACAATCCAAAAGAGTGGGCTTGTATAGTTATGTTTACCTTTATGCTCTCAGGCCGGTTTGTGAGGTTCACTGTATCAAATCTTATGTTTTGTTTTATATATAACCAGAAACACTGCTTGCTCTACTCGAGTATGCAACACAGAGTTTCCTTCAAGACTCTTTGTCATGAGAACAGATGTTGTTGTTCAGCAGCTGCTATAAACATTTCAGCAGTGCTGTGCTGTCTACCCCTAAATAGGCAGCGTCCTAACAGAAATAGAAGAAGCTGAATTTGAACACTCTACATATGTGAAAAATAAGTTTTAATATTAATGGCTAATCTATTTTTATATTACTTTTCTGTAATTTCCCTCGACTCTGTCAACAATCCTATGTAATTTTTTCCACAGAGCTTATTGCAGTGCATTCTGGGATTGCCTTATCTGTGATGGACACATGTGATGCTGCCTGAGTTTGACCAAAAGAAGGTATCTTAGAAGGCAGCCTCCCTGCTGACGGCAGTCAACATTTTTGTTGGTAGCTCAGTGTGCCAATAATGCATATATATATGTATATTAGTACTGTCAAGAGATTTAAATTTTTTTATCTAATTAATTGCAAAATAATCACACATCGAATTTGTCCCAAAAGATCATTTAAAGTCATTATTGTGTCAAATGATAAAAGCATCAAATAGACATTACAAATAGCTTTAGAATGAAATATTTTATTTGATTCAACATTGAATTTATTACACATAAACTTGTAGGGCCTATTTTAACGATCTTCACTTTTGCTTTAACGACGGGAATAACGGTCGGCGGTGCATGGTCCAAAAGGGTTGTACCTATAGTCTCTTATTGTGCGTGTTAATGGGTGTGTTTCGGGGGTAACGTGCAATAAAACAATCAGAGTCTCATCTCCCATTCCCTTTAAAAGCCAGTTGTGCTGGGGGATTTGCTATTTACACAGAAAACTGAACACTTCTCCAGAGAGGAATCCTTTTATTTTTAATATTTGGGATGTGTGTGTGCTCCTGTGTGTGTAATAAGCAGAGTGTATACGCGGTGTGCATCCACCTATAGCTGCACGTTACTAACACGCCCTTTAAATAACACAAAAAATACTGCACTATTGATTTTAGAGCAGGTTTTTGTTGGTCAATGGCGCAGTCGTTTCAGTTTCCTCAAGATAGCAACACCCCAGCAATGCTTTTGAACACACCTGGTTTTCAGACCAGCATGCCCATGGGCGAACAGATGGGCGCGAGTGCATTTGCTATTTTAATGTGGAGCTGGGTGTGAAAATCATAACTGCGTCGGGGCCGAAACTAGCAAAAAACACTTGCGTCGCGCCTGGACTCGCATTGCACCGGCCCATAGGCTTCAATGGCCATGAGGGTGAGTAAATGATGACCGAATTTTCATTTTTGGGTGAACTACACCTTCATTTGTTTTTATTAATATGGAAATAATATGATATGAAATATTTTTATGATACTCTAAACTAAACTAAAAATGCCAGTAGGTGGCAGTAAATGTCTAAACGAGAGAGTCATTGAATCATTCATTTGATTTGTTCAAACGTCTGATTCATTCAGGAATTAAGTAAATGGCTCTCTTTAATACAGCATAGATAAACCGAAAAATAATATATAAACAGAATTAAATATAATAATAAAAAATTTTTTTTTGCATTCCACATTTCCTTCTCCAGAGATCGGGTCGTCGGGGGCCTCTCCTTCGACTGTTGACCGATCCACTATACACCGGCCCCTAACGATCCCTCCTGCAGGTGGTGAGCCCACGGGAGGGTGGCCCCACGTCGCTCATTCGGGCTGAGCCCAGCCAGGCCCCAAGGGGGGAGGCCCGGCCACCAGGCGCTCACATGCAAGCCCCAACCCCCGGGCCTGGCTCCAGGGTGGGGCCCTGGCTGCACCATGCTGGGCAATGTCTCGGTCCTTGTTTTTATTTGACTCATAATGGGTTTGTGAACTGCTCTTAATCTGGCCCTACCAGGGACATATAGCCCCGGACAACATAGCTCCTAGGATCATCTGGGTACTCAAATCCCTCCACCACGATAAGGTAACAGTTCAAGGAGGGTATCCGGATACAGGCGGCCGAAATGAGCTTTCTCCGCAGGGTTGCTGGGCGCTCCCTTAGAGACAGGGTGAGAAGCTCAGTTACTCGAGAGGAGCTCAGAGTAGAGCCGTTGCTCCTCCACATCGAGAGGAGCCAGTTGAGGTGGCTCGGGCATCTCTTTCGGATTCCTCCTGGACGCCTTCCCGGGGAGGTGTTCCGGGCACGCCCCACCAGGAGGAGACCCCGGAGAAGACCTAGGACACGCTGGAGGGATTATGTCTCAGGTGTCAGGTGTGATGGTTCACACTGATATAAATTGTACCTTTCTGTTCTTGTTGTTCTAGCAGCTGCAAAAAGTTTGTTGGATGTGCGCACAATTCTTCTCTGAATTCTCTTCATGAATGAGTCATTGAATCATTGATACACTCGATTGATTCACTCGAAACAGATTAACACTGCCTATCTGATCTGGCTTTATAGGGAATATTTTTATTGGCAAAACTGAGCAAAAATGCAATATTGTGTCTAAAATATAACACAGTGTTAACTTCTTATTTATTGAACTGTCGTATAAAATCAATATCACATTTTCACTCGTGCTATTCAGGACAGAAACAGCACTCGTGTGATACTGCTTGATAGAAATATGAGACAGAAACTCGTACAGGGGCATTTTTGCCCTGATGTCTTGAATGTTAAGGTCATAACTCAGTGAGCTGTTGCTCTGCTTCATGTTCGTCACCATCAACTGTATGAAATGTAAGATGATCTCTGTAGTGGTTATTCATTCAGACGGTCGGCCTCTTCCTGTGATGTGCTTCAGATTTTGTCAATAGTTGCTGTACACTAGTCTGTGTTGGTAAGAGTGTGTGTGGATTCGGCAGCAGGAAGATGTTTGTTGTCAGGCGTGGGTGTATTGGGGGCGCCTGCCATCTCGCTTCATCTGTTTGTTTATTCATTTCGTTGCCGTTGCGTTAAATAATTCATCTCTCTGCCCCTCTCCTCTCTCCTCATTTTAATGATTCGCCAGCGCTCTCTCTCTCTCTCTCTCTCTGTGTATGTGTGTGTGTGTGTGTTTCTCTGCTTTCTCCATCATATATGTGCATGTTGAATGCGTTAAGCTACATACACACACAGCTAGAGCGGCTCAAAGCGGGAGTGTGTGACCCGCAGGTGATGGCCAGCACGGGCCGCCCGCTGAGATATCCCACATGCTGCTGGGTCTCTGCAGGCCTGATGAATGTAGGACAGCCGTTTGTCCTGAATGCTACTGTGACAATCACACACACGCTTTATCTCCCGCCAGTACTGATGTGATGAAACCGCGTGTGTGTCGTGGGTGCAGAGAGTTTTAGTAACACGTCTGTATGAAGCCAATGTATGATGGCTTGTGCACATTGTAATGATCTTTTCATAATAATTGTAATGATGAAAACACATGAAAATATGTACCTATTCATGGTTACACCTTTAATGGAAATGCATTTGATTACATGATTTTATTGATATTTTCAAGTTTTAGTAATTCAGTTAAACATTTTCTAGTTTATTTATTATTTTTATTTCTAGTTAGCTTTATTTATTTATTTCTAGTTTGCTTTATTTCACTTATTATTTATTTATTTATTTATTTCTAGTTAGCTTTATTGTATTTCTAGTTTATTTATTTAATTAATTAATTAATTAATTATTTTTTATTTATAGTTAGTTTTATTTCTGGTTTTTATTTATTTATTATTATTATTATCATTATTATTATTTTATTTCTGGTTTATTTAATAATTTTTTTATAGTTAGCTTTATTTTTATTTCATTTTTAGTTTTAGTGATTATTAGCACGTCAGCTTGCTTTATTTTCTGTTTAAATTTATTTTTCATTTAATTATTATTTAAGTTGTCCCTCTGATATGTATATTTTATTTTATTTCAACTTTAATTAATTAAAATGATTTTTAATAGTTTAGTTTGCATTACCAACACTTATTACAGTGAATATTTATGCGGACATACACAATTAATAATAAAGTTTCTTCTGATGAAATAATTCTATATACAGGCTTCAAATAAAGTGTCTAAATAAATCCAGGTATTTGATTTTGTAGTATTTTCTGTGTTTTGGGAAGCACAAAATGCTGTTAAAATGTGTTTTATGATTCTTTTTGGCTGCTAGATGTACCAAAATTGTATAATGTATTATTTGCAGTAGTGCTTTATGATCCATAACAGCAATTTCTGAGCGAACATGCTGGTAATTTATCATTTATATGCAGAAAAAGTGTTAAAATATGCTTAAAACAGCAAGGTACTGGTGAAAATGGCAGAAAAGTGTGATCATAAACAAAAAGGAAAAGTGTTGGATCTATAGAAAGCACTAAGCACGTAATGAAATGTGTTTTATTCTGTCTTGGACTCATTATCCCGCGCGCAGCTCGTTTAAGAGCCTGTTTTGCTGTGAAACATGGCGCGTGTGGTGTGGCCGCGGGGCTGGAGATGTGCTTGTTTCTGCGGCCGGGGCGTCTCTCTTTATCTTGGTACTTGTCCCATGACATTATACTATAGATTGTGCTTTATGAGGCGTTGCTGGAGAGAAATATGAAATGATAGGAGCTGCCCGAGGGCTGAGGCAGCCGCTCGTGAAGCGATGTCGTCCAGACACTGGAGTGAACGGTCACTGACAGGTCTGTCGGCATGAGAGCGATGCTTTATGCTGATGCTGTCATCTGCAACAAGACATGTTTACAAGCCCAGAGGACGTGAACCGGCCCTGAGACGCACCCTGATTGTTTCAAGCGCCATTCACCATGATTTAAAGGTACAGTACACACTTACTTATGTAAAATACATACTTATAGCAAAATACTCATGTAAAGCGAAGTTATGTCTGTAACATAAACATAAAAATAATGCTATAAATGGATTTGTTGGGGAAAAATGCTATGAAAGTGTAGAAAATGGCTTTTGTTGGGCTAATATCCATGATGGCATATTGAAGAATTGTTTATATTTAAGGGATTCATTGTGGTTTAATTTGATGCTGCAGTCTAAAAAGTGCTGGGTTGGGTTGTTTCATGTTTAGGTCAAATATGGACAAACCCAACCATTGGTCAGATGGCCCAGTCTGTTGTGATTGGTCTACTCTGCTCTGATTGGTCAGACGGCCCAGTCTGTTGTGATTGGTCTACTCTGCTCTGATTGGTCAGACGGCCCAGTCTGTTGTGATTGGTCTACTCTGCTCTGATTGGTCAGACGGCCCAGTCTGTTGTGACTGGTCTACTCTGCTCTGATTGGTCAGACGGCCCAGTCTGTTGTGACTGGTCTACTCTGCTCTGATTGGTCAGATGACCCAGTCTGTTGTGATTGGTCTACTCTGCTCTGATTGGTCAGTCTGTTGTGATTGGTCTACTCTGCTCTGATTGGTCAGATGACCCAGTCTGTTGTGATTGGTCTACTCTGCTCTGATTGGTCAGTTGATCGACAGCTTACATCGCATGTCGATACAAACACAATGCCTTCAGTTTTACCGTATCAATTCCAGTGCGAGTCCTCCTCCATTTAAGTGGATTCGCAGGGCAGAAAACAACGTCTTCTCGACATGAACAACACGAACCAAACTCTTCCAGTCTCAGCTACAACTGCAGTGGTCCAATGAAGACCGTAGACTGTGAAATCAGTGTGATATTCATTTTTTCAGACAGAATAGCATCATTTATTCAGAGAATCTGAGCTTATGCATTTCCAAACTGTCACTCATTCATGATAAGTGAGCGGTCCATCAAAAAGTCAGCACATTTTACACGCTCCATTAGTGAATCTGTCGTGTGTTGACTGTGTGTGTTTGTGTGATGTTTCTGAAAGACGCAGTGTCATCCTCTCCTGGTGTGTGGCTGAATATTGAAAGTGACACACTTTCCTTTGCTGTTATTCTTCTTAATACAGCATGGCCAATTCATTCTCCTCTCTCAGCTTTTGTCTTTCCACTGCACAGCCCGAGTGCTTTTAAAGACTCGCACTACACTAATGTTCTTTGTGTCACTCTCGCACTGTGAAGATTTGAAATAATTAAGTCTAATTTGCGCACCACTACTGAGGGATGGATTCAGTTCGTAAGCCTCTTTTCAAAGGCTTTATCTAAAAAACACTGATGTTCATCTGGACAGTCAGGCTTTTGAGTTTTTGCAAGTATAAAAGCATGCATGCATCAGTTTGTTTTTAAAGGGACAGTCAGCCCAAAAAATGTTTTCAGTCGTTTACTGGAACGTCAGAGCAAAATTATGTGGAAAAGATGCTGTTCTTTTCTTTTTTTTTTTTTTTTTTTTTTTTTTTAGGATTTCATGAATGCTATTTGTGTCAGTGTTATTTTAGTTTTATTAATACTTTAAATTAGCTTAATATGTTAATTTTAGTACAAATTTTAGTCAGTTGGTTTTGTGCTTTTGTCATTTTATTAAATATTGCTGTTTAGGGTTCAATTATTTTTATTTCAGTCTTGGTTTTAGTTAACGATAATAACCCAGGTGTGTTTGTATGTACAATGTGTGTTTTTCATGCAGAATTAATGATCACTTAAGTTTAATTTTCATGAAATATACACTATTTTGCCAAAAGTTTTGGGACGCCTGCCTTTACATGCACATGAATTTTAATGTCATCCCATTCTTAATCCGTAGGGTTTAATATGGAGTCGGTCCACCCTTTGCAGCTGTAACAGCTTCAACTCTTCTGGGAAGTTTATGGGAATTTTGACCATTCTTCTAGAAGCACATTTGTGAGGTCAGGCACTGATGTTGGACGAGAAGGCCTGGCTCGCAGTCTCCGCTCTAATTCATCCCAAAAGTTGTTCTATCGGGATGAGGTCAGGACTCTGTGCAGGCCAGTCAAGTTCCTCCACACCAAACTCGCTCATCCATGTCTTTATGGACCGACGCTTTGTGCACTGGAGCGCAGTCATGTTGGGACAGGAAGGGGCCATTCCCACAAAGTTGGGAGCATGAAATTGTCCAAAATGTCTTGGTATGCTGAAGCATTAAGAGTTCCTTTCACTGGAACTAAGGGGCTAAGCCTAACCCCTAAAAAACAACCCCACACCATAATCCTCCCTCCACCAAACTTTACACTTGGCACAATGCAGTCAGGCAAGTCCCATTCTCCTGGCAACTGCTAAACCCAGATTCGTCCATGGGATTGTCAGACAGAGAAGCGTGATTGGTCACTCCAGAGAACACATCTCCACTGCTCTAGAGTCCAGTGGCGGCGTGCTTTACACCACTGCATCCCACGCTTTGCATTGCACTTGGTGATGTAAGGCTTGGATGAGCTGCTCGGCCATGGAAACCCATTCCATGAAGCTCTCTACACACTGTTCTTGAGCTCATCTGAAGGCCACAGAAGTTTGGAGGTCTGTAGCTATTGACTGCAGAAAGTTGGCGACTTCTGCGCACTGTGACCCTCAGCATGTGCTGACACCACTCTGTGATTTTACGTGGCCTACCACTTCGTGGCTGAGTTGCTGTTGTTCCCAATTGCTTCCACTTTGTTATAATCCCACTAACAGTTGAGTGTGGAATATTTAGTAGTGAGGAAATTTCACAAATGGACTTATTGCAGGTGTCAACCTATCACGGTACCACGCTTGAGTTCACTGAGCTCCTGAGAGCGAGCCATTCTTTCACAAATGTGTGTAGAAGCGTCTGCATGCCTAGTGCTTGATTTATACACCTGTGGCCATGAAGGGATTGAACACCTGAACTCAATGATTTGGAGGGGCGTCCCAATACTTTTGGCAATAGAGTGTAAGTAAAAGCAATGGTAAAACTTTTTTTTTCCCTTTTTGCAAGCATAATAATTATTTTTCTTTTTGAAGAAAACAGTTTTCACTCAGACAATGTGGTTCATTTATATATACTTAAACTGAAACTTTGTGTGCATACATAGTCAAGCTCCAAAAAAATACATAAAAGCTACATTTAAAGTGTCATAAAGATGTATTTTGAAGTATGATGCGTTTTAGTGAACTGGATTGTGTCAAACCTGTGTATTATTGCACAGAATTGTTTCCAAAAGTCCCACTTAAAATCCTATTTATCATGGGTTTTATGTTTCCAAAATGTTGTCCACCTCATAGTTTTACAAATTTGTTAGTCAAGTAATTTAAAAATGCTTTGTGAATCGTTTCAAATGAATCATTAAAAACAACCGGTTCAAAACATTGATGATGTGTAAATGATGACTGTTGTTGGGCTGCGTTCAAAATCGCATGCTCTAAATAAAATAAAACCGAGGGGAACGTGGGTATGATGTCATTGATAGGCGACACACGGTCCGTGTCCTGGTTAAACTCACTTATTTCTCTGGAGTTAAACATTCTTGGAAACATTTGGGATAATGTAAGTACACAAGTCAACAAAATATATAACCGGGTTTTGGATGCCTTTATTAGTTAGCAAACATATTTTGCGCTGAACTGTTATATTTGTGCCCTTTTCTGATTTCTGTTTGAAATGATTTTTAAATTTCAGCTCTGGAATGCATTTTTATCACTCAACATGGCGGAAACTCTCAAACAGGTTGAAAATTCAAACAAGAGCGCCAATCAAAAGTATCAGAATAGCATCGCTTTACTAAACAGCCTTTAAATGGCAGGAGCACATCAGACACAGGCAAAGTAACAAATGAATATTACTCAACATATCCTAGCTTTTTTACAGAAAATATTCAGATGTAACTGCCTTTGTAATCATTAACATTTTCATAAGTAACTGTAATTTAATTACGGGTTTTTTCTCAGTAACTGGAACGGATTACAGTTACATTTATTTAGCTTTTTGTATCTCTGTTACTCTCCAACACTGTGTATATAGTATGAGTGTGTGTAGTATGAATGTAATCGCTTCACCTCCATTCACAAATCCTCTCCCGTGGCCTCATGGGATAGTAAAGTGTCCATCGTATGTACTCTTCAGAATCTCACCGGAAGTAGGACTTTTTGCCTTCTCTTTTATGAGTGCTGTGAATTCAGACACGCTTCTTTTGTCATGTACTGTTTTTCGCCTACTATATAGTAGGAAAAGATGCAATTTCGGATGCAGCCAAAGTCTCTCTCTCCCTCTCTCTGGCATGGTTATTGGTGCGGCAGCTTGCATCTGTCTGGTTTGGTTACGTTCATGGGAAGGTTGCACATGTCCACCTGTGCCGCGTCGTTTGTCAATGTCACGCTGAATGGGGCGAGAGCGGGAACAGAAACTCGCCCCGCGTTGTTCAGCTCCCTGGACTGCATGTTTTCCAAGAAGCCTCTGCTGATCCTCAGGTGCTGGTGCAGAGAGACGCCTGTTAACTAATCCTCCCGAGACTCCACTCAGATGAGAAATCATCTGGAAGGATGTTGGAAGAGCGGATCCCGCCTCTTGATCCCAGACCAGCTGTAGCATTTGTTAGGGAAAGTCCAGTCCAAGATGCTTAAGGTGTCTCTTGAGCCAAATCACATACGAGTCCACGCTTTTAATAGGAGCTTCAGAGATTTTAGCTCATGGGAATTAATTACCCTGTGGATAAAAATAGGATGAGATTTTTTTTGTAGTTCATGAATGCTGTGTGTGTGTATGTACAGTATGTCTGTTTGCCATTATTAGATCTGTCAGTCAAAATGCTTATTAATCACCAGCTTAATTTACAGTAGCAAGCATAACTCGATTTTTACCTTGTTGGAGAAAATGGGTCTCATTTACTAACCGTCCATGTTTTCACCCAAACATTTTGGCTCATTGATGAAATTTGGTGTGAACTTTTTTCTGCAAATAAATATAAATAATAAACCTATAAATAATAAATAGTGTTTAATAACTAGTGAATGAGACCATTTTCTGGTTTCCAGAAAATAAACCTGAACATTGGATAAAGCCAGGTTCAAAATTCTTGTATTAGAGTTATCTCATATTAGAGTTAAAGGTTTTTACAGAGGGGATTATGGATATCGCTTTTTATCACTCCATAAACCAGACAAGACTGTCAACAGACAGAAAAAAATACATTTTCACCACATTTTTAGGTATGACATGTTGTATAAAACCAGACAAATTATATATCTACAAACCCCTTAGTAAAAACCTTCAGAATACAGATGGGAATAAAACGGTAAAGTAAGTGCTGCTGAAGTGGAGAAAAAAAACTTTAATGATTTATTAAAGGAGACCATGATGCTACTAGGGTGTAGCTATGAGGTTGCCGTGGTCTTCTGAGTTGGTTTTTGCATAACTGCTATGCAATCGATAGGGTTAGGTGGTTGCTAGGGCGTTGTTATACCATTGCTGAGGTGTTTTGGGTGGGCGCTTGCATTTGCTAGAGTGGGGTAGTTATTAGGTGGTTTCTAGGGTGTTCTGATTGTCATTGTTGATATTTGGTTGCTATTGTGTTCTGGAAGTATGTGTGCATACCTGCTATGCAGTTGCTAGGGTGTGGTTGTTGCTAGGTGGTTTTTGGGTGGTAATCAGAGCGTTGCAATGTGGTTCCTATGGTGTTCTAGGAGGGTGCTTGTTGCTAGTTGCTAGGGGGAGGTGGTTTCTAGGGTGTTCTGGGTTGTTGCTAGGGTGTTGCTAAGCGGTTGCTAATGTGTTCTGGGAGGGTTCTGTTCTTGCATTCCTGCTGTGCAGTTGCTTGGGTCAGGTGGTTGCTAGGGTGTTCTGGGTGGTTGTCAGAGCATTGTGGTTGTGGGGTTGTCATGCAGTTGCTAAGGTCTTCTGACTGGGTTTTTGCATTCCTGCTATGGAGTTGCCAGGGTAGGATGTTTCTGGGTGGTTGTTAGAGTGTTGCTATGTGGTTGCTATGGTGTTCTGAGTGGTTGTCAGAACTGGTGTTCTAGGAGGGTGCTTGCATTACCGCTATGCAGTTGCTAGGTGGGTTGTAGGGTGTTCTGGGTTGTTGCTAGGGTGTTGCTATATGGTTGGTTGCCAATGTTTCTTGGGTGGTTATCAGAGCATTATGATTGCTGTTATGGTGTTCTGGGATGGTGCTTGCATTACCACTATTCAGTTGTTAGGGTGGGGTGGTTTCTAGGGTGTTCTGTATCGTTGTCATGCAGTTGCTATGGTCTTCTGAGTGGGTGCTTGCATTCCTGCTATGCAGTTGCCAGGGTAGGATGGTTCTGGGTGGTTGTTAGAGTGTTGCTATGTGGTTGCTAAGGTGGGGTGTTTTCTTTGTATTTTTTTAGGGTGTGTTGGGTGGTTGCCAGGGCATTGCTAAGGTGTTCTGAGTGTTTGTTAGCATGTTTCTATGCAGTGTCCAGGGTGTTCTGGGTCATTTTGTTCTCTAGATAAGGCCTGGGTTTCTTCTTTAATGAAAGTTGCATAATTTGAGGAATCAGTCATGTTTGGAGCACAAATGCTGCAGGATGATGCACACTTTTAACATGTTAAGTTCTAACTTCTAATTCTAAGTATGAGCAATAGTAATAGTGATAATGGACTTGAGTAATGCAATCAACATCCAAACAGTCACATGCTGTTGTGTAGAATCAGGTTTGAATTAGTTGTATGCATGAGTCTCTCAGCTGATGTTCATGAATGTGTCGGGCCCAGCAGGCCTCTGTCTTCATGTGTTGATAAAGAGATTAGACCCGAAGCGCAGATATCTGTGAACACAGCCCGTCCTCTGATCACTATCAGTCTTATATCTCTCTGTTTGTGGGTGGCTGGATGGTCTCGAGTGGGTTTGTTCTGGTGGGCAGAGAGAAGGAAGATGTCTTCATTCATCTCACACATTATCTTTGGCTTCAGCATTGAAAATTAGTTGTGATTTGGCCTCATTTGACTGTCATAGGCCCTGTTTACACCTGGTGTTCAGATGTGTTTTGATTGATCGACGAGGGAGACACATTCCCATTTACACCTTGTGTTTTAATCCATCTCTTTTGTCCACTTTCAACCACTTCTGTCCTGATTTCTTCGAGGGGAGGGTCTGTGGGTGGGTAAATGTATGGATTTTTCCTAATCTTTCAATCTAGATGAAATAAGCTTGCGCAATTTACATATGAACATGACTGGAGATGACCGAAAAACACACGGAGAGCAGCAGCTTTAGTTTCTGCTCTGACAGATGCAAGACCAGCCGAACACTGTGAGTGTGTGTCAGAAATCAGGAATGGTAAGAGAACATGTTTACAGCCTGGGACAAATTGTGGTTTTGGTCTATACGGCTAATTTTGCCCTTCATGACAACTGTGAGGTTTTTTTTTATTTATTTTTTTTATAACTCATCCATTTAAATTATATTAAGCCTTAAAGTTCATAATTAAGGGCGTGGCCACTTGAGTGAAAGGTGGATTGCTGTTTGTCTGCTGTCTGTTAGTCATCACATCACCTCAGCTCCACCCACGTCCCACCTCTTCTGCCAAGATGGCTACGGCCGACTTTACACTTTAGAACTGCTCTTCAGAATCCTACGGGGGACATCATGGACACAATGTCCATATTTTTTTACAGTCTATGCTTCAAACCAAACTTGGGTCATCAGCCGACAAAGTTTAAATCCCATTTGGCTAGCACACTTCCCATAATGGTTAAACGTTAGGTCAGTAGATGGTCTTTTGTGGCTGTTCGAACACATTTGATCACATGAGCATCTACACTACGAAATCAATTCGGTTTTCCACTACCTCTGAAAGTGATGGAAAGTGGACAAGCTCAAAGCATTCGAGACCCCGTTTACACCTGTATTTACCCTCGTCCACTTGTGATCCGATCGACTAAAACACATCTTAATACCAACTGTAAATAAAGTAGGCCATAAAGTTCAATTGTAAGATCATTTAGATACTCTGAAAATGGAATATACACTATAATGAGAAGTATTATATATCTATAAAAAAGATTTCCCCCCCTTTTTTAGCAGTTCACGCTACCATTTCAAAGTAATTTCGTCCAGACCAGGTTTCCACTGAAATTACCCCGAATAATTTGCCCCAAGAATTTTTTTCCCCAGACCTGATGCTGTCTGCGTTTCCATCGTGGGCTAAATTACTGTGAAGATTAGTCTGGTGACGTACGACTTAAGCTTGCAAACAGTTTGAACATTTCCAGTAACTTTCCAAAAATTTCCCAAAAATTCTGGAAAGTTTCTGAAAACTTTGCAACCGTAGTAGGACTGCGCATGACTTTCCAGTTCCCGTTGGATTTCATCCTCCACATATAAGCGTAGTAAAACCTGAACCTCGTCGTCGGTCCATCAGAAGTATTTTTTAAACTCTATTGTTGATTTGAATAGCAAACAGCTCTCACTGCACGCACCCCAACATACTTTTAAAAATGGTGGTTGAAATAAAATGCTGCGTGGAGTCAACCAATCAAAATGCTGCGTGAACTCAGCCAATCAGCATGTTCAGTGTCCAAGTCCCACCCCCGAAAGTTCCTGAACTTTGAAAAAGTACTACCTTTTGAGCAGGGACTTTCTGAGGAGGAAATATTAACCGGAACTTTATTTAGACCCTGATCCCTGTGGTCGAAACACATGGAGTACCACCCCAAAGTCCCTAGTTCCTGGGGAAAGTCGGTGGAAACGTGGCTTAAGACTGTGTGGCAGTTTGAGCTGATATTAGTATCAGTATCTGACATTTTATTGATTATTTACCACATCCCAAAGATGCTCTATTGGGTTGAGATCTGGTGACTGTGGGGGCCATTTTAGTACAGTGACAACAGCAAACAGGGGGGTACATGAACTCATTGTCATGTTCAAGAAACCAATTTGAAATGATTCAAGCTTTGTGACATGGTGCATTATCCTGCTGGAAGTAGTCATCAGAGAATGGGTACATGGTGGTCATAAAGGGATGGACATAGTCAGAAACAATGCTCAGGTAGGCCGTGGCATTTAAACGATGTCCGATTGGCACTAAGGGGCCTAAAGTGTGCCAAGAAAACATCCCCCACACCATTACACCACCACCACCAGCCTGCACAGTGGTAACAAGGCATGATAGATCCATGTTCTCATTCTGTTTACGCCAAATTCTGACTCTACCATCTGAATGTCTCAACAGAAATCGAGACTCATCAGACCAGGCAACATTTTTCCAGTCTTCAACTGTCCAATTTTGATGAGCTTGTGCAAATTGTAGCCTCTTTTTCCTATTTGTAGTGGAGATGAGTGGTACCCAGTGGGGTCTTCTGCTGTTGTAGGCTATCCGCCTCAAGGTTTTGCGTGTTGTGGCTTCACAAATGCTTTGCTGCATACCTCGGTTGTAACGAGTGGTTATTTTAGTCAAAGTTGCTCTTCTATCAGCTTGAATCAGTCGGCCCATTCTCCTCTGACCTCTAGCATCAACAAGGCATTTTCGCCCACAGGACTGCCGCATACTGGATGTTTTTCCCTTTTCACACCATTCTTTGTAAACCCTAGAAATGATTGTGCGTGAAAATCCCAGTAACTGAGCAGATTGTGAAATACTCAGACCGGCCCGTCTGGCACCAACAACCATGCCACGCTCAAAATTGCTTAAATCACCTTTCTTTCCCATTCTGACATTCAGTTTGGAGTTCAGGAGATTGTCTTGACCAGGACCACACCCCTAAATGCATTGAAGCAACTGCCATGTGATTGGTTGATTAGATAATTGCATTAATGAGAAATTGAACAGGTGTTCCTAATAATCCTTTAGGTGAGTGTAGTTCCAGCAGGTCTTGACCGCATTACAGTTCCATATCACTGCTCCAAATGATTTCAGTGATTTCAAAGGTCCTTGCCGACAGCAAAAGAACCAAAACCCACAACGACACTGACCAAGCAAATACATACAGTAAACAACAGGGTAAAAACAATAAATAATTTCCATGTTTTTGCCACAAAATTACGTTTTATTATGTACGGAAAGCACATACTCTCTTTCTCCCACTCAAACACACACAAATACAGTACGGACACACACTCGCACAGAAACGTGTTGTCAGCGCTGCTCTGATGATTTTATCAGTAAAATAGTTTAGCAACTTAAAAGCTACATGACATTTCTCACTAGCGAGGGAATAACTGCTTCACTATTAGTAGAGATGCTGGTGATGAACACTGAGAGACGCACAGACTCAGGTAATTCACACACACTTAATCTCTCTCTCTCTCTCTCTCTCTCTCTCTCTCTCTCTCTCTCTCTCTCTCTCTCTCTCTCTCTCTCTCTCTCTCTCTCTCTCTCTCTCTCTCTCTCTCTCTCTCTCTCTCTCTCTCTCTCTAATAACTGCATTAGTCTGCTATTGTAACGATTCACCAGTGTGAGTGCCCCTGATAACCACCAGAGGGCACTCCAACCTGGACTGTCATTCCATCATAGACTACATCACCCATAATCCTTTGCCCGGACTCATCAGCACTCATTGTTTACACCCGTGTCTCATTTACCTCATTATCTCTCCCTATATCTAGCCTGTTCACCCTGTCATTCATTGTGAGGTTTTGTATGTGTTACTACTGCATCTCTGAGCGATTTTCCCTGGTTCTTGTCTCTTGGTTTTTTGGGATTTCTTGCCTGTTCCTTGGATTATTATCCGTTTGCCTTGTTCCCAACCTTGTTTGTTTGGACTACCTGCCTGTTTTTGACCCTTTTTCCTGTATTTTGGATTACGTGTCTGGATTGTCCCTCTATTAAAGCTACCCTTGGATCTCCAACCCAAAGTCTCGGAGAGGTTCATAACAGAGCCTCCGTTACGAGCTCTAAAGTGACGTTTTGGAATTAGCAATGGAGGCTTTGGTTTAGATGCGTATGAAATTAGTCCCGCACCCGTTTTAAAGACAAAACCTGACTAATGTCTTGAAATACATCATCTGAACAATGTTTTGAGGTGTGGTATCTGTAGTATAAGCGGAATAATTGACTCCGGGCCATTGATAAAAAAAAAAAAAAATGCACACCTGAGGTGTAATGCTGCGTTCACACCAAACGCGAATAGAGCATCTGGAGCGAGTGATTTCCATGTTAAGTCAATGGAAAGGTGTGCTGACACGCGTCTGGAGGTCCTGCGGTGCAATAGACGCGTTGGTGCAGTGGACACGATTTTGCCTCATCCGCGTGTCAAGTTCGCACGAATTACGTGAATTTGACGCAAATTGAGCATCTTGCGCAATACGCACGTTATGAGTGGTGCTTTTTGTGCATTCACGTGTTTGAAGCGAATTCGCATCTGACGCCTGATTTGAAAAATCTGAACTTTGGCGTCAATTCACGCCGCGTTAACCAATCAGGAGCCTGCTTGCTGCCGTCACGTGGTGAAGTGACGTGATATGGCAAGTCAATAGCGGATGAGAAACCCCACGTAATTTAAAAATACTTCTGTTATTGTGTCACGAAATGTAGTTGCTTACAGCTCAAATCTGTGGTTTATTTATAAAGAGAGAGCCTATTTGAAACCTCGGCTGACAGGCGGAAGTACCGCTGAAAACGACCGTCATCCAGGCGCAGCTCCTGGAGCGCCTTGAACGCGCATCTATTTCGCTTCAAACGCTGTGGACGCTCGAATGGATTCAAAATGTTCAGGCGTCCAACTAGACGTGTTAGACGCAAATTTGACGCTTAATTTGCATTTGGTGTGAACGCAGCATAACGGCCACTCCGTTTCCGGCCTGTCCTCAATTATTCCTTGCATATAAGGGCATGTCAACCGCGACTCTCACGAAACGAAAGTTGTTTAAAACGCGCCGCTTCATTCATCACACGCTCCCCTCCATCAGCACGCAGATGTTCCTCAGATGGAAATGATTCTGGGGTTCATTTGGGCTGATGATGAGTAACTGTCATCTGTGCCTCACTCGGGTTTGCTGTTGTCATGGATACATCAGATGACATCGGCACAGAGAGATAAAGCTATCAGGACTTGTGAGGTTTCGTGAGTCGCTGCAGTCCTCGTAAAGGAAAGCTGAGGTTTTAACAGCACACTTTAAAGCCTCCGAGGTTAACGGTTACAGTGACGGGACAGACCAGTGGTTTTATAGAGTGGGATTAAACCCTGCCCGCACAAAACCTCTCTCTAAATCATCTTTATTTAAGAATCAGAAGATTGTAGGCAAGACACACTACAGGCCAAATCATTGTTTTTCATGCACTGGTCCATTTTGAGATTTTCTTGTTTTATTTCAGACTTTTATGCTTATTATAGTAAAAATATTGTTCATTTTTAGTGCAAGTATAAAATACATAGCAAAATTTTATTTAAAATTATTATATATTTTTATTACAATATATAATGCTATATAGTTAATTTTATATTTAAAATAATTTTTATATTTTAATCAAATTGAACAAAATGTATTCATACAATTAATACAAGTTAGCAATACAATATAATTATGATATAAATGTATTAATTAATAGAATACAAGTTAATATATAATTAATATATTGACAATGTTCAGTATAAAAATCTGTATTTCTGACTCAATAAACATAAAACTCCATAAAAGGATAAAAATACAAAGCACACACAAAATATAGAATTTAATTATTTGATTATTTATTATCATATTACACTCTAAAAAATGCTGGGTTAAAAACAACCCAAGTTGGGTTGAAAATGGACTAAACCCAGATTTTAACCCAGCATTTTTAGAGTGTACACTATATAATTTCATTATATATTTAATATTTCATTAAATTACATAAAACTTTACCAATGGCAGTAGATGAGATGCTTATTATAAATAAGATTTTATAAATTTTTACTATAATAAGCATAAAAATTATTAGTACATTATATAATTTTTAATATTTAATTTAACTGGACAAAATTGTTTCTTATTATACTAAAAACTGAATTTATATATTGTATAAAAGCATTTTTTTAAATCTTATAATTAAATTTTTATTACGCTATGTCATTTTTAATATAATGTATTTTCTGTTTTCATTTTAAAGTTTTTTTAAAGTTTTTTATAGACTAAATGAAAGTTGCATAATTGCTTTGGCAACTAAATATATGATTTGATTTCAGTTAATGTTTTTATTTCTAGTAACAAATATTTTGTATTTTTATAATGTTTTTTTAATGTTTTTAGATTTAGTTAAATATAATAACCCTGTTATCATCACAAACAAAATACTTATGCAAAACCTAAATAGCATAGCATATAATGAATATACTGACGTTAAATATTTTACTCTTTTCTGTTCTAGAGGCTGTTGTTGAAAATGTGTAATATGTTGTTATGGCAACAGCACAGGCACATGTACCTTAGTTCACCTTTGTATTTGCAACGTTCTTCAAATCAGAAGCAAAAACAACAAGCGTCTGAATCAGTAACGGTGTTGATGAGATTAGCGCTGATAGAAAGTGTAAAGAAAGCTTCTATACACTCGTGCTGCTCATTTACAACGAATTAATGAGTGTGTGTGTGTGTGAGCCGTCAGGGGATAATTATAGCTCAGGTTGTTCCATCACCTCCTCCTTACACAAGCAAACAGATCCATCCGGTGCTTTCTGCTCCGTCTCTGATTCCTGCTGGATTCGTTTGTTAAACCGGCAGAAGATCGGGAAGGACATTCCTGTATCCTTTCCTCTGTCTTTCTGCACACACACACGTCTCGGATCAGTTTCTCAAACCCTAGTGAGTGTGCTGTCTACATAGGGACAGCATTTTATGAAATATTTTCATAATTTAAATCATATTTTAATTTATTTCTAAATCAGCCTTGGATAAATTTTTATATATTTTTTATTTTGTGTTAATACTTTATTTTTTATGCATATTATAGTAATAATATTGTTCATTTTTAGTGTAAGTATAAAATGCATATAGCATAATTTAAAAATTATTATATATTTTTATT
>JAGHMJ010005710.1:0-67500 GCA_018749465.1 Paracanthobrama guichenoti | reverse complement strand
GCTTTTTAATTTTTTTTATACTGTTGTCTGAGGTCAACATATGATGTTCGTGTGGTTTTTACATTCAAAAACATCATAATGAATAAGTAATAGGCTATTTTCTACCCTGGATTTGAGCCTCTCTCAAGAAACGCTCGTTTTCTATGGGTGTGCCGCACTGTAGACTTGGAAGTAAACGTCCACTGCTATGATTGGATAAGATTTGCATATTTAATGAGCTCCAGCTCCTCTGTCAGTACATGTGGGAATTGTTTTGAAAGCTTGTGGAGAAACGGTAACCGTAATGATTCTGTCACAGGGCTCGTAATACGTCTTTATCAAACAAACACAATGACTTATCTCTCATCCTCCAGTGATTGATTGGAATGTTATTTTTTTATTACTTGGCCCGCCCAATTGGTGGATATAACCGCGAACCGTGCATCTCACACACACACACACACGCACGCACGCACGCACGCACACACACGCACGCCAAGTACATTGCAGACAGCATGATCAAAACTTCCGCGACTGTATTTTTCCTTCAATCATCAAGTCATGAGAGTGAACAACGCACATCAAGAAAGGAATGTTATTTCACTATTTAAGAGAGCCCATCTGCAGGCCGGGCTTACGTTTTGGTAACCTGTCTGGAAGCCACACAGCCCCAGGACATTGGGCTTTAAGAGCCCTGGCCCATACATGTCAGAGTCTGATCCTGAATCGCAATGAAAAAACAACTAAAGGATTCTCCAGTCTGTGACAGCGTGCTAAGATATGTTCAGTTAGACACGTACACATAATCAATACGATCTGTAACAATGCAATACTATCACGTATAAAAACATGTTTTACTTACATTAGTGTGTTTCATTCATTCATGTAATCTCATCCTGTCTGCAAATCCAGCCTCTTGTTTACAAACGAATCCGTGTCTTCCCCACGTGAGCTGGATATTCATTAAAAATAAAGTTCATCCATGCATTCATAATACTGGAATCTGAATGAAGCTTGTGCGGCAAGTTTATTGCTTAGAAGTTGGAACTGGTTTAGCTCTATGTGGGCCTGTGCCATGTCAGGCACGAGTCGGTGGGCGGGGCTACAGAATCAGGCGTTGTTCATCTTATGTTGAGGGAAATTCAACTCTTTATATCCAGGCGCTATACGTTATTCCTTGAATGGGCTATCATAGAAACTAATTCGACAGAAAGATCTCAGAGAGACTAAAAACTGTTGAAATATGACCGATAGCATCTGGCTATAGTAGCTGTTGCAGTGCCGCTCACGTTATCTAACTGCAGTTAGTCTAACAATCTATTATATAATAATAAAACATTAACTATAATGCGCTTCATACAGTACCACTTCTATCAAGATTCCTAAGAGGTCAACTAATAAAAGCTCAAAATATGCAGTAATTTCATCAACCTGCCAGTGAGTGTACTTGAGATACACTGATCCAAGATGAGTTTTAAGGGATAAAATTATTGACCACAGGGTTAGAGAGAGTTTAAGACAGGGTTTAAGAATCCATATCAGTTTATAAAAATGAGAATCAATTAAAACCGAGAAATCAATATTTTTTTACCCAGACCTATTCTCTGGGGAACCAAAAATGGCTCTTCTACGACAGCTGCAAAAATAAAACTTTTACCTTCGTATGACATAAATGTATGTAAACATATGTTGTGCATGTGCGCAAAATAGCCTACTCTTGAATCCAATTGATGAAGAAGTCAGATTGAGGCGTTTGCATGCCTGTTGATCAGATTGTTTCAGGTCTACACCACCCCTTTCAGTCCGATTGAAAGCTCAAATGGATCGATGATGTGTTTACATGAAGGCTTTCCAGGGATTATGTGGCCGCATGTAAACGCTAGTGCTCACAACTGTTCTGCTCACGACCGCAGGTTTTTCTCCCGCTGTGAAGAAGTGATTGTACCACCTCTGGTTTCCAGGGGCAACGGGAGCACTTGACTGCCACTAGAGCTCATATGTGAGGGTAAGTGTTCGCAGGCTGAAGATTAAACGCCACGTTTGCTTTGAAGTGAAGCTCTTAGTTTCGCGTTTGACACGCCACCGTCAAGAATCATGTGAAAATTCAAATGCTTTCGCTTTCATCTCGAATCGTGCACTGACCCGCCCAATAAACGCAGCGGCTGTATTACTGTAACAAACTTCACTGCGTGATGTGGAGCCTAAATATTAGATTGTTTTATGAAGTGCTTTTGTGAAGAAGCTCAAAATCCAGATAAGCTAAAGAAAAAGAACAGATGATTCAAGGCGTGTTGGTTTGTGGCCGCAACAGGAACGCAAACCTTGAAATCTCTCAGTCTGTGTCTCGGTATAGATTGTTTGACTTGTCGATCGCTCCGCTTTTCTCTCTCAGCATCGCAGGGCCGTAATATACGCGTCTGCCAGCAGGGTTTTTCTGTTTGTCTAGGCATTGATGAGGTTTGAAGAAGGATCTCACACGCTTGCGTTCGTGCCCCAGCGGAGCGTTCTGGAAGAAAAATGTCCCAAGACATCGGAATGTCTGTTTGGCAGGAGCATGAATGACTGTTGTCTCAGATCTGAGCTGATTTCTCATGAACTCATAATAGTATCTCCTTGAGGTGAGGCTCTCATATCCAGACGCTTGACAATCAGCAGAAATATGACGGAAACCAGAAGTGGCTTCCCTTACAGAAAAAACACATGAACTTCACATGTGCAAAAACACACGACCACATGCACATAATAAAACACGTGAAATATGTGGTTCACATGTGAAATTTAACATATTAAAAGCACATGTGAAATATGTGGATCATATGTGAAGCGTGTTTTGCACATGGGAAATGTGTGCTTTTGTAACATTTTCACGTGAAAAACCCATTGGAATTCACAAGTGAAACCCATAAATTCCCATGTGAAACCCATGAGATCACATGTGAAACACAAAATTCCCATGTGATTACATGTGAAATTCATGTGGTTTTTCTGTAAGGGTTGTCTTGGGGTGCTTTCACACTAGCACTTTTGGTGCGCATCCGGGTTCGGGTTAAAAAGGTATTCTGGGGTTCGGGTCATGTGAATTCCAGTACGGTTCGCTGCTGATGTGAACGCAGTCGTACTAAATCGTGGAAGTGAACTGCTATTAATGACGTATGATTTGATAAAAGTGTGTTTTGTGTGCGTTTCACTCATTTTCCTGACGAGCGTGATTGTCGTAGTGCAAGCAGAGAGCTGTAGATCTAATTTCTGCTCGTCTCCAGGGTTCTTTAGAGCATTTGCAGTACATTTGCGGCAGATAGACGCAAGTGCCATTACGTACCGAAGCTTTGGAAACAAAATCAACAGTTCAAAAACAAAAATATAAAAGTGAGGTGAGTAACGCTATTCATTTTGCCACCTTCTTGCTCGCCGTCGTTACCAATCTACGGGATAAACAGATGCTGCTTTGATGACGCAAATGCATCCCAGTTATTTTTTTACAGTCTATGGTTCGGACCCAAATAATATAATATGAACACTTGTGGGGGATGGGGGAGCAATCGAACTCGGGTTCAGTCTAGACAATCGAACCAAGTGTGAAAGCACCCTTGAATCCATTTAGTTGCTTGTAGTCTGACAAAAAGCATGAAATTATTATTATTATATGTTGTATATTTTTACGTGATTTAACGCGTTAATAATGCATTAACACTAATTAATTTTAACGGCACTGATTTTATTAATGCGCCCTTAACGCAGCGTGCATTTTCTGTTTGATCCGTGGCCTAGCCCGTAGTTGGAGAAATCGAGAGCAGCCATGGACGTAAAGGATGCAGCAGCGAACAGAAATAGGGAAAGAAAAGGGCTAACATTAACATTACTATTCTGAAACAAGTGACGTTATAATAAATATATATATATATAAATTAGCCTACATGAGCTACCATTTTTTTCTGTTTAACTTTTATTAGACTCCAGGTCGAAATAAAGGAAAAGGGCGTTTTTACACTGAGCACGTTTGCTGCAGTCCATGTCCGAGCGTGATAGTTCTCAGTTTCCCCCGCAGCGCTGGTCAACTTCTATTGAACCCTGCATTTGTGTGCGTCTTACATAATCACAAACATGCACGGGGCATGACAGAAGACAGAACGCGGGGCAATATGTTGTTTTTATAATTATTTTGAATTTAGTGCTATTATGCGTAGCTGAGTAAATGCCATTTGGGTTTACTGTAGGCTATGTGTGTCAAATGAAGGGGGCTTTCTGTTTCTTCACATCACCAATTTTTCATGCGAACCGTGCCCCGTTCTGAACTAAACTGCCAGTGTAAAAACGCCTATTTCTAGTTTTAAAATAAGAGAAAGTACTGCTTATTCTGAATTTGTAAGTTTAGGCTTAAGAGAACATCAATGACCTTTGATACATGTCTAGTCTTCATGATCTTTTGAGTATGATTTCACTAATAATAAATCATGCATATTTGTCCATACCCATGTAGATCAGAGTATTATAAACTTGAAAATTATTCATTTAAGGTACATTTAGAACTGATAAAAATATTAACTTGCGATTAATCGCGAGGTAACTCATGACAGTCGTGCGATTAATCACGATTAGATATTTTAATCGATTGACAGCCCTGATATATATATATATATATACACACATACGCACATGGGCAAGCGTAAGGATTTGAGCGAGTTTGACAAGGGCCAAATTGTGATGGCTAGACGACTGGGTCAGAGCATCTCCAAAACTGCAGCTCTTGTGGGGTGTTCCCGGTCTGCAGTGGTCAGGATCTATCCTGTGCTCCAAGGAAGGAACAGTGGTGAACCGGCCACAAGGTCATGGGCGGCCAAGGCTCATTGATGCACGTGGGGAGCGAAGGCTGGCCCGTGTGGTCCGATCAAACAGACGAGCTACTGGAGCTCAAATTGCTCAAGAAGTTACTAATCAGATTGTATTTCAATAAGAGTGTATTTCAGTGTGAATTTACCTTTTTTTTTTTAAGACGAAATTTTTCTCCCAGGTTGTAAATAATAAATGATAGAGCGAATGAGTGAATGCATTGTATGGGTGAATGTGTAATACAGTCTTGCCTGTGACGCTCGTCTTGTCTCCTCCTGCATCTCATGAGCTCATGACAGCGAGATGTCATGATCGACACGAGCAGAGGCAACAATCCCAGGTTTCTCTTCTCAGGTTTGACAGCTAGTCTCCGGTGATGTATGAGAAAGTCTCCTGGCATCATGCTTACATTACATCATCACTATAGTAACCAATGTAGATTGTGTACGGTCCACACTGAGCAAACAGATCAGATTTCATCTTGCACAATGCAGACATTGTGGATATTTATTGGGTGCAGTCTGATCAAGGGTCTAAATACTTCAATATTTATTATTTATCTATATTTCATAGCACAAACCTTCCTCAGATGTGCTTATCATAGAACTGGAAGAAAAAAACTTTTGGTTGAATGTTGATTATTTCCCCCATATTCTCCATTGTTGCAACTCGTCTCTTCCTCAGTAACGCTCTGTTTAGTTCCTGTCTCTATGAAGCCCCTCCTTCTGAAAAGCACACTGTGCTCTGATTGGTCAGCTGGACCAGTGTGTTGTGATTGGTCAAGCGCTTCGAGCGTATTTGGGAAATGCCCCGCCCCTTACCATAACCGCCAGTTTCAACACACTACTAACTCACTCAACCAGGCCCCGCCCCTTTATTCTGCGTATTAATTATTTAAATGAGGAATATTGTGTTGTGTTCGTTCCCAGAAGAAAACTCAAGACTACAATGGAGGCGTTTCAGGGAGTTCAGAAACACTGACGCTGATATAGAGAAGAACTCCCGCTGGAGGGACTTTGTGCTTTGGATCTTTGCAGAGCTGCTGATGTTCTAGCGTCTCTATTGTGTTTCACAGCATCTGAATACAGAATAACGTGCGAGACGCTCGGTGTAAGGCCGCCTGTACGGCGCTTTGATCTAAACTCAATCAAGCAGAGATTCAGATTTCAAAGGGTCGGGGCGAGAAACCTGCCGCCTGCTTCTTCAAATGAGTATCTCCCTGAAATGAGCCCAACTGCTCCCCCTCCTGCTGCATCTCTTCCCTGGTGTGATATTTAGGGCGTTTTCCGCTCATCTCGCTGGCGAGCGTGTCTGGTTTTTCATTAAAGAGTTTGTTGGGCTGATGGACTGGGTCGATCGGGCTTTCAGTGAAGGCGTCCTCCCAGCCTCTGATAGAGACAGTGATTACGCGGATGTCGCTCTTGTATCTGATCTGCCTTTCTTCTGTTCCCTGTGAAATAATGATGCCCCAGGACCCCAATTATAATATGCAGATCGGCGAGCAGTAATTACAGCAACCACTTCCCTGTCATCTTTGTCCCAGAGAGGCTGCGGCTCTCATCAGAAGAGCTTTAGTGGAGGGAAAAGATGCCAGAGAAAATCTCGTTCTATCCATCCATCCATCCTTGCACTATATCCATCCATCATCCATCCATCCACTATATTCATGCATCCATGCATCTATCTATCTATCTATCTATCTATCTATCTATCTATCTATCTATCTATCTATCTATCTATCTATCTATCTATCTATCTATCTATCTATCTATCTATCTATCTGTCTGTCTGTCTGTCTGTCTGTCTGTCTGTCTGTCTGTCTGTCTGTCTGTCTGTCTGTCTGTCTATCATCCATCCATCCGTCCGTCCAGAGGACTGTGATTTGACTTTAGTCACCCTTTTTCATGTGAATGGAAGCGTCAGATCTCAGTCAGTCATCAGAAATCGTCTCATAAACCTCATCACCACTCCACACTGATACGGATTCATATATTCATTCAACAGTTTTACGCTTCATGATATTAACTCATTTTACGCATTATGAACAAATGCCTTATCTCCAGGCCGCGATCGGAGCGCGGACAGATTTCCCAGCATGCCTTTTGTCTGGACGGAAGTCTTGGGAACCCCCTGTGGGTTTGACAGTGGCCCCCACTGCGTTCGCCGGCCGTTTGAATGGGATTATGGGTAAATGAAGAGGCGCTCTGGAGGAAACGGTTAAGAGGATTTGGGTGTGTTATTAGCCATATGTGGAGGGATTCCCTCGATCCTGAGCTCGTTTGAGCGGCACACGCAGAGAACATGACTCGTTTCTCTACACACCATCACATGTTTAGAGGAACACTAGACATTAGATATTTAAAACTGAAAGACGTTTCTCTTCTGCCAAGGCTGCATTTATGATCAAAATACAGTAAAAATCGTGAAATATTATTAGAATTCAAAATCAATGTTACACTATTCTAATATGATGATTTGATGCTCAAGAAAGATTTATGATTATTATCAATGTTGAAAACAGTTGTGCTGATCATATTTTATTGGAAATAAAAAACTACTAGCCTAATTAATAAAGTTCAAACATTATTAAAGACAAGTGAAAGAGTCGTTAATAAAATAAGAACATCCATCCATCCATTTAGGTACAAAAATTAATGGTTAGGCCTAAATGTAAAATACCACTATTAGTTCACTGCAGAAATTAAATATAGGTAAATTGGCAAGACAAAACTCATGGCTAAACTTGGCAGTTAATCCGCGAATCACATACATGCCGAACCGTAGGGCTTGGTCTGAACGGATCACGGATCAACTGTGATCCGTTGCACCCCTAATAATTAATGAACACATTTAAAGGGATAGTTCACCCAAAAATGAAAACTAGCCCATGATTTACTCATCCTCAAGTCATCCTAGGTGTGTATGACATTCTGCTATCAGGTGAACACAATCAGAGTTATATTAAAAATGCCCGGGCTCTTCTATAATGTCCTGCCTGGCGAACGAGCAGACCAGGTTTGTGTTGGTCAATGGCGCAGTCGTTTTCAGTTCCTCACAATAGAAGCACGCCAACAATGCGCCTGAACACACCTGGTTTTCAGACCAGACGCCCATGGGTGAACAGATGGATGCGAGTGCATTTGCTATTTAAACAACGTGGAGCTGGACGTGAAAATGATAAAAACTAGCAAAAAACACTTGCGTGGCGTCACATTGCGGTGGGTGTATGATAGGGCCCATTGAATTAAACATGAACATTTTTAACGTTTTAGATTTTCATGTAAAACGTACTCCAATAATCTTTGTTTCATTTAAAACTTCGAAAAATCTTTTTTACAGCGCAAGTATAGATTGAAAAATTATTTAATAAAGTATTATTTATATGCTAATGTTGTACTTATTATTATTTTGAATTATTTTTATTAATTGTATTTTTGCTTTTAATATTTCTTTAATATTTCTAGTTTTAGTAATTATAGTATTTCAGCTTAAGTTAATTGCCATGGTAACTTCTCATTTTCAATAAAAAAAAAAAAAAAGTTGAATGTTTTCTAATATTTATATTTTGTTTTATTTAAGCTTTGTATTAGGAATTGGTGCAAAATGGCATTAAACACACAACTAATTCATCAATTAATAATTTTATTGAGACAAACTACACTAAAGAAATTGCTAGTGCATTGTTACAAATAATTACAAAGAAACGCAAGACATTTTGAATTCGAAAGACATAAAACATACTCCAGTAAACTTCAAAAAACATTTTTTACAGGGTTTGAAGGTCAAGTTGTGTGTCGTTCAAACGCTTGATTAGTTGTGAAAGCGCCTTGTATCTGTAATGTCTTTCAAGGATTCATCACTTCCTGTGGTCAGGTGTGAGTGGCTTCTCTTTGAAGTGTGCGCATCACTTCCTGCAGGGCCTGTAAGGATTGATAAGAGAAAGAAATGAGTTTCTTCTGCGCATTGGCCAGTGGAAGGAGTTCGGAGGGAGGACTCATATCTTCCAGGCTTTGACGTGAAGGATAATTGAATTGTGTTTGTCTGAAGTCGCGGATGAGCTTGTTTCACTCGCGGGGTCAGTCGAGGGGAACGGTGCACTTGAGTGTTTAGCTTGTGCGCGCTCTTCTCAGAACAACTTTATCCAGTGGCTAGATGCTTGTTTACTTGCGATAGGTCTCTGAACGTTCGCTGATAACTCCGGTTCTGATGTTGGCCGTTCAGGTCGACGGTGTTGGACGTTTTCCAAAATGTTATCTGAGATGATAATGGTGTCTTGGAAAAAAAGTGAGAAGAGGGAAGATTGAGTTGTTCAATCGACATCGGTCTCAACACAAATACGAGATGTTCAGGCTTGTGCCTTGAGTTGATAAAGAGCTTCCTCTTGTTTAATAGTACAGAGATGATGTTCAGGTGTTAAAGGGAAAGTTCAATCAGAAAACAAACGTTCAGTCGTCACGTCGTACTTCTTTTTTCTTCTGTGAAACTCAAAAGGAGATGTTTTGCAGAATGTTCACGCTGTTCTTTTTTTAATACAATCAAAAACACTGAGCTCCAAAAATCATATTTCAGGTCTTCTGAAGTCGTACGAAAGCTTTTTTAATTCCTCAAAGTTTATTCACACATATGATGGGTCAAATTTTTAGCCAGGTTTGATGCAAGGTTTTTATCATTAACTAAACCTGAAACTAAACCCATAAAAACAAAACATTAAAATAAGCATTAACTGTAATACAATTCAGTGACAACATACAAGACAACATTTCTCAGTTTCCTTTAGGTTTGTGTTATGTTAAAACACGTTTGTTCACTAGAGCCTTTCCTTGATTTATTTTATTGTTTTATTTTACTTCTATTATGTATGTTTTTCTTTGTATTTCTCATCTGTAAACACTGTTTTAAAAGTTTAATTACTTAGTTAAGTTTACATCAAGCACTAAAATTACTAATAAAAACTAAAACTCAAATAAAAATAAATTAAACCTAAATAGTCATGTTTAAAATAAACTAATAAAAACATTAGTCAAATGTCTAAAATTAGATAATATATATAAGAAAGCTAATAAAAAGAAATAAAAGCTAGCATATAAGTAAATACACTCTAAAAAATGCTGGGTTAAAAACAACCCAAGTTGGGTTGAAAATGGACTAACCCAGTGATTGGGTTGTTTTAACTCAGCGATTGGGTTGTTTTAAGCAAACATTTAAGTTAAGACAACCCATTTACTGGGTTAAAACAACCTAATCGCTAAGTTAGTCCATTTTCAACCCAACTTGGGTTGTTTTTAACCCAGACATTTTTTAGAGTGTAATAGTAGTAAAATAATACTTAAAAACATTAGCTGGTGATCCGCCATATTTTAATTGAATGAGCTTTGAGAGCTTCAATGGAGAGAAAGTTTTTACCTTTTAAATACTTTCTTTTATTGTACACTGTCAGAAAAAAGGTACATTGCTGTCACTGGGGCAGTACCCTAAGGTACAAAACCGAAAAGGTACTAATATGTACCTTTACTCACTCTTAAAGTACTGATGTGTACCTAAGGTACTAATATGAACCTTTAAAATACTACTTAAAGCACTGATGTACCTTTAAGGTACTAATATGAACATTTAAGGTACTAATACGCACTCTTAAAGTACTGATGTGTACCTTTAAGGTACTAATATGAACCTTTAAGGTACTAATACTAATACGACTCTTAAAGTATTGTGTTCCTTTAAGGTACTAATACGCACTCTTAAAGTACTGATGTGTACCTTTAAGGTACTAACTATGAACCTTTAAGGTACTAATATAAGGTACTAATCACGCACTCTTAAAGTACTGATGTGTTCCTTTAAGGTACTAATACGCACTCTTAAAGTACTGATGTGTTCCTTTAAGGTACTAATACGCACTCTTAAAGTACTGATGTGTACCTTTAATACTAATATGAACATTTAAGGTACTAATACGCACTCTTAAAGTACTGATGTGTTCCTTTAAGGTACTAATACGCACTCTTAAAGTACTGATGTGTTCCTTTAAGGTACTAATACGCACTCTTAAAGTACTGATGTGTTCCTTTAAGGTACTAATACGCACTCTTAAAGCACTGATATGTACCTTTAAGGTACTTTGAACATTTAAGTACTAATACGCACTCTTAAAGTACTGATGTGTTCCTTTAAGGTACTAATACGCACTCTTAAAGTACTGATGTGTTCCTTTAAGGTACTAATACGCACTCTTAAAGTACTGATGTGTTCCTTTAAGGTACTAATACGCACTCTTAAAGCACTGATATGTACCTTTAAGGTACTAATATGAACATTTAAGGTACTAATACGCACTCTTAAAGTACTGATGTGTTCCTTTATGTACTAATACGCACTCTTAAAGCACTGATGTGTTCCTTTAATACTAATATGAACATTTAAGGTACTAATACGCACTCTTAAAGCACTGATATGTACCTTTAAGGTACTAATATGAACATTTAAGGTACTAATACGCACTCTTAAAGTACTGATGTGTTCCTTTAAGGTACTAATACGCACTCTTAAAGTACTGATGTGTTCCTTTAAGGTACTAATACGCTCTCTTAAAGCACTGATGTGTACCTTTAAGGTACTAATATGTACAGTTAAGGAGTAAGGTACAAAGATGTACCTTTTCACTTTTGTACCTTAGGGTACCGCCGCAGTGACAGCACTGTACCTTTTTTTCTGAGAGTGTAGTTTAATGACAACCACCCCATTATGGTAAAAATAGCACACCTACTCTGTTTGTTATTTTCCCCATAAATCTGAAACTGTGTCAAAATGAGCCATTCAGGAATGTGATCCAGTGTGACATCACATATGCTTAGGCCCCGCCCACGACTGCTGACGGACTCCGCCCTATTAGCTTAGCTGCTGTCGCATTAATACACAGATCTAATATGCACATACGATTTCTTTACGTCCACAGACATAACCGACTGTTTAAGTGAACTGTTTTTGACATAACCTTGTGTGTATTTGACAGTTTAAGCGAAATAAGACGTGAAAGAGAACTTTTAATACTTAAAGTTTAATACTCACAGGATGTGTTGTCTGATATCCAGCTTTCTGTGTGTGCGCTTCGGGGGGGTGTGCGCTCAGAAAACCATACATCAGAAGTTTAGACTGATATGGCTTTAAAACGCATCAGATCATAAACTTTCATGATGATGAAGAACTGCAGTGTCATGCGAGCGTGATAGAGATGATCATCAAAACCAAACAGATGATTTAGTTGTTGGCAGAGTATCGGAAGCATGAGCTATACAGGCTCCGCCCTCTTCTGGATAGGGGGTGGAGCAGCAGTTCATTTACATTTAAAGAAACATGCACAGAAACAGCTTGTTTTCCCTTCCACCCAAAAATGTGTTTACATCATGGTATAATAAATTATCTATGGGGTATTTTGAGCTGAAACTTCAGACACACTCTGGGGACACCTGATTACATCTTGTAAAAAGAGTTATAATAGGTCCCCTTTAAGTAATCTCTCTGTCTTCTTCCACAGCGGTCTTCACTGAGATCCCTCATGACATCACGGCACAGAGCGGACAGGACGTGGAGATGGCCTGCTCATTTCGAGGGGCGGGGTCGCCGTCCTATTCACTGGAGATTCAGTGGTGGTACATCAGGAACCACAGAGAATGGACGGACAAGCAGACGTGGACCACCAATCAGGTAGATGCGTGAACTTACCCATAATGCAGCATTTGTGCGGCAGATTTTCAGGTGATTGACAAGAAAATTTGTAAAAAAAAATCCCACAAAATAAAGCCAAGTCTAGAGACCAGGGAGTCTTTCACACCAGATAAGAATAAACCACCCTGAACAGCAGTGGTACATGAATGACACACTTCACCTTTTACATTGGCATACAATCTGAGGCGTCAGCTGTAAGGTTGCGGGTTCACTGCCAATGTGTTGAGGATTAAATCTGATCCAGAAACCAAAGAGTTACTAAGATCATAATCCCATTGTTCTGTCAGCGGCAGCCCCTTGAGTTCAGCTCTTAACCTCCGCGCAGATCTACCCGCAATTACAGCACAGAGAGCTGCTAACTATTACTAACAATACACAGAACAATATGATCCGCACCGGGCCTGCTGTCACCAGCCTGCAATTATGTGCCCAGTTCCTCTTTCTCCCTGCGCTCGTGCCAGTCAAACATAGCCTCCTATTTTAAGAGTCTGAGAGAGCGAGGGTTCAGCATCCTGTCCGACACACACACACACACACACACACACACACACACACACACACACACACACACACACAAACAGAGTTTAATAACCAGCTGCCAGTCAAAGACTTCAGCTGTATGTGGAGCTGCACAGCATCACCTGCAGACAGAGAAATTCAATACATATCTGTAGATAAAATACACAGCAGCCATCCAGTCAATTTGGATGAATGTCTTTGCATTATATATGTAACAAACGTCAGCCAGTAAGAGCTGTGTGTGTAAACCTCACTCCCCTGGCCTCAAGAGGCATGTTAGCAATTGACACTACCGGCTGCGGTCTTTAGTGTCTTTGTTTAGTGTGTCCGCCTCCCACGTCTGAGACCTGAGTAGGACCGGTTACAATTGATGCCGTTACCCGGATGGGAGTGAGGTTTAGGGGGGAGAGTGTAACGGACGTAGGCCAGTAATATCTTTATGTGTAAACCTGGCCTCAAGAGGTGTGCTAGCGATTGACACTAGCGGCTGTGGCCTTTAGCGTCATTGTTAGTGCACCCGCCTCCAACACCGGAGACCCTGGTTCAAATCCCGCTCAGAGCTGGTCAAGTGGGACCGATTACATTGTGCTGTGACCCGGATGGGAGTGAACATTAAAAAGCATTTACTAGACAAGCAAAAGTAATTGTCTTGTTTTGGAAAATAAGCAAAATAATCTGCCAATGGGGTAAGCAAAATAATCTTGCATTTACTAGATTTAATCTTTAGTAGATTCTTACCAATTAAGATTATTTTGTTTACCCCATTGGCAGATTATTTTGCTTATTTTAAGCAAAAATAAGTTATTTTCCCCCAAAACAAGACAATAATCTTTACACGTCTAGTAAATGCTTCTTGTATCAAGAATTTTTAGACGTTTGGACTAGAAACAAGACAAAAATCCTAGGTAAGAAAAGCATTTTTTTGCAGTGATTGAATCCTGCTCGGAGCTGGTGGAGTAGGACCGGTTACATGGTGCTTTGACCCGGATGGCAGAGAGGTTTAGGGAGTGTAACGGTTGTAGACCAGTAAGAGCTGCGCATGTAAACCTCACTCCCCTGGCCTCAAGAGGCGCACTATTGACTGACACTAGCGGCGTCCTTGTTAGTGAGCCCGCCTCCCATGCCAGAGACCCCAAATTCAAATCCCGATCGGAGTGGGTTGAGTAGGATTGGTTACATATAAGCTCTTAAAAATAAAGGTCTCAAACTGGTTTTTTTTTTTTTTTGCGCAGGGATGCCATAGAAGAACCATTTTTGGTTCCCCAAAGAATCTTTCAGCGTGAAGAACATTTGAATAATCCCGATCCACTTTATAGAACCTTTTGTGTAATGGAAAGATTCCATGGATGTTTATGGATTCTTTATGGAACAATCAATGCCAATAAAGAAGCTCTATTTTTACAAGTGTATCAAAATATCAAAGCAAGTGTCATTTATACAATAAGGTTTAATTTGTTAACATTAGCTAATTTATTAGTTAACATGAACTAACAATGAACATACTTTTAAAGCAGTTAATTTCAACATTTACTAATACATTATTAAAATCAACTTGTATCTGTTAATATTATTTAATGGAGCTGACATGAACTAACATGAACAGCTGTATTTTTATTAACTAACGTTAACAAAGATGAACAAATACTGTAACAAATGTATTGTAGTTCATGTTAGTAAATGCCCTTACTAATTTTAACTAACGGGACCATATTACAAAGTGAAATTTCATAGTTTAAGATTGAAAGTCTGGATCCAAGACAAAACAGTAAAAATCTAAACATGCAAAAGCAGCAAAAAATAAATAATAAAGGCCTAGTTAAATGTTTTCACGGCTGTCATATAACAAAAACACATTGAAATCTGTTAGTTTTAATAAAACCGCAGAGGCATAAAGTGGCCAAAGTTGAAGAAACACAAAAATGAAGTGAGGAGAGAAGAGGATACAGCGGTATTGATGGACTCGGGAGTCTGCAGCAGGTAACAGTCCACGCAACATTAATCACAGCCGGTGGAAATAGCTGCAGGTTCCCGAGAGAGAGAGAGAGAGAGAGAGAGAGAGAGAGAGACAGAGCGAGAGAGAGTCAGAGAGAGAGAGAGAGAGAGAGAGAGAGATTGCAGGACTTCCTGCTGTGAGCTCAAGATGCTCTTTAATTGGATGGAGGGATGAAAAGAGGGACATAGAGAAACTCTTGCTCACCTTTGCATCATGTTTTATTCATGAAGGGCTCTTGAGGATCGGCCGGGGCCCGTTCAGATTCCAGCGCATTATATGTTTGTGTGTTTGCGTCCTGTTCATATGTCCTGCTGCACGCTTCGTTTTACTCACAGTAACTGCATAAAACACACAAATACTGTAGAGCAAATACTATATGGCATATTTCAACTGCGTCAAAAAAATGAAAAACTATATTATCACCCAATATATTAAAGTAGGCTACGCCCTACTTTACCTGCGTACATACTGTACAAACATGTAAAGTAATATATACCAAATCTTGGCTGACTGATTTATATTGTTGCAAAATGTAAATTGCATTATCACACAGCTATTTATATAAAGTTGGATGTATATTATATTCAGCTTTATCCGTATACATACAGTACACTCACGTAAAGCGACATCTACTGTATAGCAAAGATCAACTGCTTGATTGCTTGTATCGTCGCAAAATGTAAAATATATTATCTGTGTGTTTTGCTGCTTACATGAAGCCGCCAAAAGCAGAAATATGATGATCAAAACAACATAATCCTCAAATAATGCCTTTGCCATAGGGAAAAAATGCAATGTATAGGAAAATATAGTTTCATGAATTGCTGATTTATCTATTTATATTTAGTTTAATATTTTAGTTTGTTGCGTTGAATTTAATGTGTTTGTACTGTATATTCACTGTATATATATATATATATCAATCTTAATATGTTAATGTATGTCTATGATGTTTATGCTTGCAGGTGGTGCCACAGAATGAGATGTCAAAGGATGCCACCAAAATCAGTGTAAGTGCGTGACTTCCTCCTCATTTCCTCTCTCCGTGTTCGTTCACGGCTGCTGTCGTCTGCTGCTCAGCCAGAGATAGTAAAAGTACATGGTGTGTGTGTGTGTTTGTCAGGGCAAATAACTGGAGCATGCAAACACAACATCACACTTGCTTGGGCTAAAGGTGATTTGTTAGCAACTTGCTCTGCTCTTGCTGGTTGAGCCGCTGCAGGGTGTGTGTGTGTGTATGTGTGTGTGTGAAGCACATCTCCCCGCGGCAGCCGTGACGCAGGAGTTAAAGCAGCGCAGCCTCAGAGAGACGCTCACAAACACAGACTGAGATGACGCGGCTGGGCTTTGTGTTTCAGAGGTGGACTGACAGGTACACAATCGCTCTGCTGTATCACTCTCAGCTGGGACTGAGCTGCAGGTGATCTCGACGGAGCTGTTGTCATTCAGACTCACAGCATGACTGGTGTGATGTTGGATAAATAAGCAGTTAATATTGGGTAACTGAAATTTCAGATACGCTCTTTCAGTGTGTTTACTGAAATTGTGCTCCACTAAATGAAAATAATCCCATTGTGTTTGCATTTACACAAGTACGGTCAAGCTGGAGGTTATGACTTGTAATGCCACTTGTCAAATTAGTGGAAACAAATTGGAGGGTTGCACGATTTGCGATTGTGAATACAACTCTCTAAAGTGCCCCAATTATGCTGTTTTAAAGTCCCCTAATTTAGTTTTGGAAGTCTCCAACAGCAGGTTTACATGCATCAAAGGTCAAAAAAACACTTTAAAGGTGATGTCACGCGTTTTTTAGGCCAAAACATTTTTTTGTCACATACAGCAAACATCTCTTCGCTATCCGCTAGCTGCCTGTATAAATAAATAAACAGTGCTCCAGCCAATAGCCGACAAGAATCATTTCCACCCCCAAATCATTCTTGTCGGCTATTGGCTGGAGCACTGTTTGTTATGCTTCGTTGTCCAGACTGCCCACGTTTGTTTTGGTTGCAGTTTGTGGAGGTGGAGCTCATGCGGACTGCAGAGACCGCGTTTTTTCACAGTGTGTTCAGGGGACAGGCAGGTAGCGGATAGCGAGGAGATGTTTGCTGTACGTGACAAAAAATGTTTTGGCCTAAAAATGCGTTACATCGCTTAGAGCACCTTTAATTTTCTCATAATATACACTGCACATCACCACAATGTTCAATGATTCTCAAACGACTCGATGGATGAATCGGCCTCTCAAAATACTTTCCTTTCCGTGAGCCTGCTCTGCTCTCAAGGCTTGACGCTTGCTTTTTTCCCAAGGTGCACCTGTGCTCCCAAGTTGAAAAATGTAGGAGCGCATTTAGAAACTTTAGAGGTGCAACTAATTATTTCTGCGTTTATATTAGCGAAACACACAAGGAAAAATGAAGCGAGCGCGTCTGAGTTTTGTCTGTATATCAGGATTGTATATCACATTTTTCACATTTTTCAGATTATTTAAAAAACCTACTTTTTCTTAGATTTTTGGCTCAACCTCGATAACTGATAAAAAGCTGTAAACCATATATTTCCTTTGTTGTCCTGTTTTGGCTGTAAATGGTCTTTTCCATCTATGGTCTAGGTGGTTACAGGCTTGCTTAATAAATCATAATACCTCTTTACAATGGGTGTAACAATACCCTCATGTCACGGTTCGATACATATAACGATACTGAGCTCACAATATGATATTATTGCAATACAGTACACCAAGACATATGGAAAAAAGGTTGATTAAAATGCTAATTTTGGTATTACATTGGGGGTGAAAAAGAATAGGCTTGGACTTGGTGCTGGTAATGCACAGGACAATGCAGACACCGGAATACATATTCATGATTCTGAAGCTGAAAATACAGAATTATTTTAGACGAATATGCTTACACTCTGTCACGGACTAGACATATTTAAAATAACTTTTTACTGGTAAGACATTTGGCATTATCAGGACCCACAAATATTCCCCCATTGCAATATTATACATTATATTCAACATTATATAGTAGTTTAATGTAGTACTTCCTCACACTGATATATTGTTACATACCCTACTTTAACTATAATGACGCTAATCCGAACCACATGATTGCATCCAAAAAGTCCTTATAAGCATGTCTGATCGAGGACGAATGGACAGTTTGCTTGTACATGGCTTTCTTAATGCCAACTAGTGATTGAAACAACATGTCTGTCGACTAGTCAAATTTGAGAATGTGTAGCTTTGCAGGTTGAGTAAGATCGTGTGTGTGTGTGTGTGTGTTTGTGTGTGTGGGTGGATAAATCAAAGCATCTCTCCCTGCTACTCCATAAAATATTCACAAGGACATTTGCTTCCACTGTGAATGCAGAGCCCTCGCTCTGAGACTGGAGAGTCATTGGAAATGCACCGTCCAGCCACTGACGTTCACTGAAATCCGGCATGACCTTTCACAATACCGTTGTTTTGAACTCTTGCACATTTAGCTGTGGTGTTATTTCTGATTCTAGAGAAGCTGATAGCTAGAGAGTGTTGGTTTGTTACCATACTCGACATATGTAACGCTGTGGAAACGACGCCAGCGAGTGGAGTTAATGTAAGTGTGTTTGTGTGTGTGTATGTGGGTTTGTGAATGTATGTTTATTTATCCACCTGATCCACACTCAATCTGCTTCACTGGCAGAGACGGATTTATTGAGCGTCTGGTCCCGCACTCGAAGTCCTCTGGGAACGCTGACCGCTTTACAGAGAGATTGTCCTATTGTGTTTGTGTTTCAGAGGTAGAGAGAGAAAGAGCTGTTGAGTGATTGTGTCTCTCATGTGTCTCTGCGGTTCCACAGCTGCATCTCACTGATGCATTTCACTCTCCCGCTGCATTTACATTTCAATTTGGCCAATTCTAAATTGTGTTTATGTGCCCTTGAAGGGCACTTCAGGAAGGGGGCGTCATTTGTAGGGGTGTTCCAAACGAGAGTGACCAACTGAATCCCTTTTGAATCCCTTCCACAAGGTCGTTAGTGAAGGGAACATGCGATGGTCACTTCAAGGAAGTCATTTTATCATGCAATAGTGTTGTAGTCAAGAGCACCTAATCCAAGACCGAATCGAGACCAAGACTTTGAGGGATTGAGACCAAGCACTCCTTAAATTCATAAAGATCCACATTACTGCCTGAGAAAGGACTTAATCAATAAACATAATTAGAATAAGACACTATATATAGAGCTGTTATACCAATCAAATGAAATCATTAACAACAAAATTCATCTTTGCACGGGTGGTGGTACAGAAGATGCCTCTGAATTGGTAAATGAATGTTAATGTTTGTGTAAAAGCAATATAATGTTTGCAGTCATGCTCAAATTTGTGAAAACAGCTCTCTTGCTCTTGTGATATTGCTTAATTATAATCACGTTATAATATAAAAATCCAGGTCTCATACAAATACTGTTTTGCAACAATATCTTGAATTTTGTGAGCATTTGTATTAATTTTTGGTGACATTTTTGACACAATCCCTCATTTCTGAACCGGCACAAATAAATCAAAGTAGAAATAAGTTATTGACAGCAGAATATCCCAGCAGTTGCGGTCTTGACCGGTTTTGAAACAAAAGTCCTCCAGAGTCCTCTAAGTCTGAGACCGAGACAAGACCAAGACCGTCAAAAAATAGTCTTAAAACCAAGACCGGTCTCGAGTACTACAACATTATCATGCAGAACTACTTCCTTCCGACACGGATTCAAATCTCATGTTTAACCGTTGTGATCAAGCCCCCATTACTAATTCAAAAACGTCACTTGAGAACTTATTGTGTTATGTAGAGTATTATGGTATTATGAGAGAGAGAGAGAGAGAGAGAGAGAGAGAGAGAGAGAGAGAGAGATCGACTAAACAAGTGTATTACCTGCATCTGATATAGCATTCATTCTTCAGGTCAATGTCCATAATATTATATCCATTATAAAAATTCAGTTTGAATGTCCGCTGAGGAAAGCGATATCTTTGTCCTTTTAAAAGATTTCCCAAGACAGCGCTAAAACAACTTGTTCTCACTCGCTCCTAAAGACAGTCTTTGTCGCCATCTAATGGTGTAATAATGTAGCTTTCATTGAAGTCCATATCACAATCACTAACGGACCCTTTCTCAATGCCAAATACTGCATATTATTTATATAAAATAATATTTATTAAACAACATTATATTAAAAATGAACAACAATAGCCATTATAAAAGACGATAGGAAATAAACACAAGCAAACAATTCAGTCAGACGTACAAAAGTGGCGCTCTAATACAGGATTCAAGTTAAATATAGCCTAAATATAAATTATGAAACGTAATTTTTCCCTTAACCCAAATCTATTTGCTCTGGAACATGTAATAGATTCATAAGACTAAAGATTACCCGTCTGATATTCTCCTAATGAATCATGTCATATTTAACCGCTACCTACATACAGTAAGAGATAGAGGCAAATTCCCGAAGGACTGGCTGAGATGAAACAACTCTCGGTGGGGACATGAGCGCTGAACGGCCGCTGACGGCCTGGAGCTCGCATCTCCGAAAGTTGTAATCTCCATTGTAAAACGGGCTCTATGTTTATATGAGTCGCATATTTGAGGTCTAAATAACTACATTCGCGCCTAAAAAAAACCTTAAAGGTGCAGTGTGTAGTATTTATGAGGATCTGATGAGGACTGAGGTCACTTTTGCCTGAACACAGTCTAAGATGGCGCCAGTGTGGCTGTTGGCCTGCCGTCGCTCTGGTCCTTTGCTGTTTTTCCTGTATGTTTTTGTGGTATCTATGCGTGTGTGTGCTCAAGGAATCAGTACCTTGCTCTCCTGTGATCGCCAAACCCTCCTTGATATACAATATGTGTGCTCTGCATCCAAATGGAGGGAAATTCTTCTAGACCCGGTTTTCCTCAGTGTTTCCGAAGGCCGTGTGCCACGTCAGATGTTAATTTCATCGGAAAAGACTCCATCGAAAGCATGGAAAACGAGCTGGCATTTTGGTCAGGATTAGAAGATCCTTGCACACATCCACATCTTGCCCTTGGATGGGATAAAAAACACTCTCTTCAGCACACTTCGGTCCTCCGATACACCTGTTTACTGCCCATCCTACCAGATCCGCTACATCTGCCTGCGTTATAGCGCGGCCGCGGATCATCAAAAGAGGCACAAATCGATGAAATATCTGGTCACTGGATTATGCAAAGCAATCGATCATATCTTCGGAAGAAATTACTTGCGTTACTAAGCTGGCTATGGTAAACGCTAGATCTCTCATTAATAAAATTTTCATCTAAAATGACTTTAAGTCACAAGACTTGGGTTGGTTATTATAACGGTGACCTGGCTTCGCAGTGGTGAGTTGGATCCTTTAATTGAACTTTCCCCAAATGACTGTCAGTTTTTCAGCTCGCCTAGCACTGTGGGGCGAGGGGGAGGTTTGGCGTCAGTTTTCAGAAACATTTTTAAGTGCCGATTGCTGCCACGGATCATTATAATACCTTTGAAGTACAATTACTCAAGATCCAGTTGCCCGCTCCAGTGCTGTGTGCTCTAATTTACAGGCCACCTAATTACAATAAGGATTTTATCCAGGATTTTGCGTGTTTTTTGTCAAACATTATGCCTTCTACGGGCAGTCTTATTATTCTTGGTGATTTTAATATTCATGTCTGCTGTCCCTCCAAGCCAATGGTTAAGGACTTTGTTCAGCTCATTGACTACTTTAATCTTACACAGCATATTTCTGGCACTACTCATGACCATACACTGGATCTAGTCTTATCCAGTGGCATTTCTGTACACAATGTTGAAATGTCTGATTTTTGTATCTGACCATAAGCCTATTCTTTTTAATATCACAATGTCTGGTTCAGTTAGAAAATTTTTGTCCCCACAGCCTGTTTCTCGTGTTGTCACCTCCGATACAGCCAGTCTTTTCTCTGAGGCCTTCTTTTGTCTGTCTGAAAGTGTGTTAACACTGCCTGACTCAGATCTTGGTAAAGAAGAAATGATAACACTTTTCAATAATGTCTGCTCTTATGTTTTAGATTCTGTTGCTCCTTTTCAAAGTTTCAAAACCCAAACGCAGGACAGAACCTTGGCTAAATAGCAATATACAAGCCCCCAGACAGGAATGTAGAAAAGCAGAGCGTAAATGGAAGTGTCTTATGAACTTCTGAAAAACGCCAGCATGCTGTAAAAGATGCAAAAACCGAATATCTTTCTAAAACTATATAAAAAAAATTTCTGTTCAATACACTAAACACCATTTTCTCTCCTGCCAACACTGTACAGCATTCCTACATTATTTTATGGGAAAGGTGGATGCCATAAGGTCTGTTGTTACAACATGCTATCATGACCCCTCTGAACCACTCATTTGTCATGTTTTAGTTTTTTTTGAGCGGTTAGAACCAATATCCCTTTCTGAGCTTGGGGATATAGTTCATAAGATTAAGCCTGCTACTTCCTCTGTGGATGTTATCCCCACCCGGCTCTTTAGGGAGGTTCTGGATACGATCAGCCCTAATGTAATTGCTATTATAAACAGATCTTTGGACAGTGGCCATGTTCCTATATGCCTCAAACAAGCGGTGATCCTGCCCCTTCTTAAGAAGCCAAATTTGGATATAACCAATCGAAACAATCTCCACCCTATTTCTAAGTTGCCATTCTTGCCTAGAATTCTAGAGAAAACTGTTTTTAATCAGTTATCCTCATTTATGTCACAAAATAATATTTTGGATAAATTTCAGTCTGGTTTTAGAGCACCAAGACTGCACTGATCAAGGTGTCGAACGATCTACTCCTTGCCTTGGACTCTGGTAAACCTGCTATTTTAATGCTACTTGATCTTAGTTCAGCATTCAATTCAGTAAATGCTACCCTTCTTAATCGTCTAAGGGATGAAGTTGGCATTAGGGGCACGGCACGGGAATGGTTCTCATCATAACTCTCTGATAGATAAGGTAAGGTGGTGAGTGGAAACTCGTCCTCTCCTTATGCACCGCTCAGCTATGGGGTACCTCAGGGGTCCCTCTTGGGGCCTATTTTATTTTGTCTGAATATGCTCCCCTTGGTTTCAATCATGAGAAAATATAATATCCCATACCATAGTTACGCTGATGAAACTCAGATCTATATTCCTATTAGTTCTGATCACTCTTATTCAGACCTTTTTAAGTGCTTCGAAGATATTAAATGCTGGACTAGCAGAAACTTTCTCCAATTAAATGCGAGCAAAATGGAGATTGTTGTCTGAGATCACTAATAATCTTGATTCTGTGTCATCAAACATTCATCCTTTTGCTAAAAACTTTTTTTGACACAGATCTGAATTTTGATAAGCAGATAAGTGCTGTGGTTAAGAGCAGCTTCTTTCAATTAAGGCAAATAGCCAAACTTAAGTCTATGCTCTCTTTTAAGCATTTGGAAATAGTTACTCATGCCTTCATCACCTCCAGACTTGAGCAGTGCGCTTTATATGGGTCTCAAACAATCATCACTGAATCGATTGCAATTGGTCCAGAACGCAGCCGCGGGGCTGCTGACTGGTACTAAGAGGAGGGATAGCATCACTCCAGTCCTAGTGTCTCTTCATTGGTTACTGGTGCAGCATAGGATCCATTTTAAGGTTTTATTATTTGTGTATAAAGCGTTAAACGGCCTAGCCCCATCATGCCTATCAGAATTTCTCAGTTATCAGCAATCCTTCCGCTCACTCCGATCTTCTGACAAACGTTTCCTGCACATACCTCGCTCTTGCTTGAAATTTAAGGGGGATCAGGCTTTTTCTGTAGCCGGTCCTAGATTATGGAATATCTTACCACAGGACATTAGATCTGCACCTTCCCTTTATGTTTTTAAATCCCACCTGAAGTCTTATCTGTATTCCCTGTATTCCTTGACTTTTGAATGAAATGTGTCTTTGTGTGTTTTATTGTGTTAGAATGGCTTATGTGTTGCATGTTTTTTTTCATGTTTCTACCGTAGCCCTAAACGGAAAAACTGTATACTATATATATATATATATATATATATATATATATATATATATATATATATATATATATATATATATATATATATATATATATATATATATATATATATATATATGCATATATATATATATTAACAGCAATAATAGGAAATGTCTTGTGTTAGAACAGCTAATGGACTGATGGACACCGCTCTGTGCTGTCATTGTAACATTACAGTTGAAGATAATGAGGAAATTACGCTGTCTTTCATTGCTCCCTTCACCAAGTGCGTTCAAAAACAGCTACATTATGACACACAAGTGCCTGCTCACTCCATAGTCCCCACTTTAATGGGGTAGGGAGTATGGCATAGGGATGCTCACTTGCGTTTGCTATTCGCCCATTTATTCATTTAGCAGACGCTTTTATCTAAAGCGACTTACAACTGAGCGATTTATCAAAACGAGGCAGTGAACACGAGAAGTGCTGGTAATACAAAGTTCCAGACATCATTTATAATAGTACAAGGAGAGATTAAGAAATAGTCAAAGCTAAGTTTTTTTTCAGTGCTGACAGAAGAGATGAGTTTTTAGTTGTTTCTTGAATATTCTGTGTTCTGGATAGGGTTGGGAAGAGCATGATTACTCAACGCAGGTTTCTGTAGGGGATGTAGAAGCCGGTGCAGGGAGATAAACACAGGTGTGACGTGAGCTCTCTCGGGCTCATTGAAGTCGTGCTGCTAGGTTCTGGATCATTTGTAGAGGTTTGATTGCTCATGATGGAAGTCCAGCCTGAAGAGCGGTGCAATAGTCCAGCCTAGAACTGACAAGGGCCCGGACAAGCCACAACACAACGGAAACAAGCCACAACACAACAGAAACAAGCCACAACATAACAGAAACAAGCCACAACACAACAGAAACAAGCCACAACACAACGGAAACAAGCCACAACACAACAGAAACAAGCCACAACATAACAGAAACAAGCCACAACACAACAGAAACAAGCCACAACACAGCGAAATCAAGCCACAACATAACAGAAACAAGCCACAACACAACAGAAACAAGCCACAACACAACAGAAACAAGCCACAACACAACGAAATCAAGCCACAACACAACAGAAACAAGCCACAACACAACAGAAACAAGCCACAACACAACGAAATCAAGCCACAACACAACGGAAACGTTTGCTTTTTAAATTTCGTTGTGTTGTGCACTACTGGACCACTGTATGTTGCAGATATATCGGCATCAGCGTATATGCCGCAGACATGACACCGATATGAACGTTTTTTAGAACATAATGTAGTCAGTTGACAGAATTGTCACTGCCCGCTCGGGCCAGTGCTGCATCTTCACAGGAGTTGATAATTTGCATCAACACACATCTCACATGAATATTAACACAAAATTATGCCAAAATGCCTGTCTTGTCGAGTATCATCATAAACATAATCGGCTATGTCTTAAGTAAACGTAAACCTGAAATTTTCCAATCACCGCCAGTGTTTTTGGTCATTTTCACAAATTTTATGGCCCACAGAATATCTTGTTGTATGAATATCTGAACATGCAATATATCCAAATAAAGAACAGACCCTCTGTTTTATTCTAGCTTCATGCATTCTTTTTAATCAACACTTGAATGTGGACAAGTTTCATGAAAAAGCAACATTTTGAGCAAAAAGCCATGAAAGACGTGTTTTTGTCAAAGATTGCACCGATCAGATTCAGAGCAATGATCAAAACACAGTCCATCTGTGTTTTGATCATCGCTCTGAACTTGGGGGTATTGAACTCGATCTACACCATGTAGATCGAGTTCAATACCCCCAAAGCTTCACAGTCCTGTAGCTCATGCTGGGTCGATATTTCATTCAGTAACATTAGGCAGGTTTGATTTATAGGCTGTTTAATGTTGATGATCACATTATTTTACATATACATCTGCTTACATATGATATCGCTTGCTCCTGTTTTTTCTTTTCATGTGTTTTCAAGTAATCTTTCAAGAAGATGCGTAATAGCGGGCCCTACTGTATAACAGTGAAAACACAGAAAGCCGGAAATTTTCATCAATGACGGGGAAAGAGTTAAAATTTCCCATCCAGCATTTTTATGCAATATCCTAAAATATGCATAGAAATATGTGGAAAAAAGCCTCCTTGCACTACCCTCAGCTGTTTATGTATGTTAAAAAGTAATAATTATAATAAAAATACATGGATGTAGACCTGGTCTTCAATGCTGCATTTCACTGTCTCTCACTCACTGTTGCATTTCACTGGCCCCGTCCCAAACACTGTCCCAAATCTATGCGAGTCCACACTTCAGTGACATAATGCGGCATAGTAGTCCACTATGGAGTGTGTATTTGGGACAGAGCCACTGTCTCACTGCATTACTGCCGCCTCACATTACATCTACTGTAGCGTTTCACTGCAGAGGCTCATGATCAGCTACACACGAGCTCTGATGCTCAGGAGCACATTTCAGCCTGCAAGACATGACAATGAGTGCTATGGGAACAATAAAAACGTTTGTTAACAAATCCAGAGGTTGTGAGTTCCATATGCTTTATTGCATTTAAGGCAAGACACTACATTTGATCATTTAGCATCAACATACTTCCCAATTTAGTAAACACAGTACATTAAGACATTTGTATTGTATTGTATTGCAATGTTCAAATATGCAAATGAGACATATGCATACATTTGCAGAACAAAAATCTGAACATTGAATAAGTCAACAACAAACCCATGGGCGTACATAACAGTTTGGAGGGACATTAAACATAAAATTTCTCAAGGGCAATTTTTGAAGGGGACACGAATAATATAGCCAAAATTGTTCTTGTATAATGTAAAGAATATGTGTGGTGTTTTGGTGCACTTGTCCATTTTTCTGTTCTCTGTCATTTTATCTGGCCAACAACACAAAGCAGTAGTTGTTTAAATATGAGTTATCATAGGTTCACCACGCTGTAATATAATTATTATTAAATGATCTTACTTCCACATATTGAGCAAAACCCAACACAGCGGTAGATCTACAGTATTAGCCTAATATCAGTTCACACATGTCAGTTGTAGTGGGTGACGTACAGTAAGATACCAAACAACAATCGCTAACATATCGGACTTATGGAGGAATACATCGGTCATCATCATTTTATCTCAGCATCGTCTGTATTAAAGAGAAAAGAATCACTCCATCCGATGTTTAAAGTGGATAAAATAGCCTTAACAGCCTTACTGGAGTTCCTCAGATACTGAAGAACTTTGTTCTCTTCCACTAGACTCCCACTCTGTGTGTGTGTGTGTGTGTGTGTGTGTGTGTGTGTGTGTGTGTGTGTGTGTGTGTGTGTGTGTGTGTAGGTGAGGTGCGAGGTGGACCAAACCACTGTGAGTAAAGAGAGGGGGGACTCAAAATGTTTCTAAACTTAAAACGTATTGTTTGCATTTGAATTGTTTTATTACATACACAGTTATTTTAAGTATATAAATATATTATTTACATTTATTATTTATTATTATTTTTAATTATATTTTTAGGGGGGACAACCCTTCAGAACATATATAGGAACAAATCTGTAAAGTTTGATATAAGTGCTACTGAAGTGGAGAAAAAAACTTTTAACCCTTTAAAAGATATGTATTGTAATTGAAATCTACAGACTCTAGAAGGGCTCCCAAGTTTTGAAGACAGGCAAGAGTGACATCTCCAACCCCCCACCCAAACACAACAATGGGGGTGTTGTTGTGTTTGGTAAGGAGGACACAATTTAACCAAATACAAAGTATTTATTCAATTTCCATTTATTCATTTGTGTGTGTGTGTGTGTGTGTGAGAGAGAGAGAGAGAGAGAGAGAGAGAGAGAGAGAGAGAGAGAGAGAGAGAGAGAGAGAGAGAGAGACAGAGAGAGAGAGAGAGAGAGAGAGACAGAGAGAGAGAGAGAGAGAGAGAGAGAGAGAGAGAGAGAGAGAGAGAGAGAGAGAGACACAGAGAGAGAGAGAGTTTTATTTGTCACATACACAGTTATATACAGAATATACAACCGGCAGTGAAATGTAAACAGGTCCGCTCCATGGACAGTGCAAATTCACAGTTAAAAACACAAGGAGGAAATTATAATAGAAATAGAATAAAAAAGTATGATATATATATATATATATATATATATATATATATATATATATATATATATATATATATATATATATATATATCTATATAGAATTATAAATTAATCAAGTAAAAAATAAATAAACAAATAAAAGTAAATAAAAAGTGGAATAAAATAATTGAAGTAGACTGTGCAGTGAGTAAACTGTAGACTTATAAATATGTGGTTAACAAATGTATAAGAGTATAATGTGCAAACAGGTTTATAACAGGTTGTTACACAGTAACAACGAGAACAGAAAGTGCAGTGCAGTGTCAGTGTATCGATGTTTATCCTGACGTGAAGTCACATGATGTTAAGTTCAGGAGTCTGATGGCCTGGGGGAAGAAGCTTCTCCTGAGTCTCTCAGTTTTGGCCATCAGGCTTCGGAAGCGCTTACCAGATGGCAGCAGCGTGAAATGACGGTTTGGAGGGTGATTAGAGTCCTTGATGATCTTGGTAGCTCTACCTTTGCAGCGTTTGGTGTAGACGTCCTGCAGAGACGGGAGAGCTGACCCTGAGATACGCTCAGATAAGCGCACGACTCTTTGCAGGGCTTTGCAGTCATGACTGGTGCTGTTCCCATACCACGCTGTGATGCACTGAGTTAATACACTTTCTATCGCCCCTAAATAGAAAGTTTTCAGGATAGCTGGTGAAACCCTGAATTTCCTCAGCTGGCGCAGGTGGTACAGTCTTTGCCTGGCTTTTTTCACCTGTGTCTGAATGTGAGCAGTCCAGGTCAGGTCCTCGGAGATGTTTACTCCCAGGTACTTGAAGCTGCTCACTCTCTCTACTGGTGACCCGCTGATCATGAGGGGGGAGTATGTCCGTTGCTGTCTCTTCCTGAAGTCCACAATCATTTCTTTGGTCTTGCCAACATTCAGAGAGAGACAGTTGTCCTGGCACCATGATGTTAGATGCTCCACCTCGTCCAAGTATGCCGTCTCGTTGTTGGAAATGAGGCCCAGGACAACAGTATCATCAGCAAATTTGATGATAGAGGTGGAGCTGTGTGTGGACAAACAGTCATGCGTGTAGAGAGAGTAGAGCAGGGGACTCAGGACACATCTCTGTGGAGCTCCCACACTCTGGAGGAGGTGGACTGGCCTATTCTCACCACCTGAGGCCTGCCAGTGAGGAAGTCCTCAATCCAGTGGCAGAGAGAAGGATTCAGGCTGAGATCCAGGAGTTTGGCGGTTAGCTTAATGGGAACTATGGTGTTAAAGGCTGAGCTATAGTCAATAAATAGCAGCCTTACGTAATTCCCACTTTTGCTGTCGATGTGAGTGAGGGAGGAGTGGAGGACATGCGAGATGGCATCTTCAGTCGATCTATTGGGATGACAGGCAAGTGCCCTCTGATTAGGACGCTTCTATTGGGACGCTTGAGTGCCCTCCGAACTTCATCCTCCGAGACAGAGATCACATGGTTGTTGCTGCTCTGAGTAATTCCCTCTGACGCGTCACTTGGCGGAGTCACGCTGCCGCGACTACAATCAAAGCGAGCATAGAAAGAGTTCAACTCATTCACAAGTAACGGATCAGCGCTCACCTCTGCAGAGGATTTAGATCCAAAGGAGCAGATGGACCTCAGACCCTGCCACATGCGCCGGGAGTCGTTGAGTTGGAAATGAGACTCCACTCGATCTTTATAACGGAGCTTTGCGGCTTTAACTGCGCGTCGCAGAGCATAGCAGGATGATTTGTATTCAGTCATATTCCCCAATAGGAGACCGGCGTTGTATGCGGCAGTGCGTGTGTTCACTGCAGCGTGGATTGAGAGCGAGAGAAAGAGAGAGAGAGAGATTATGACTGGTGTTATTTATTTTAAGTGTTTTGATGGTCTCTTCTGACACCCTAGCCATCTCCTCCACCGTCTCTTCCTCTTCCACCTGCACTGTCTCTTCCTCTTCCACGTGCACTGTCTCTTGACTCCTCCCAAGGTTTTTTTTTTCTCCATTATGTCATCTGATGGAGTTTGGGTTCCTTGCCACTGTCGCCCTTGTTGCCTTTGGCTTTTGGCTTGCTCAGTTGGGGACACTAAATATTTAATTATATTACTTTTTCTTAAATTCTGTTGCAATATTTTCCTGTTACCATTGTGAAGCTGCTTTGAAACAATATTCAATGTAAAACGTGCTATATAAATAAAGGTGACTTGACTCTCTTCCTCTTCCACCTGCACTGTCTCTTCCTCTTCCACCTGCACTCTCTTCCTCTTCCTCTTACACTTCCACCTGCATCATCTCCTCCTCTAATGGGCCTACCCTTTTCGTCACCTTCTCTGGGCCAGCATCCTGTAACCCGGCCTTTTTAGGAGGCTTTCCTCTCAGAGTGAATGAGAGCATGCTTATTTGCCTTTTACCTGACATCTCTGAAACACAGATGCAATGATTAATGTATCCATGGCCAGGATATAAAATATGACATGATTTTAAAAGTGCCCTATAACATCGATGATGCAATGCACTTTAATTTATTTAGTGCTAATAAAATTATTACGCCTATTTGGAGGGAGCGATGTTTAATGAGACAAAATGTCAGTCATCGTGTGATAACGAAAATATAACTAGGCCTAGACTACTTGTTCTGAGCAGGTGTTGTCAGTGAACAGGCTGTAAAACTGTTGGCTGAGTTACAGACACTCTGAAAAACAGACACTCTGAAAAACTGATGCTGATTATCTGGGAAACATTCTCTAACAGCAGTCAAGTTGTCAGTGTTTGTGTCAAACAAGTTGTGAATTTGTTGTAACTTTAAAAAAGGAGATCATGACTTAGTCTTAGCTCAAAGTGATCCTCGGAGCTCCAGTGGTTTCCGAGGATGATGGTGAACAATTGTCAGGATATGCATTTTTTTCATTGGTTGTTGCGTTAAATCTTACCCAGATACAATAGTGCTATTTTCTGATTGGCTATTGTGTTGCCTCTTTCTTTTTTTTGATTGGCTGATAAGTGGCAGGCTCGACGCGCTTGATTCCTGTCCAGTTCCATAGAGAGAGCGGCACGGCCAGATACATTTTGGGTGCTGCGGCATATTAACTATATGATAAATAGTTTTTCTGCGTGAGAAATACAATGTGTGGCGGGAGTGCGTGACAAAAGACCAAAATGAGTTACTGTCATGCTCAATGCGTGACACTTGAGAGCCCTGCTCTAGTAGATAAAGTGCAATAAAATAAAGGGATAGTTCACCCAAAAATTTTAATTCTAACACCTAGTCATTTGCTGAACACAAAAGCTGATATTTTGAAGAATATGCGTAATAAAACAGTTGATGGGGCCCCAATGACTTCCATAATATGAAGGGGAAAAAACACTACTAAGACTGTTTGGTTAATGGCTTTCTTCAAAATATCTTCTTTCATGTTCAGCAGAACAAAGAAACTCATACAGGTTTGGAACAACATTAGTATGAGAAAATTATGACAGAATTTTCATTTTTGGGTGAACTGTCCCTTTAAATGTGTATTTTAGATGCTTTCTTTCCACCTTTCTGAAACATGTTTTGGAAGCAAAATGGCCCTTTCCTTAAATGTTCTCAAAATGCTGCTCTTTTCTAAAATACAATGCATATTGTCATCTCTGCTTCGGCCCAAATCAGTCGGAGTCTGTTTTAAATCAGCATTTTCAAGGCTGATTCATGATTTAAAACCCTGACTGTTCATTTTCAAACATCTGACTGGTTCTCCTGTCCGTTTCTCCGCAGGTGGTGAAGGTTGCCGGAAGCAACATCTCCCACAAGCTGCGTCTGTCCAATGTGAAGCCGTCAGATGAGGGCACGTACGAATGCCGCGTCATCGACTTCAGCGACAGCAAGCTGCGTCACCATCGCGTGCGGGCGTACCTGCAGGTGGAGCGCGCAGAGGGGAACGGGGCTCCTCCGTCCCACCAGGGGGCAACGTCACAAGAGGACGCTCTGCAGTCTGACCACCACAAGCACCAGCCGGCCCACCACACTCACCACAAACCCGGCCGTGAGCTCAGGAAGAGGTCTGCTGATGATAGTACCAATGACTGCACGGAGAGCTGTGCACTTTAGGTTCCTCTGATCTTTACTTACTACCCCACCCGAGCCCCCATATACCCACACCACCCAAAACCCACATCATTCCTTACCTTACACCCACCCCTAAAGTTGGGATAGTTCATCCAAAAATGAAAAAATTCTAAAATGTTTTCACCTTCATGTCATTCCAAACCCATTTGACCGACTTTCTTATGTAAAAACACTTAGGGCCAGATTGACTAAACAGGGAAAATTAGTGCCAATGGGAGTGGAAAGTTCAGCACATGATCTACTGACGACACGCCAATTAAAGAACACAGATGCAGCCAGATAACGACCAACACAAGCTTTATGTGAACACTCACGGGCCAATCGTGAACACGCGACACTGTTACTAGTTCCTGTGAGAAAGTGTTTGAATTCGCTGCAAAATTAAAAACATTGCTACGAGATCTAGTGGGAAGTGTTCAAATTTGGTGCAGAATTCTGTTATAAAGTTAAAAGTTCTGTTAACAGCGTTGACATGGAAACCAGGAGAACGATTGTGCCATGAATGTATATAAGGAAGTACGCTGGCACATCGCATTATGTTTCTGCTTCGGAGCCAAGAGCATCTCTTCACTCCTGCAAGCCTGAATTCTGAGTTCTTTCTCAGTTCTTTGAGACAAGCGGTTCTACAGGGTGTTGGTGTGACAGTGCGTTCCAGCAATCTCACATTGCCTGCCTGCTGATTTGTGCAGTGATCTGCAACAGCTGTGTGTGTTATCCCTGGGCGCTTCGACATTCTGCCGAGCTTTCCTCTCACAAAAAGAGCTTGCGCGTGGCACGTCTTTTTAAAAACGGTTCGCCCGTGCACTTCCGGGTGCGATCGATCTCCATTGCCGTCTGATGGGCACAATCACTGCTTGACGTGTTTGGGCTTCAGCACGCTCGGGCAGTGTTTGTGGATGTGCATGTTTTTCACTGCGGGAATATGTCCATCGCGATGTTGCGGTCGAGACTCAATGTCCCCTCTGCCACACCCCGACTTACTGTCTCTGAGAGAGATGGTACTTTGGCTGGTGGCCAGGGTGACCTGAGGGCTGTGCTGTGGTATTAAGAACCCCAACGATCATTCCTCGGGCCACGCCCCCCTCTTGCACAACACGCTCGTGGTTGAATGATCAGTTTTGGGGCGGCACCTGACAGCTGTCGGGCCCCGCCCCCAATGCCTTTTGCCCCTAGGTACATGAGGAGCTCACGCGGCCCTGGAAGTCCTCGCGTCTTCCCATGACCGTTCGGTGGCCTCCTCCACCTTCTCTGCCCTTGATGGGGGCGTGGCCTTAGGGTACACTGGGGTCCCCCCCTGTTGGACACTCTGTTGCGCACTTCGGTGTCCACGGAGTGCTTCGACGTGGCGTGGCTCTCCTAAGCACCCATAGCCCTAGCCTGTGGGCTCTCGTCTACATCAGTGGCGAAGTCCTGCTGAGCTACGGGCCAGGCCACCACCCCCGCCACCCCTTTGCACATGTAAGATGGTAGAGCCGACCCAGGGCTCCTCAATGGGCTGCGTGCCGCCACCGACCTCGCCTTCCCGGTGACGAAGGTGACCATACGCGCCCTGGGGCGGGCAATGTCCACAGCTGTGGTCCGGGAGAGACACCTGGCATTACCTGGTTGATGTGCAAGGGTTGAGTGGGCCCGCCTCCTCAATTCTCCCATATCCCAGGCTGGCCTCTTCGGCAACGCGGTCAGGGATTGTGCCCAACGGTTCCCGACCACACAGAAGCAGACTGAAGTCCTTAAACACGTACTGCCCCGGCGGCCAGCTGCTGCACCCAGCCTCTGGCTCAGTCTCCTCAGTCTGCTCGCCGCCGAGGGCCCCTTCTGCGGCTCCACCCTTCCCGCCCGGCCCATGCAGCAGCCTTCACCCGGGTCGCACTGTGGAGGTGGTCTCAGGAAGGAGCCCCAGTCCAAAGCGGCAAAGCAGCACTCATGATGCGGATGATTCCAGTTCTTCCAGGAGATGGTAGCAGGGCCACTCCTTCCCCCGGTGGAGGGCTGGGGTAGAAATCTTTGTTCCGCTGCCTGCCCCCCCGGTCAGCAGCACCAGAAGAACTGATGTCCCTATCTCTGAGCTCCCAGAGACCGGTGACGACAGTGTGCGCCGCCCCCGGGCCACGCCGCTCTCGTCCCTCTCTGTGGCCAGCCTCCTCTCAGAGCAGACCCCCGTGGAACGCACGTCCTTCCCTGGTCTCCTGTCAGGACGCAGCTGCTGACCGTACCCCCACACCGGGACGCTATGCCTCCCACGTCCGGGTCGGTCACGCTGCCCGCTGGTGCAGTTCTCAGGAGCTTGGCTAGAGCTTCCAGGACTGTCCTGCTGGGTCGTGAGGACCATCAGTCTCGGCTTGCGATTCAGTTTGCTCAGGCTCCTCCCCTCTTCCGGGGAGTCCAATACACCATGGCGATACACAAGATGGCGGATACACATCATGCCTGCGGAGGTTGCCACCCTGCTGTCACTCTCAAGAGCAGGTGTGCGAACACAGAGATCTAGTGCTCCAGCACTTAGCCCGTCTGGGCCTTCGGGTCAACCAGGAGAAGAGCAAACTCTGCCCCGTGCAGGGGATCTCTTTTCTCGGTATAGAAGTTGACTCGGTCGCCATGTGCGCGCAGTTTACGAGTGAGCGTGTGCAGTCACTGCTGGCTTGCCTCCGTCAAATCGGGAGCAAGAGTGCAGTTCCACTGAAGTTATTTCAGAGGCTCCTGGGGCATATGGCATCTGCAGCTGCGGTAACGCCGCTCGGATTGCTTCATATGAGACCACTTCAGCACTGGCTTTGTGATCGAGTCCCGAGATGGGCATGGCAGTCAGGCACGCTCCTGGTCCCAGTGACTCGGGCCTGCCTGCAGACCCTCACCCCATGGTCGAACCTCAGCTTCTACAGGCCAGCGTGTCCTTAGAATGAGCTTCCAGGCATATTGTTGTATCAACAGATGCCTCTGCCATGGGCTGGGGTGCCATGTACAATGGACATGCTGCCGTGGGCTCCTGGACAGGGCCCCAGCGCTGCCTGCATGTCAATTGCCTTGAGTTGCTGGCAGTACGGTTCGCCCTGCACTGCTTTCAAGCGCTGCTCAAGGGTCAACACGTGCTAGTCCGATCAGACAACACGGCCACAGTAGCGTACATCAACCACCAGGGTGGTCTGCGCTCCCGCCATATGTCTCAACTCGCCCGCCATCTCGTCCTATGGAGTCAGAAGCATCTGAGGTCCCTTCGTGCTGTCCATGTCCTGGGAGTCCTGAACCGGCCAGTCGACGAGCTCTCTCAGTTTCAGCCACTTCCGGGGGAATGGCGACTCCATCCCCAGTCGGTCCAGCTGATTTGGGAATAGTTCGCTAGACCTGTTTGCCTCCCATGACTCTTCCCATTGCCTCCTGTATTATTCCCTGACCGAGGGCACGCTTGGCAAGGATGCACTGGCGCACAACTGGCCGCGGGGCTTGTGCAAGTATGTGTTTCCCCCAGTGAGCCTTCTCGCACAGACACTGTGCAAGATCAGGGAGGACAAGGAGTAGGTCCTCTTGGTCGCCCCGTACTGGCACGGCTGGACCTGGTACTCCTTGCGACAGCCACTCCCTGGCCAATTCCTCTGAGGACGGACCTCCTCTCTCAGAGACGGGGCACCCTATGGCACCCGCATCCCGGTCGTTGGAACCTCCACGTGTGGCTCCTGGATGGGACGCTGCAGGTTTGAGTACCCTACCACCTCGGGTGGTGGCTACCATCACTTCCGCTAGGACAGAATCTACTAGACATGCCTATGCGTTGAAGTGGAACCTCTTCGTCACTTGGTGCTCTTCTCGCCAAGAAGACCCCTGGAAATGCCGATTGAGTTCGTGCTCTCTTTTCTCCTGGAAGGGTTGGAACGAAGGCTGTCTCCTTCCACCCTCAAGGTATATGTGGCTGCTATATCTGCCCACCAGGATCTCCTGGGAAACAAGAAGGTAAGTCAGCACGACCTGGTCATCAGGTTCCTAGGGGTGCCAGGAGACTACATCCTCCTCACACTCCCCTCGTACCCTCTTGGGACCTCTCAATAGTTCTAGATGCTCTGCAGAGGCCTCCCTTCAGGCCTTTGCAGTCAGTTGAGCTTAAGTTCCTGTCAATGAAGACAGCGCTCCTGGTCGCTTTGGCTTCCATCAAGAGGGTAGGGGACCTGCAGGCATTTTCGGTTGACGGAGCGTGCCTGGAATCTGGGCCAGCCAACTCTCACGTGATCCTGAGACCCCGGCCTGGATATGTGCCCAAGGTTCCCACCACAGAGACTAGGTGATGAACCTGCAAGCGCTGCCCTTGGAGGAGGCAGACCCAGCCTTGGCACTGCTCTGTCCAGTATGCGCCCTCCGCGCCTATGCAGATGGGACGCAGTGTTTCAGGACCTCAGACCAGCTCTTTGTCTGTTATGGTGGGAAGCTGATGGGAAAGGCTCTCTCAAAGCAAAGGTTGGCCCACTGGGTAGTGGACGACATTGTTTTGGCTTACCAGATGCAGGGGCGTCCATACCCCCTTGGGGTCAGGACCCACTCTACTCGGAGTGTGGCCTCCTCTTGGGCTTTAGCACATGGCACTTCGCTAACAGACATCTGCAGAGCTGCAGGCTGGGCAACACCTACACATTCGCCAGATTTTACAATCTCCGAGTGGAGCCTGTTTCCGACTATGTACTCGCCTCTACTAGTGGCCGGTAATGGATTAGGCTCAGGTGTCTTCGCTTGCTCGCCATTCCATTCCTCGGACTGGATACGTGCAATTTATATTCTCAGGTGAGCTTCCCGGAAGCCCTGAGCTCCTCCAGCACTGTCGACGCCGATACCAGTAAGTCTGCCCTCTCGCCCAGACCTTCGAGTCAGGCCAGGTGCCTCCGTGTGCATGGTTCCCCCTCTGGGCAACCCCCACACGTGTATTTCCACCGTAAGCCTCCTCGAGCAGGTGTTTTCCCTTGGCAACCTTGCCACCCTGGCAATCTCACCCCTGGAATCTCCCATATGCAGCCCCTAGTGGTCATATGTGTATGTCCTCCCTACGGGTAGGCATTCTGGCGCATGTTCCTCCTGGAATATGCTTCCCAGTGTACCTTGGTATTCCTGTGATAAGTGGGAGCCCTTCATCCGTACTAGTCTTACAACAGGGAGCTCGCGCTTACGCAGGGCACTGGAAGACAGCCGAGTGGTGGGATTATATTGGGACCCCCATTCGTCAGTCACTGACGTTACTCGGAGTGACTGAACGAAAGGGAACGTCTCGGTTATGTATGTAACCCTCGTTCCCTGAGGAGGGAACGGAGACGTAACGTCCCTCTACCACTTCCGCTGTACTGCTGGAACGGCCAGAGTTCAGTCTTGGCTCCTCAGCAGGTAAACATAATGCAATGTGCCAGCGTACTTCCTTATATACCCACGCTGTGGGGCGGAGTTACGCTATGCAAATTCCGCATGCCCATGGCACTGGCACTGCCATTGGGTGTTTTTTCTAGATCTCAAAGATGATAGGCTTCTAGGCGAAACCCCCATTCGTCAGTCACTGACGTTACGTCTCCGTTCCTTCCTCAGGGAACGAGGGTTACATGCGTAACCGAGACGTTATAGATGGATGTTTCAATCCACAAATCGCCAACATTGACCATGGATTTAATGTAGTAATGCCCAAGTCCCTTTAAGACGAGTCCTTTCACTCGGCGGCCATCTTTGAAATGCCTCTCGGGTATGCAAGTGCAGCTCCTATATCTTTGAACAGGGAAACATCAAATTCTCCAAAACTGTTTGCCAAGCTTACGATTCAATTTCATATTTGAAATCACCAATGAAATCTGACAACAACTGTCTCATAAATGTTGTTTCTAAACGCTCAAATCTTAACAAAAAACAGTGGGTTTTTTTAGCCTGGACAAAGTCAATGTGAATGCGCAGTCCTAAGCGCCTAACACTGCCTGTTTCTGTAGCAACCGGAGCTTCTAATGGCAGCTGCAGTGATGCAATTATTTTAACAATTGGCGATTGACTCTTATTTAGAAGGCGGGGCTTATTCTGCCATATTGCGCATTGGACATTCTCCCATTCATAGTAATACGAGTGCACCATCTTTCTATATATAGCGTTTTTGGTAACGCTAACTGTAACCATGGTATTGTGGTGGCAACAGTTGAATGTTTTTGTTTTTTTACATTATTCATCTCAGGGTTCGTACAACCTTTTGAGAGTGAAATTCAAGCATCTTTCAAGGGCTTTCAAGTGCTTCACACTTTTTCCAGCATTTCAATGCTCTAAATTTTTATACATTTTTAATGTGATGATTTGTCAAATTAAAAGTTTAAAGATGTAAGAAAACGAACACTTTGTAGCAAAAAAGCAAAAAGACATGAAATGACCACTATAACCAGTAGATGGTGGCAGAGGAACACTTACTGACTTATCAGCCGTTTCCTTTCCCATATATATGTAAAGTAGGAAGTCACCAAGACTTGATGGAAAAAACAAAGTGTGCGTCTCAATCAGCTCCCTAGTTCAGTAGTCAGAGCACTGATCAGGACATAATTGTGACTGACTAATTTATCACTGCGCGTCTTTAGTAAATCCTGACAGTAGTTTTTAACGGCAAAAGAGGGTTTTGCTGGCGCAAGCTGTTAGTAAATCTGGCCCTTAAGCTTTTCAGAGCTTTATTTCAGTTTAGTTTAGTCTAGTATTTGTCCTTTATTTTATTTTATTAGCCCCTGGTCAGTGTCCACTTTAGACGCTCTGCTAAATAAATCATTTTGTGTTTTATTGAAGAAAATGAGTCAAACTGGTTTGAACACGAGAAAACTGAATTTTAATTTTCGAGTGAACTATCCCTTTAAAAATTAATGTATATTTCTGTATGAAACTGAAGGTAGATGTCTGTTCAGAGCAGCGAGTGCATGTGACAAACATTTCTAATATTTGCCAATGAGCAAGAAACAAAATTGGACAGTTGATTTAAACTCTTTGGTCATTCTTAGTTTGATCAGATTCATGGTTTTGATACGATGTAGACGTCTAGAAGCGGCAGAACAAACGTGAATGTTTGAAATATTCTTCATCGGGTCTAAACGAAGACATTTACATGCTGTAATATTACTATCATTGTTTACATGTATAATGTTACGGGCACCAGTCTGAGGAGTTTTCTGGACTGGCATCACCGTTGGCACAAGTGCGATTTGATAGGTGCCAGCTTTTGCAAATATGTTTCATGAAGCTTTTGTGTCAATGGAAGGATGGTGCACACAATATTACGATGTTTTGTGGTTTTTATGCAGCTTCAAAAGATCTTGAAAACACTCACAGTATGTTCAATGGTATTAATGACAGCTTCGTTTCTGGTTTCTTTGATTTTTCTGGTTTGATTCAGTTGTTTTCTGTTTTGTTTCTGGAAGTAATACATGTACAGATTGTGTATATTACAATAATCCTACAAAAGACTGATTTCACCTTCAATGTATGCCTTTATCAAATAAATAAAAACATTGTACATTAATCATATATCTTTGTGTGCTATTAATACATGATTTTTCTTGCTTTTTGTTAAGATAGTGTTAAGTAGCCTACTATGTATAAAACCGAAGGTTTTGAAATCTTTTTTTTTTTTTTTTTAAAAAGGCGCCACAGAGTGACATCATATCTCGTCCGTTGCTTGTCGTTTAGTTACCGCCCCTTTAACGGTCAAAGCGCGGAGTATTTGACGCACTAATTGTGATTGCTAAAACCTGTAAAACAAAAGATGTGTTTTTCTTAGTTCACGCTTTCTTTTTCCTGTAACAAGTGTTAAAAGTTTTAGGCCTGGATATTCGTAAATAACAAGTTCCAGAAGGAAGGAGAGCGAGAGTTGTCTCTCGGGAGTTTTGAAACACCCAAAGGTAAGCCGAATGTTTACAGCTGTGTGTGGTTTCGCGATGTACACGGGCGCAGTGTGCAACATTATATATACGCCGTTAAAATATATAAGTTTAATTTGAGTGTCTTTTATCATGTATATGTATAGAATCATGGTAAATCATGCTAGAACGTGGTAAATCATGCTAGAACGTGGTTAATCGTGAATGTGGTAAACTGGTAAATCATGGTAAACTATGGTAAATCATGCTAGAATCATGGTAAATCATGCTAGAACATGGTTAATCGTGAATGTGGTAAACTGGTAAATCATGGTAAACTGGAAAATCATGGTAAATCATGCTAGAACATGGTTAATCGTGAATGTGGTAAATCATGGTAAACTATGGTAAATCATGCTAGAATCATGGTAAATCATGCTAGAACATGGTTAATCGTGAATGTGGTAAACTGGTAAATCATGGTAAACTGGAAAATCATGGTAAATCATGCTAGAACATGGTTAATCGTGAATGTGGTAAACTATGGTAAATCATGCTAGAATCATGGTAAATCATGCTAGAACATGGTTAATCGTGAATGTGGTAAACTGGTAAATCATGGTAAACTATGGTAAATCATGCTAGAATCATGGTAAATCATGCTAGAACATGGTTAATCGTGAATGTGGTAAACTGGTAAATCATGGTAAACTATGGTAAATCATGCTAGAATCATGGTAAATCATGCTAGAACATGGTTAATCGTGAATGTGGTAAACTGGTAAATCATAATAAACTATGGTAAATCATGCTAGAACATGGTTAATCGTGAATGTGGTAAACTGGTAAATCATGGTAAACTATGGAAAATCATGGTAAATCATGCTAGAACGTGGTTAATCATGAATGTGGTAAACTGGTAAATCATGGTAAACTATGGAAAATCATGCTAGAATCATGGTAAATCATGCTACAACGTGGTTAATCGTGAATGTGGTAAACTATGGTAAATCATGCTAGAATCATGGTAAATCATGCTAGAACGTGGTTAATCATGAATGTGGTAAACTGGTAAATCATGGTAAACTATGGAAATCATGCTAGAACGTGGTTAATCGTGAATGGTAAATTGGTAAATCATGGTAAACTATGGAAAATCATGGTAAATCATGCTAGAACGTTTAATCGTGAATGTGGTAAATTGGTAAATCATGGTAAACTATGGAAAATCATGGTAAATCATGCTAGAACGTGGTTAATCGTGAATGTGGTAAATGGTGGTAAACTATGGTAAATCATGCTAGAATCATGGTAAATCATGCTAGAACATGGTTAATCGTGAATGTGGTAAACTGGTAAATCATGGTAAACTATGGAAAATCATGCTAGAATCATGGTAAATCATGCTAGAACGTGGTTAATCGTGAATGTGGTAAACTGGTAAATCATGGTAAACTATGGTAAATCATGCTAGAATCATGGTAAATCATGCTAGAACATGGTTAATCGTGAATGTGGTAAACTGGTAAATCATGGTAAACTATGGAAAATCATGGTAAATCATGCTAGAACGTGGTTAATCATGAATGTGGTAAACTGGTAAATCATGGTAAACTATGGAAAATCATGCTAGAACGTGGTTAATCGTGAATGTGGTAAACTGGTAAATCATGGTAAACTATGGAAAATCATGGTAAATCATGCTAGAACGTGGTTAATCATGAATGTGGTAAACTGGTAAATCATGGTAAATCATGCTAGAACGTGGTTAATCATGAATGTGGTAAACTGGTAAATCATGGTAAACTATGGAAAATCATGCTAGAATCATGGTAAATCATGCTAGAACGTGGTTAATTGTGAATGTGGTAAACTGGTAAATCATGGTAAACTATGGTAAATCATGCTAGAATCATGGTAAATCATGCTAGAACGTGGTTAATCGTGAATGTGGTAAACTATGGTAAATCATGCTAGAATCATGGTAAATCATGCTAGAACGTGGTTAATCATGAATGTGGTAAACTGGTAAATCATGGTAAACTATGGTAAATCATGCTAGAATCATGCTAGAACATGGTTAATCGTGAATGTGGTAAATCATGGTAAACTATGGTAAATCATGCTAGAATCATGGTAAATCATGCTAGAACATGGTTAATCGTGAATGTGGTAAACTGGTAAATCATGGTAAACTGGAAAATCATGGTAAATCATGCTAGAACGTGGTTAATCATGAATGTGGTAAACTGGTAAATCATGGTAAACTATGGAAAATCATGCTAGAATCATGCTAGAACGCGGTTAATCGTGAATGTGGTAAACTGGTAAATCATGGTAAACTGGAAAATCATGCTAGAATCATGGTAAATCATGCTAGAACGTGGTTAATTGTGAATGTGGTAAACTGGTAAATCATGGTAAACTATGGTAAATCATGCTAGAATCATGGTAAATCATGCTAGAACGTGGTTAATTGTGAATGTGGTAAACTGGTAAATCATGGTAAACTATGGTAAATCATGCTAAATCATGCTAGAACATGGTTAATCTAGAATGTGGTTAATCGTGAATGTGGTAAACTATGGTAAATCATGCTAGAATCATGCTAGAAACGTGGTTAATCGTGAATGTGGTAAACTGGTAAATCATGGTAAACTATGGTAAATCATGCTAGAATCATGGTAAATCATGCTAGAACGTGGTTAATCGTGAATGTGGTAAACTGGTAAATCATGGTAAACTATGGTAAATCATGCTAGAATCATGGTAAATCATGCTAGAACGTGGTTAATCGTGAATGTGGTAAACTGGTAAATCATGGTAAACTGGAAAATCATGCTAGAATCATGGTAAATCATGCTAGAACGTGGTTAATCGTGAATGTGGTAAACTGGTAAATCATGGTAAACTATGGTAAATCATGCTAGAATCATGGTAAATCATGCTAGAACGTGGTTAATCATGAATGTGGTAAACTGGAAAATCATGGTAAATCATGCTAGAACGTGGTTAATCATGAATGTGGTAAACTGGTAAATCATGGTAAACTAAACTCCATGGAAAATCATGCTAGAACGTGGTTAATCGTGAATGTGGTAAACTGGTAAATCATGGTAAACTGGAAAATCATGGTAAATCATGCTAGAACGTGGTTAATCATGAATGTGGTAAACTGGTAAATCATGGTAAACTATGGTAAATCATGGTAAATCATGCTAGAACGTGGTTAATCATGAATGTGGTAAACTGGTAAATCATGGTAAACTATGGAAAATCATGCTAGAATCATGTAAAATCATGCTAGAACGTGGTTAATTGTGAATGTGGTAAACTGGTAAATCATGGTAAACTATGGTAAATCATGCTAGAATCATGGTAAATCATGCTAGAACGTGGTTAATCGTGAATGTGGTAAACTATGGTAAATCATGCTAGAATCATGGTAAATCATGCTAGAACGTGGTTAATCATGAATGTGGTAAACTGGTAAATCATGGTAAACTATGGTAAATCATGCTAGAATCATGGTAAATCATGCTAGAACGTGGTTAATCGTGAATGTGGTAAACTGGTAAATCATGGTAAACTATGGAAAATCATGGTAAATCATGCTAGAACGTGGTTAATCGTGAATGTGGTAAACTGGTAAATCATGGTAAACTATGGTAAATCATGCTAGAATCATGGTAAATCATGCTAGAACATGGTTAATCGTGAATGTGGTAAACTGGTAAATCATGGTAAACTATGGAAAATCATGGTAAATCATGCTAGAACGTGGTTAATCATGAATGTGGTAAACTGGTAAATCATGGTAAACTATGGAAAATCATGCTAGAACGTGGTTAATCGTGAATGTGGTAAACTGGTAAATCATGGTAAACTATGGAAAATCATGGTAAATCATGCTAGAACGTGGTTAATCATGAATGTGGTAAACTGGTAAATCATGGTAAACCATGGTAAATCATGCTAGAATCATGCTAGAACGTGGTTAATCGTGAATGTGGTAAACTGGTAAATCATGGTAAACTATGGAAAATCATGGTAAATCATGCTAGAACGTGGTTAATCATGAATGTGGTAAACTGGTAAATCATGGTAAACTATGGTAAATCATGGTAAATCATGCTAGAACGTGGTTAATCATGAATGTGGTAAACTGGTAAATCATGGTAAACTATGGAAAATCATGCTAGAATCATGGTAAATCATGCTAGAACGTGGTTAATCATGAATGTGGTAAACTGGAAAATCATGGTAAATCATGCTAGAACGTGGTTAATCATGAATGTGGTAAACTGGTAAATCATGGTAAACTATGGAAAATCATGCTAGAATCATGGTAAATCATGCTAGAACGTGGTTAATTGTGAATGTGGTAAACTGGTAAATCATGGTAAACTATGGTAAATCATGCTAGAATCATGGTAAATCATGCTAGAACATGGTTAATCGTGAATGTGGTAAACTGGTAAATCATGGTAAACTATGGAAAATCATGGTAAATCATGCTAGAACGTGGTTAATCATGAATGTGGTAAACTGGTAAAGCATGGTAAACTATGGTAAATCATGCTAGAATCATGCTAGAACGTGGTTAATCGTGAATGTGGTAAACTGGTAAATCATGGTAAACTATGGAAAATCATGGTAAATCATGCTAGAACGTGGTTAATCATGAATGTGGTAAACTGGTAAATCATGGTAAACTATGGTAAATCATGCTAGAACATGGTTAATCGTGAATGTGGTAAATCATGGTAAACTATGGTAAATCATGCTAGAATCATGGTAAATCATGCTAGAACATGGTTAATCGTGAATGTGGTAAACTGGTAAATCATGGTAAACTGGAAAATCATGGTAAATCATGCTAGAACGTGGTTAATCATGAATGTGGTAAACTGGTAAATCATGGTAAACTATGGAAAATCATGCTAGAATCATGCTAGAACGTGGTTAATCGTGAATGTGGTAAACTGGTAAATCATGGTAAACTATGGAAAATCATGCTAGAATCATGCTAGAACGTGGTTAATCGTGAATGTGGTAAACTGGTAAATCATGGTAAACTATGGTAAATCATGCTAGAATCATGGTAAATCATGCTAGAACGTGGTTAATCGTGAATGTGGTAAACTGGTAAATCATGGTAAACTATGGTAAATCATGCTAGAATCATGGTAAATCATGCTAGAACATGGTTAATCGTGAATGTGGTAAACTGGTAAATCATGGTAAACTATGGAAAATCATGGTAAATCATCCTAGAACGTGGTTAATCGTGAATGTGGTAAACTGGTAAATCATGGTAAACTATGGTAAATCATGCTAGAATCATGGTAAATCATGCTAGAACGTGGTTAATCGTGAATGTGGTAAACTGGTAAATCATGGTAAACTATGGTAAATCATGCTAGAATCATGGTAAATCATGCTAGAACATGGTTAATCATGAATGTGGTAAACTGGTAAATCATGGTAAACTATGGAAAATCATGCTAGAACGTGGTTAATCGTGAATGTGGTAAACTGGTAAATCATGGTAAACTATGGAAAATCATGGTAAATCATGCTAGAACGTGGTTAATCATGAATGTGGTAAACTGGTAAATCATGGTAAACTATGGAAAATCATGGTAAATCATCCTAGAACGTGGTTAATTGTGAATGTGGTAAACTGGTAAATCATGGTAAACTATGGTAAATCATGGTAAATCATCCTAGAACGTGGTTAATTGTGAATGTGGTAAACTGGTAAATCATGGTAAACTATGGTAAATCATGCTAGAATCATGGTAAATCATGCTAGAACGTGGTTAATCGTGAATGTGGTAAACTGGTAAATCATGGTAAACTATGGTAAATCATGCTAGAATCATGGTAAATCATGCTAGAACATGGTTAATCATGAATGTGGTAAACTGGTAAATCATGGTAAACTATGGAAAATCATGCTAGAACGTGGTTAATCGTGAATGTGGTAAACTGGTAAATCATGGTAAACTATGGTAAATCATGCTAGAATCATGCTAGAACATGGTTAATCGTGAATGTGGTAAACTGGTAAATCATGGTAAACTATGGAAAATCATGGTAAATCATGCTAGAACATGGTTAATCATGAATGTGGTAAACTGGTAAATCATGGTAAACTATGGAAAATCATGCTAGAACGTGGTTAATCGTGAATGTGGTAAATTGGTAAATCATGGTAAATCATGCTAGAACGTGGTTAATCGTGAATGTGGTAAATTGGTAAATCATGGTAAACTATGGAAAATCATGGTAAATCATGCTACAACGTGGTTAATCGTGAATGTGGTAAACTATGGTAAATCATGCTAGAATCATGGTAAATCATGCTAGAACGTGGTTAATCATGAATGTGGTAAACTGGTAAATCATGGTAAACTATGGTAAATCATGCTAGAATCATGCTAGAACGTGGTTAATCGTGAATGTGGTAAACTGGTAAATCATGGTAAACTATGGAAAATCCTGGTAAATCATGCTAGAACGTGGTTAATCATGAATGTGGTAAACTGGTAAATCATGGTAAACTATGGTAAATCATGGTAAATCATGCTAGAACGTGGTTAATCATGAATGTGGTAAACTGGTAAATCATGGTAAACTATGGAAAATCATGCTAGAATCATGGTAAATCATGCTAGAACGTGGTTAATTGTGAATGTGGTAAACTGGTAAATCATGGTAAACTATGGAAAATCATGCTAGAATCATGGTAAATCATGCTAGAACATGGTTAATCGTGAATGTGGTAAACTGGTAAACTATGGTAAATCATGCTAGAATCATGGTAAATCATGCTAGAACGTGGTTAATCGTGAATGTGGTAAACTGGTAAATCATGGTAAACTATGGTAAATCATGCTAGAATCATGGTAAATCATGCTAGAATCATGGTAAATCATGCTAGAACATGGTTAATCGTGAATGTGGTAAACTGGTAAATCATGGTAAACTATGGAAAATCATGGTAAATCATGCTAGAACGTGGTTAATCATGAATGTGGTAAACTGGTAAATCATGGTAAACTATGGAAAATCATGCTAGAACGTGGTTAATCGTGAATGTGGTAAACTGGTAAATCATGGTAAACTATGGAAAATCATGGTAAATCATGCTAGAACGTGGTTAATCATGAATGTGGTAAACTGGTAAATCATGGTAAACCATGGTAAATCATGCTAGAATCATGGTAAATCATGCTAGAACGTGGTTAATCGTGAATGTGGTAAACTGGTAAATCATGGTAAACTATGGAAAATCATGGTAAATCATGCTAGAACGTGGTTAATCATGAATGTGGTAAACTGGTAAATCATGGTAAACTATGGAAAATCATGCTAGAACGTGGTTAATCGTGAATGTGGTAAACTGGTAAATCATGGTAAACTATGGTAAATCATGCTAGAACGTGGTTAATCATGAATGTGGTAAACTGGTAAATCATGGTAAACTATGGTAAATCATGGTAAATCATGCTAGAACGTGGTTAATCATGAATGTGGTAAACTGGTAAATCATGGTAAACTATGGAAAATCATGCTAGAATCATGGTAAATCATGCTAGAACGTGGTTAATTGTGAATGTGGTAAACTGGTAAATCATGGTAAACTATGGTAAATCATGCTAGAATCATGGTAAATCATGCTAGAACATGGTTAATCGTGAATGTGGTAAACTGGTAAATCATGGTAAACTATGGAAAATCATGGTAAATCATGCTAGAACGTGGTTAATCATGAATGTGGTAAACTGGTAAATCATGGTAAACTATGGTAAATCATGGTAAATCATGCTAGAACGTGGTTAATCATGAATGTGGTAAACTGGTAAATCATGGTAAACTATGGTAAATCATGCTAGAATCATGCTAGAACGTGGTTAATCGTGAATGTGGTAAACTGGTAAATCATGGTAAACTATGGAAAATCATGGTAAATCATGCTAGAACGTGGTTAATCATGAATGTGGTAAACTGGTAAATCATGGTAAACTATGGTAAATCATGCTAGAATCATGCTAGAACGTGGTTAATCGTGAATGTGGTAAACTGGTAAATCATGGTAAACTATGGAAAATCATGGTAAATCATGCTAGAACGTGGTTAATCATGAATGTGGTAAACTGGTAAATCATGGTAAACTATGGTAAATCATGCTAGAATCATGCTAGAACATGGTTAATCGTGAATGTGGTAAACTGGTAAACTATGGTAAATCATGCTAGAATCATGGTAAATCATGCTAGAACATGGTTAATCGTGAATGTGGTAAACTGGTAAATCATGGTAAATTATGGAAAATCATGGTAAATCATGCTAGAACGTGGTTAATCATGAATGTGGTAAACTGGTAAATCATGGTAAACTGGTAAGTCATGCTAGAATCATGCTAGAACGTGGTTAATCATGAATGTGGTAAACTGGTAAATCATGGTAAACTATGGAAAATCATGGTAAATCATGCTAGAACGTGGTTAATCATGAATGTGGTAAACTGGTAAATCATGGTAAACTATGGAAAATCATGGTAAATCATGCTAGAACGCGGGTAAATCATGCTAGAATCATGCTAGAACATGGTTAATCGTGAATGTGGTAAACTGGTAAATCATGGTAAACTATGGAAAATCATGGTAAATCATGCTAGAACATGGTTAATCGTGAATGTGGTAAACTGGTAAACTATGGTAAATCATGCTAGAATCATGGTAAATCATGCTAGAACATGGTTAATCGTGAATGTGGTAAACTGGTAAATCATGGTAAATTATGGAAAATCATGCTAGAACGTGGTTAATCATGAATGTGGTAAACTGGTAAATCATGGTAAACTGGTAAATCATGCTAGAATCATGCTAGAACGTGGTTAATCATGAATGTGGTAAACTGGTAAATCATGGTAAATCATGCTAGAACGTGGTTAATCATGAATGTGGTAAACTATGGAAAATCATGGTAAATCATGCCAGAACGTGGTAAATCATGCTAGAATCATGCTAGAACATGGTTAATCGTGAATGTGGTAAACTGGTAAATCATGGTAAACTATGGAAAATCATGGTAAATCATGCTAGAACGTGGTTAATCATGAATGTGGTAAACTGGTAAATCATGGTAAACTATGGAAAATCATGGTAAATCATGCTAGAACGTGGTAAATCATGCTAGAATCATGCTAGAACATGGTTAATCGTGAATGTGGTAAACTGGTAAATCATGGTAAACTATGGAAAATCATGCTAGAATCATGGTAAATCATGCTAGAATCATGCTAGAACATGGTTAATCATGAATGTGGTAAACTGGTAAATCATGGTAAACTGGTAAATCATGCTAGAATCATGGTAAATCATGCTAGAACGTGGTTAATCGTGAATGTGGTAAACTGGTAAATCATGCTAGAATCATGGTAAATCATGCTAGAACATGGTTAATCGTGAATGTGGTAAACTGGTAAATCATGGTAAACTATGGAAAATCATGGTAAATCATGCTAGAACGTGGTTAATCATGAATGTGGTAAACTGGTAAATCATGGTAAACTATGGTAAATCATGCTAGAATCATGCTAGAACATGGTTAATCGTGAATGTGGTAAACTGGTAAATCATAGTAAACTATGGAAAATCATGGTAAATCATGCTAGAACATGGTTAATCATGAATGTGGTAAACTGGTAAATCATGGTAAACTATGGAAAATCATGCTAGAACGTGGTTAATCGTGAATGTGGTAAATTGGTAAATCATGGTAAACTATGGAAAATCATGGTAAATCATGCTAGAACGTGGTTAATCGTGAATGTGGTAAATTGGTAAATCATGGTAAACTATGGAAAATCATGGTAAATCATGCTACAACGTGGTTAATCGTGAATGTGGTAAACTATGGTAAATCATGCTAGAATCATGGTAAATCATGCTAGAACGTGGTTAATCATGAATGTGGTAAACTGGTAAATCATGGTAAACTATGGTAAATCATGCTAGAATCATGGTAAATCATGCTAGAACGTGGTTAATCATGAATGTGGTAAACTGGTAAATCATGGTAAACTATGGTAAATCATGCTAGAACGTGGTTAATCGTGAATGTGGTAAACTGGTAAATCATGGTAAACTGGAAAATCATGGTAAATCATGCTAGAACGTGGTTAATCATGAATGTGGTAAACTGGTAAATCATGGTAAACTATGGAAAATCATGCTAGAACGTGGTTAATCGTGAATGTGGTAAACTGGTAAATCATGGTAAACTATGGAAAATCATGGTAAATCATGCTAGAACGTGGTTAATCGTGAATGTGGTAAACTGGTAAATCATGGTAAACTATGGTAAATCATGCTAGAATCATGGTAAATCATCCTAGAACGTGGTTAATCGTGAATGTGGTAAACTGGTAAATCATGGTAAACTATGGTAAATCATGCTAGAATCATGGTAAATCATGCTAGAACATGGTTAATCGTGAATGTGGTAAACTGGTAAATCATGGTAAACTATGGAAAATCATGGTAAATCATGCTAGAACGTGGTTAATCGTGAATGTGGTAAACTGGTAAATCATGGTAAACTATGGTAAATCATGCTAGAATCATGGTAAATCATGATAGAACGTGGTTAATCGTGAATGTGGTAAACTGGTAAATCATGGTAAACTATGGTAAATCATGCTAGAATCATGGTAAATCATGCTAGAACATGGTTAATCGTGAATGTGGTAAACTGGTAAATCATGGTAAACTATGGAAAATCATGGTAAAAATGCTAGAACGTGGTTAATCATGAATGTGGTAAACTGGTAAATCATGGTAAACTATGGTAAATCATGCTAGAATCATGCTAGAACGTGGTTAATCGTGAATGTGGTAAACTGGTAAATCATGGTAAACTATGGAAAATCATGCTAGAACGTGGTTAATCATGAATGTGGTAAACTGGTAAATCATGGTAAACTATGGTAAATCATGCTAGAATCATGGTAAATCATGCTAGAACATGGTTAATCGTGAATGTGGTAAACTGGTAAATCATGGTAAACTATGGTAAATCATGCTAGAATCATGCTAGAACATGGTTAATCGTGAATGTGGTAAACTGGTAAACTATGGTAAATCATGCTAGAATCATGGTAAATCATGCTAGAACATGGTTAATCGTGAATGTGGTAAACTGGTAAATCATGGTAAACTATGGAAAATCATGATAAATCATGCTAGAACGTGGTTAATCATGAATGTGGTAAACTGGTAAATCATGGTAAACTATGGAAAATCATGGTAAATCATGCTAGAACGTGGTTAATCATGAATGTGGTAAACTGGTAAATCATGGTAAACTATGGAAAATCATGCTAGAATCATGGTAAATCATGCTAGAACATGGTTAATCGTGAATGTGGTAAACTGGTAAACTATGGTAAATCATGCTAGAATCATGGTAAATCATGCTAGAACGTGGTTAATCATGAATGTGGTAAACTGGTAAATCATGGTAAACTATGGTAAATCATGCTAGAATCATGCTAGAACGTGGTTAATCATGAATGTGGTAAACTGGTAAATCATGGTAAACTATGGAAAATCATGGTAAATCATGCTAGAACGTGGTTAATCATGAATGTGGTAAACTGGTAAATCATGGTAAACTATGGAAAATCATGGTAAATCATGCTAGAACGTGGTTAATCATGAATGTGGTAAACTGGTAAATCATGGTAAACTATGGAAAATCATGGTAAATCATGCTAGAACGTGGTAAATCATGCTAGAACATGGTTAATCGTGAATGTGGTAAACTGGTAAATCATGGTAAACTATGGAAAATCATGCTAGAATCATGGTAAATCATGCTAGAACATGGTTAATCGTGAATGTGGTAAACTGGTAAACTATGGTAAATCATGCTAGAATCATGGTAAATCATGCTAGAACGTGGTTAATCATGAATGTGGTAAACTGGTAAATCATGGTAAACTATGGTAAATCATGCTAGAATCATGCTAGAACGTGGTTAATCATGAATGTGGTAAACTGGTAAATCATGGTAAACTATGGAAAATCATGGTAAATCATGCTAGAACGTGGTTAATCATGAATGTGGTAAACTGGTAAATCATGGTAAACTATGGAAAATCATGGTAAATCATGCTAGAACGTGGTTAATCATGAATGTGGTAAACTGGTAAATCATGGTAAACTATGGAAAATCATGGTAAATCATGCTAGAACGTGGTAAATCATGCTAGAACATGGTTAATCGTGAATGTGGTAAACTGGTAAATCATGGTAAACTATGGAAAATCATGGTAAATCATGCTAGAAACGTGGTTAATCATGAATGTGGTAAACTGGTAAATCATGGTAAACTATGGAAAATCATGGTAAATCATGCTATGTGGTTAATCATGAATGTGGTAAACTGGTAAATCATGGTAAACTATGGAAAATCATGGTAAATCATGGTAAAACTATGGAAAATCATGGTAAATCATGCTAGAACATGGTTAATCGTGAATGTGGTAAACTGGTAAATCATGGTAAACTATGGTAAATCATGGTAAATCATGCTAGAACGTGGTGGGTAAACTGGTAAATCATGGTAAACTATGGTAAATCATGCTAAATCAATCTAGAATGTGGTAAACTGGTAAATCATGGTAAACTATGAAAATCATGGTAAATAAACGTGGTTAATCATGAATGTGGTAAACTGGTAAATGGGTAAACTATGGTAAATCATGCTAGAACGTGGTTAATCATGAATGTGGTAAACTGGTAAATCATGGTAAACTATGGAAAATCATGGTAAATCATGCTAGAATGTGGTAAACTGGTTAATCATGAATGGTAAATGGTAAATCATGGTAAATCATGCTAGAAAACTATGGTAAACTGGTAAATGCTGGTAAACTATGAATCATGGTAAATCATGCTAGAACATGGTTAATCGTGAATGTGGTAAACTGGTAAATCATGGTAAACTATGGTAAATCATGCTAGAATCATGGTAAATCATGCTAGAACATGGTTAATCGTGAATGTGGTAAACTGTGGTAAATCATGCTAGAATCATGGTAAATCATGCTAGAACATGGTTAATCGTGAATGTGGTAAACTGGTAAATCATGGTAAACTATGGTAAATCATGCTAGAATCATGGTAAATCATGCTAGAACGTGGTTAATCGTGAATGTGGTTATTTTACATATGCATATGATATGGCTTGTTTCTGCAACTTTGCATGTGCTTTGATTAGATTTCAGAAGATGTGTCATAGCGCCCCCTAGCGTATCACAGTGAAAACACAGAAAATTCTGTGTTTGCCAGGGAAGTGTTTTCTCGCAAATAACGGAAAAATTATATTTGGCGGGGAAAGCATTAATATAATGCACGCCTGCTGAAGCCACACGTTAAATTTTAATATATCCTGTGCACTTTACATAATCTAGTTGCAGAATTATGAAGACATTTTACAATATTTTTTTGTTTTGTTCATATAGAGGCCTCTGACCCGATAAATGACGTATTGATGAACGCGGAAGTGCAGAGGATAGAGCAAAACAAAACACCAGTCAGGAATTAGAGTCTAAAAAGAGAGTTTTTTTACAGGGAAATGTGGGAGGAGCTTGAGTTTGTTTGAACCGCGAAAGACGTCTCTTACTTAAGCTTACGCTACTCCTACATCCTATGTCGGGTCAGAGGTCACTCTTCCACCGGAACTAGACTTGTGTACGGCTGTTACCAGAAGCCAGTGATTATAGTTTATAAAGTAATAAATATGGATATTTTTCTCATATAATATATATATATATATATATATATTGCTTTTGAAGGCCTTTATTAACCCCCTGGAGTCGTATGGATTACTTTTATGATGGATGGATGCACTTTTTTTGGAGTTTGAAAAACTCAGGCTCTATTCACTTCCATTATACAGCTAAGAGCCAGGATATTTTTTAATATAACTGTAATATGTTTGGCTGAAAGAAGAACTTCATATACACCTAGGATGGATTGAAGGTGAGTAAAGCATGGGATAATTTTTGGGTGAATTACCCCTTTATGCATGGCCGTAGCCAGCTATGAGGTCACTGGGGTATTTTTCCGAGGTGTATATAATAAATGTTGTGAAATAATTGACTAATAAAGTATTAACACTACTTTAGTGCTGCAAGGATATTGACAGCACCAGGATCTTCTCATCTGTCACCGCATCAGTCAAAATATTTGAGATGACCTATCAGATCAAAGTAGGCGGGCTTTATGTTCACTGAAGCTGCTGAGCGAGTCGTGCGACGCTTCAGTAAATGGTGCGAGGTGTAAGTAGCTAGACTAAACATTAGTAGAAATGTTCTACAACTGACAAACTAATAAAATAGTCTAATTTCGCCGTTTCATTAACGAAGCCATTTTCTTAATCGTTTTTTAAAATGTGGCCACAAATAATTTTTTTCCCATATTTATTTCCTCTAACATTGAACATAAGATTAACGTAAATCTAATTACTAGTCTTCTCCGCTAGATGTCACCCTCTTATTTGCCTTGCGCGATGTTACAAAGGCGTGAGGCGCGCCTGTCATTCATTCATTCATTCATTCAGTGCTTAACACCCCCACAGCCGAGCACACAAACGCTAAAAACAGATCACATACACGCGAATGCTTGCCTTGCATTAGGATCAAACTTGAGAGTTCACTTAAGCACATACATTAGCCATTATAGACATATTCAAGTCAATAGACAGCGCAGGACCAATAATTCAAACCCTAATAGCTTACATTATAAACAGATTTCCTCAAATTAAAGTTAGTCCACATAAGTCAGCACGTTAAGGTATTGTTGTTCGTTACCACGGCAACTACTTGTGTCCAGATATGAACGCGCTTCTCGTGAATGAAAAGTAACCACATGTGACGGGCGGCAAAAACGCAAGAAAAGCTTGTCGTGAACTGATCCAATATCCTTTTTATGTTTTAGAATAAATATATCAAAATATCAATAAAAACAAGTGTATAAAATACTTCTCAGATAAATCTTTTAGAATAAAGCTGCAAAATTGTATTGTATTTAATGAATATAGAGATGGTTTAATGTACCCGAGTGTACCTAAAATAAAAAGTTTAATATACAGGTTTGTGGCTCTTCATTTCTTTTTAATTACACACTTGTAAACTTATGTTCACTGTTCTTTTTTAGAAATGCCTATAGTATTTGTATTAAATTATATTCATTGAGTTGAATCGAAATTGAATCGATTTGAGAGCTTGTGAATCGAAATCGAATCGAATTGGAACATCTGAATCGATACCCAGCCCTATTATTTACCTAGCGTGCATAGCCTTCAGTGAATTAACTTGTCTAAGAAAATGCTTAATAAAATATAGGCTAAATATCAGTTGACCCGATGTTTACTTTCTTCACACAGATGAAAATGGAAAGACTCAGTCAGAGCTCAGCTTTAGGAGAGGAAGCGACAGAGCAAGAGAAGACCGAGAAAAAGAAAGCGTGGAAAAAGTGATGGAAATGAGGAGAGAGCAGGTATGACAGATAATCTACTGCCTACATGGTTTTGAAAGCTATTTATTATTAATTTTTTAGCCTTCAAACTGTAACGCAATGAAAGGTTCAGGGAAGGAGGAGGCGGGAACCGGCGAACATTTAAAAACTTTAATCCAAAATAAACAAACAAAATATAATGTCGGCGGGAGCCCCTCACGGACGACTGCCGCCTCAAAACAAAACCACAACATAATAACGGCGGCAGCCCCTCACGGCCGACTACATACACAAAACAAAACGCAACATAAAGTCCAGGCCTGGTCCTCTCTCGTCTTGCACTGTCGTCGCTCCTCCTTTTATACTCCCGTCACTCCTCCGTGAGACGAGACCGGTGTGGCGCACAGCTGACGCTCATTAACATTCGCCACCGGCCCGCTCTCACGGTGCCTCGCCTTGCCACACAAACATCTTAAAATGCACATGTAGATCAGAGAAATACATTTTCTCGGGTTATCATGCCCCCCATCCCCCCTAAATAACTCAAATTTGGGACCTCGCCAATTAAATTGGCACTTTGATGCAGGAAACTTTGGCTGGCATTATATTATAAAAAGCTTCAAAAGGTAACAGTAAAATGGTAGATATAATGATACATTTAAAAAAAACTTTTGTTCTAACAAAGAGCTTTTCCACCTACTTAACCTCAAAAATCACCTCAATTCTTCATTACGTCGTCTCTTCAATTTGCTTTGTCATCTTTAACGGCGACGAATCCTTCAAACAAAGCTCATGTCAAGCGGTTTGACTCTATAATGATGCTCTTGCACTTATCAGAAGCAGCCGGGAGGAAATTGCATTAGCCCCGTATGCCGTACGTTAGCCGCTCGCCCTGGCGCTCGCTCGGGCCCGGTGAATAATAGCGCCTCTGTCAGCCCTGGCAGCAGGATAAATAGCGAAGTACAGTACAGATAACGTGGCAGCACGCTAACACAAAGCATATGAGGCAGCTTTAATGCGGCTCTCACAGGCGGCACATTTATTAGACTGTCACCGAAGAACCCGCAACCACACAAGACTGAACCAACAAGTCACAACTACCTCCCAAACTAGACCAGAACCTGTATAATATCCTACATCAACTAGAAGTAGCAATAACTAATTATGGTAATTTGGCAGAAAATATAATTTACATGGCAATTTTTTGTAAGGAACACGCGTTTATTTCTTTTAACAGTTTGTTTTATTGTATACATAGCCATCTGCATCATGACAAAGTCAGTTTTTTTCAGCCTTGTCCAAACGCTCTTCCAGTCATACGTGTAGTCAATGAAGATCAGAATACAGGAATCATTGGTTAGCATTCAGATGTAAGAAACCCTGGTATTCCGCATCTAAACCACCGGAGCCTCATCTGTCCGCTTGCGGGGAATCAAACTCCTGTAGTAATTTGAGGACGTTGTCTGTGAATTGGTTTCTCGGCTTGTCTGATCCACTCAGCGTCACGGGCAGCAGCTGTGGATGGGGCGGCTCGTACGCTACAGGACAGAACAGCTCGTTCAGAGTGAACCAGCACATATCAGCGTCCAGCTCCATCAGTGACCGGAAAACACTGCGGACAAAAACATGGTAATAAAGCCAACTTATTAGGGTAATTCATACTATCAAGCAGGATATGGGATTGTATGCTGTCTGGAAACATGAACCAGCCAAGTTTCATTTTAAAGGGATGCTCTGTGTATTCTGACACCTTTCTATCAGAACCAGCATTAACTTCTTGAGCAGTTTGAGCTCCAGTAGCTCGTCTGTTTGATCGGACCACACGGGCCAGCCTTCGCTCCCCACGTGCATCAATGAGCCTTGGCCGCCCATGACCCTGTGGCCGGTTCACCACTGTTCCTTCCTTGGAGCACTTTGGATAGATCCTGACCACTGCAGACCGGGAACACCCCACAAGAGCTGCAGTTCTGGAGATGCTCTGACCCAGTCATCTAGCCATCACAATCTGGCCCTTGTCAAACTCACTCAAATCCTTACGCTTGCCCATTTTTCCTGCTTCTAACACATCAACTTTGAGGACAAAAAGCTCACTTGCTGCCTAATATATCCCACCCACTAACATTTATTAGTGGGTTATATATATTATATTAATCAATTTAATAATTGGCCGATTAATCAATTTAGCTATATTTGCCATATTTTTTTCATATATATATATATATATATATATATATATATATATATATATATATATATATATATATATATAGATAGATATGCTCAATAGATTGATTTATTTCTACGTGACAAATCACAACAGCAGAAATGAATCTACAACCACAAAATTTATATTAAATATTAAAATTCAAGTTGTTTTGATTTTAGTCTGTGCAAGTTCCTGAAACTTAAAAAAAATTCAAAATGATTAAACCTACTTTAATAAAGGAAGAAGACCTTTAAAAAATAAATAAATAAATACAAATAATAATTAAATTCCAGTTTTACAATGGGTTGGGCCTTACCTGAGACACGCCTCCTGCAGTCTGATTGGCTGTCGGCAGCTCAGGTACGGAAGACACGCGTCAGTCACTCGATCCAGATCCGCCTCCACTGCAAACAGACATTCAGAATAAACATTACAGTCCTCAAACTCGACTGAGAATCAGCTATAAATGTTAAAATGTAACACACTGAATAGTGAAATGGCAAACAATTCAAGACATTTGTTAGTGTTCACATCTATTTGGAACCGTGTACACCATTATAGATGTTTTGATTCTCTATACCCACAAAGCTTAGAGATGCAGTGACGCCTGTGTCATAATGGCCACAGATGTTCTAATATATTCTAATAGTCTCCATGGCAGCATTATCCTAATTAATTAATTAAGCAGCGTGATGTAGAGCCTCATTACTCTAGAAAAATGGAGGTGAATGCAGAGGGACGGCGAGACCAGAGACAGAGGAATGAAGGATGGAGGGAGAATAATAAAGAGGGAATATGATGTGAGAGAGAGAGAGAGCACTACAGCCAGCTGGGGAAATAAACAGCATGACCTCTCGTCTGTCTGTCTGTCTCTCAGGTGTCTCTCATAACCATGGTAACTCTTTCAGTATTCAGTATTCCCTCCACACACACACACACTAACTCAATCACACAAACGTTTTTCTCTCCACATGACAAATCACTTCAGCGTTTCTCAAACCACTGGGCTCTGGTAAATCCCTCATACGTCACCATCACAGATGCACTAATTAAACTTCAGACTGATATTGATCACTTTTCCATGCATGCCGCAGCAAAATGCACACAATGAACTGCAACATGAGGTTTTTCTGTCACCCCTGCGTTATATCAGAAATCCCACAGAGATGAAAAAACACCGGATACAAAAGACAGAGAAATCCCCCTCAGAGCTCCTCCAGAGGAATGAACAGAACGAGACGGGACGGTATGTGTCAGAGCAGAGCTCTGGGGTTTTCAGATGGAGCTGTGATGTGACATCGACAGGAACACGACTTCATCGCTTACGGTGAGATTGACTTTGACATGTTCACTGCAGATGTGATGAAACGCTGATGCGAGTCTGCCATCTAGTGGTTACGGCATGCTCACAAATGTTAGACGGCAGAATTGAAATGTATTAATGATATTAGTGTGTGCACAATTCATCAGCATGCTTTCTAAAAGAAATGTGTTTCATAATTGGTCATTACGATGCATCCAAAATAAAAGTTTGTTTACATAATATATGTCTGTGTACTATATAATGCATGTATATATTTAATAAACATTGTATTTATATATGATAAATTATATATACATGCAAATATTTCTTAAATATAACGGGCATGGGCATGCGGCAGCCATTGTAAGTGCCATTTGGAACAAGGCCCAAGTAGAGTCAACACCATCTGTTGGTGAAAATGATCACTACACGATTGCTCCTGTAAGCATGTTGGTCAGGCTTTTTTGCAATGTATTTGTAAAATGGGGACACTGCTTTGGGGGACCCAAAATGGGTTTTTTATTGCATCGCTGCAAAACCTCACTTTTGGAACCTTTATTTTTAAGAATGCTGAGAAACTTGTGAGTTTGATCACAACAATTCTCTCTCGAAAGCATTGAAATAAGAGTTTTTCCTCCCATTTCTTGTTATTAGTTTTGCAAGATGGCTCAAAGTTTCCTGTGGAAATCTAAAATTTGCAAGCGAATGCAAAAACTTTGAAATATTATTACGGTCACACTTTAGTTTAGGGTCCAATTCTCACTATTAACTATGAGTTTTGCCTCAATAAACCCCTAATTACTGCCTATTAATAGTAAGGTAGTGGTTAAGTTTAGGTATTGTTAGGATTAGGGGATGCAGAATATGATCATGCAGAACAAGGCATTAATATGTGCTTTATAAGTACTAATAAACAGCCAATATCCTAGTAATATGCATGCTAGTAAGCAACTAGTTAAAGGTGCACTATGCAAGTTTTCCGTCCGCTAGAGGTCGCCTATTCAAAAGAAAGGCGTAGTTTGATGATGCCAAGTTTGAGCGCAGAATCTTGGGACATCACAGCTGGCGGGAAAGAATCGGGATAGGACTCGGGCAGAGATCATGTTCATGGATGCGATTATTAACGTTACTGTAGTGTGAAGCGGAGCAGGAGCTGAGCGAGACCGCTGGAGCGATTGCTAATAAGATGAACCCAACGCAGCGGGACTTTTATTATGCCACAGTCGCCGGCGCCATTTCCGCTTCTCCGGTCATGAGTATGAGGTAACGCAGCTCTGTTGATCATATTAGACACATCTGAGTGTGTTGAGAATGATGTGATGACGTTACTCTGTGCGTTCGCTCGACGGCTGCTGTGACACTCGTTCACACTGCAGTGAGAGTAAAGCGCTTCTGCAGAATAACACCGCAAACCGAATGCAGATATGACGCAACTGACAGGCGACGCCCTCACGTCCCAGTTCACTGGTTAAAATAGCAATTTTCTCACGATTTACAAATAGTTGGAAACATTTGGGATGTTGCAAGTACTCAAATGAACAAAATATATAACACTGGCCTAGCGGTTTTGGGATATTTTACTGAAAAAATGTTACATAGTGCACCTTTTAATAGTGAGAATTGGACCCTAAAATAGTGTTACCATCATTTTTTTCCTCCCATCACCACCCATTAGCACTGCCACGCCCTCTTAGGGGTTCTGTGTGTATCCAGGGTCACGCAGGCAATGACAAATAATATTAAAATATCAAGCCCACTTTAAGTGCTAAAATGGTCCTAAAATAAGGTCCCGATAAACATTTTCATAGCTGAATATTCGCTTTCAGTCAGCACATTATTGAGAGTAGAGGCATTTTATGTTCTTAGAGATGATTAAGGCAGATTACGCCACAAAATAACAGTTAAACTTAATTATATACATGATGGGGTTTCAATCTTTTTTAGGATTAAGTGTTGCATTTTACGATATAATAACAAAGTACCATCCATATTCATGCATTTACATGATTTGTTATGATGCTGGCGCTGCACACCCATTAAAATAACCATTATTGTTGTAAACAGCCATATAGTTGCATTAAATCTGAATTTGACTTCCTATATATTAATGTGGGAGGGGCAATTAAACAATTAGCTATTTTTGTTTAAGCACGTTTTCAATAAAATTAACTGGCAGGACTGTCACAGGCCTCCTGTTGAATATATTTATACATTTTCATTGATGTTCTGCATTAATATCAGCAGAGTTTCTAGCAGGCGTTTGGGACACTGACGTCCTCCAGACTTACTCAGGTCCAGTTTGACACACAGAGGTCCGAGACCCTGTAGCACAGCGAGCTGGAGTTTGTAAGCCAGCGTTTGTGTGTAGACGGGCCCGGAGCGAGCGCTGATCTCCGCCTGCTTCATCAGAGAGGAGGTGAGACGGGGCAGGACCTCCTTAGACACGCGTTTCCTGAGGAAATCACCACACGACTCGCCCAGAACACACAGCACCTGAGACAGAGATTCATGGAGGAAAAGAAGAACTTCATGATCTCCTGGATCTAGCACAGCATTCCAGTTAATATACACTACCGTTCAAAAGTTTGGAGCGTGTACGATTAAATTTTTTTAATGCTATATGCTTTCTTTTATGCGCAATATTGAGCTGCTTAATATTTTTCAAAAGAATAGATAACAGAAAGTCAATGCAATAATACCCAACTACAGGGTTTCCACACTTTTCACTAATGAATACTTCAGAAGAATTTGTCATTTTGTTTTGACTGATGTATTGAAAAGAAGATTAAACTACAAGATTGTGTTTATACCATAGAAATATACATGACTTTTAATGTTTTATTAATTCCCATGGCTTCTTAAAATGTTAGGATACTGTGCATGGTCGTAGTTTCCTAAATGTTTGCTATCTGTTTGGAAGGGCATCCTCTCACCTTGAATGCTCGCGGTACAGCGAGAGGGTCATCGTTGGTGAGACGGTGGAGGAGAGCGGGCCAGCACCGGTGCACCATGGGAAGAAGCTCGTCCTCTCGCTCACATAAAACACACACACACAACTCCAGGATGTCCAGCACCTGTAAATGCACATGCACGTTTTATTAGTCTTGTGCTCTTCTCAAAGGAAACAGGCAATGCCAAAGCTATAATACGTGAACAGAAGAGATTTTACAACCTTGAGCCGGATTCTCAGGTTGGGGTCAGAGAGCAGGTGGATGCATCGTTCCATCACATCTTTTGCAATCTGGATATGAAGAGGAAGCTCTTTTTTCTCAGCAGGACCCCCCATGTCCTCATCAGGAGCAGACGCTGGTGGAGGAATGTCTGTGGACGGGAGAAAATGATATTGAAATTAAAAAAATTTATTGTGCATTAGACTAGTTTGTCCCTGTGAGACTGTCATCATGCAAATACGAGTAACAGCTGAAATCAGCTACAGACCTTCAGCATGATATTGGGAAAGCTGGATCGTTCAGGGAATTTGACGTGTGGTTTTGGTTTAATGATCAGAAATCTGAGCCCTGAGTTGAAAGTCCCAGCATGTGGAGGATTGAAGATGAGCCAAAAACAGCTCGAGTGACCATAATTCTTCTCTATTACACCTGTACCCTTGTGTAACGCACTTACTGCAGCTTGTTCCAGGGGAAGTGACTACCCGTTACAGGTCTGCAGTTATGATGAAACCATCAGCAGAATTAACAGTTACGATTGCTGCCTAACGCTTTTTATTTATCCTCCTTTATTTTTCCTTTAGTTTACCTCCACCTTGTTGGCAGAGGCTATTAACACGGAGTTGGATTGCCAACAGTAGCAATAGCAACACTTTGACAAATCAACCGAGTTCGAATCCGCCTTTTGCCAAACTCGCTCTACTCTCTTTTCCCATCTCAGATCGGAAAGGCATTTATTTTCAATAAATCTATATTTGAAATGTGGAAATAAAGTGTCTAACGTGTGTTTAATAATAGTGTTTATCAGTTTACAGTGAAAGTGTAGGGATTTAATAATTTTACATTTACATTTATGCATCTGGCAGACGCCTTTATCCAAAGTGACTTAACATTGCATTCAAGGCACACATTTTTACATTTTGTCAGTTCTTGTTTTCACTGGGAATCGAAACCCATGACCTTGGCGTTGTTGGCATTAAAGCAAATTTTAATGAAAATAATAATTTACACTCTATATATTATTATTATTGCATAGCCTACAGTTTAATGCACAACAACACTGAGGTGCAAATAGTATCTGCCACTATTTATAAGTATAAATAACATCTAACTGCTATTTACACTTGGCCTATTGGAAAGAAAATACTGCTATTTTTAGTGTAAATAATATATATTGCTATTTTCACAGTGTAAATAAAATCTATTACTACTAACTAAACTTAGTGTTAATAGCCACTGCCTTTATTTTTATACTTACTAGATCAATACTGTCATCTGCTGTACAAGAATTGAATTACAAGCAGAAACTGTAAAGCATGACTATATCAGAATGTTGCAAGGGGGTAACCATGGTCTTCTGGGTGTTTGCTAGGACGTTGCCATGTAGTTGGTAGAATGTTCTGATTGGTTGGTTTTTAGGGCATTACTTAGCTTACTGGTCCAAGTAAACAACTCACTCACAGGTGTCTTATTTTGGGCTCTAGATATCAGGGTTATACAAAATTCTGACAAACTGAGGAATATCTCCCTTTTAGTTCAAGAGTGAGAATTTGAATTGAACTGGCCACACCCCACTAGAAGTTGATGTGAAAGAAGAGAAATGTACTGAACTCAACACAAATAACGCATCCTGGGAAATTAATGTCCAAAAACTCTTATTAAATATTGGGAAGTATACAAGAAAACAAATTTCTCTAAGACATTTTTTAATTCAGGTTCGAATGGACCACAACCCTGCTCGATTTGGCCGAAGTCCCAGTTTTATCATCCAGGTAAGTATGGTATGATTGCTTAGAAAGGTAACGCCATTTACATTTAAAGGGTTAGTTCACCCAAAAATGAAATTTATCCCATAATTTACTCACCCTCAAGCCATGCCACGTGTATATGACTTTCTTCTTTCAGCCAAACACAATCAGTTTTATTAAAAAAATATCCTGGCTCTTCCAATATTTATAATGGGAGTGAATAAGACCTTGTTTTTTGAAGCTCCAAAAGCGCATCCATCCATCATAAAAGTAATCCTCGGCTCCAGGGGATTAATAAAGGCCTTTTGATGCGAAGCCATGCGTTATAACTTTATAAACTATAAATCACTGGCATCCGGTAATGGCCGTATGCGAGTTGAGTTCCGGTGAAAGAGTGACTTCTCACCATAGTCACTCCAATTATAAAGCTTAGAAGAGCTAGGATATTTTTTAATATAAGGTTAGGGTTGTAACTGATTGGTTTAAAGAAGAAAGTCATATACACCTAGGATCATTTTTGGGTGAAATAAAACCTAGGGGTGTAGAACAAACATAAATAAATCAAAATTACAAACCTAGTTCATTTGGATCTTCCTCTTCTACTCCAATGCCTTCAGCAAGCTCCTTCTGCTTCTTATAGTCCAGGAGAAACTGCCTCAAGTTTACACACTCTTTATTCTGAGTCTCTTTGCTGGATGGCTTCTGGTGTCCCATAGTGGCAGGAAACCATCTCACTGTAGTAAAACACATGGCATTTTCAAACTCAAAAGACAAACACCTTGCAACCAATACGTAATAGCAGCATCATTTCTTAGTAAGTAAGACTCACCAAGTGCCTTCATGAGTAAGTGCAGCACACTGCAGAACTGTGGCGTTCTCTGGTCATAGCTGAGATCAAGTGCCGTTAACACGTCCTGCACCACATCGGCCACTAGAGCCAGCAGACTGGCATCTGAGTGAGTGAACATGACCGCAAGAACTCTTGGAGCATGAGGGTGAATGCTGGGTCTGGATAGGTTTAGAGAAATGTCATTGAGGAGGTAGTCTGAATTCTTAATGACCAGCTCCTTGGGTGAACTGTAATCGCAAGCCTTGCAGAGGTCGCACATTGCGTTGAAAGCCGATTGGCTGACGAGGAGCGACTCATCTCCGGCTTTCTCCAGCACAGGGTATAGGGATGTCATGAGAAGCAGATGGAAATCAGTGCCCAAAGCCAGGGCGAAGCCTCCAATACCCTCCAACTGGATACAGATTTGCCAGATATTACTGTTGAGTTGGTGGAGTGTTGGGGTTTTGGATGCTGGAAGCAGTTGGAGACTGTTTCGTTCTGGCTTATTGGGCACTAAGGAGGATGTAGTCTCAAGTTTCCCTTCCAAGGCCTCGGAGACTGTAGGGAGAAGCCAGTTGCTCAAACTGATGTACTCCTCGATGATGGACATGATTGAAGATTTCAAGTCTTCTTGATTTGTTCTAGACTGGTATATTCCTGAACAATCAATTTTAGTATTGCCCATCTCTACGCCAATGCCTGCAGCACCAACAATGACCTCATTGAGGACCAAAGCAGCTTGCTTTCTGTAAACCGAGGACTCCTTGTACAATTCCATGAAGCAGTCAACAAGAAGGTAGAGGTTTCCATAGTATCCCAACATCCGGCAGATCTTCCTAAGTGCTGAGAATATCCTTTCATCTGTGAAGTAGAGGAAATATTTCCTTTGGGATGGGACTTGGTGCAGATCAGGTCCCAGGTCTGTTGAAGACTTAAAAGTTCTCTCCTCAATGATTTTCACATCCGTGACATCCAGCTCCATGACCTGCATCAATGCTTTGGAGATGCGCTCAAGATGGATAGCTGACCTTAGTACTGCATCCACTTTGGGTCCCAGAATCTTGAGGTACCCAAGGAACACGTTAAGAACAAAGAGCTTGCGTTGGTCATCAGACGTTCTCATAAGTCGAGGTAAGGATGACGCCAAGCTGTGGAGGTTTTCAGATAGAACGTCTGTAAAGTCCTGTCCACCATTGGTTTGACCTTTTTGTGCCACTTCATTCAATGCAGCATTGCACCTGCTCTTAACCTCAGGCTCCTCATCGTTAATGGCACCTACCAGTGCTTCCAGTAGAGGACCAACACATTCATCCACAGACTGGCTGCACTGGGAAAGGAGAAGATGGGATAGATTGACCAACTCAAGCCTGATTCTCCAGTGCGGGTGGGCAGAAGTGCAAGAAATTATCTTTTGTAAGACCATAGAAAGGCGCTGGGAAGTGGCTTTGCGCCAAGATGGAGTCCTTTTTACAACCAGCTCCTCAATCCTCCCCAGATCACCAGCTGCCCTGTCAATGTCTGTCTTCTGAAGCTGCTCATCGGCCATTACCAGACCTACTGCTTTGTACCAAACCCTCATAGCGTTCATTGTGACTGCATGACCTTGTCTTATGTCCCCACTTATTACCTGACTCAGGGCACGAGAAATGCCAGGCAAAAATGTGGCGAGGGTGCGTCCGAGCAGATACCTCTCGTTTTGTCTTGGCTCAATGTGTTCCTCCTTGCAGTCGCACTGTAGAAACAAAGAAAGGAGACATTTAAGGGAAGCCAATTGAACTCCCCTTGCCTTTTCATGCTCCGCGAGTGCCAGAAGTAGTGACACGGCTGCTCCGAGTCCGGGCAACATGCTTGGCTCATAGAGTTTAAAAACAATGTCACCGTAGGCAGAGTGCAAGAGGGTGTCCAGGCATTTGAGGACGGACAGCTTTAGTTCTTCGGAGGTCATGGCAGGCTTTCCCGGGTCTTTTGGGGAGCAAAGACAAAGGCACAACTCAGAGAAAAGATCCCGCAGAGAATCCCAACTCTGTACACATGTGTTCTCCAGCACATACGTCAGGGCTTCCATGACCGCCTGGACGAGTCCATCCCGCTTGGAGCCAGGGGTTTTGAGGACAAATCTGAGGGGGAACAGAATATAGTCCTGGAGCTGTTGGAGAGCTCCATCGCTCACACTGCGAAGATGACCGCTAAGAGCTTCTACGTTAGCGGATGTAGGCTCTTTGGTCAGGAGGACACATGATGGGCGGAGATATGCAAATGCAATCTTTGGGTCTTCGATCTGATGTTCAGCCATTCTCCATGTATAGAGTATGAGATCTGCAAAGGAAGATTATAAGTCATCAGTAGAGAATCATTACAAATCAAACAACATGGATCCAATACACTCCGGTACAACATGTATGTACACTGTACGATGATGAATATAGAAGAATAAAACGTCATCAGCATGTGCTAGTGGTAAACAAATAAAGCAAGATGAATCGTACTTTGGCAATTGTGGTTTTTATGTGTGCTGAAAAAAAGAAGAGGCAGCGAAAGAGGAGAAAATGGTCATGGCTAGGGGAAAGGGGCCAACTTGGCATGCAAGTAGTTTT